>JACDOX010000434.1:6470-39980 GCA_014549065.1 Cardinalis cardinalis | reverse complement strand
AGATGCACCTGTTACATTCCACAGCAGCAGATAACCATTGTTTACATTTGTCGCTGAAACTGCAGCTCTCAGAAATCCTAAGAAAGGATTTCTCATGAAAGATGTCTGCGACAGAAGGTGTTTTGGCTTAACTGGGTTTTGTTTTTCCAGAATAAATTATCAGGAAAATAGTAAATGCCTACAGAGCTCTTCAAGTATACTTGCATATTCTTATAACCCTGCCACCAAAGGAAAACCATTTGCACATAATTTTACATTGAAAATACTTCACGCTGCACTGACAGCCCTTTTTTCCTTTCTGAATCCCAGATTGTAATTGTTGAAAGGATGTTTTCTAGTCATAAAGTTAGCTGAACTACTTGTACTGTGCTAAGTAGTTTCTTTAGTTATTATTTTGCACTGGGTGGTTTGGTATTTTGCACTGAATAAGTTTGTTTGTATCACATGGTATGTTCTGTTCTCTCCCCTCTATTCCGAGTCTTGTGGTGGTGGTCTTCACCCAGGTAACTTCCTCCCCTCACCCCTCCCATCAGTTGTATCCCATTGGTGGTGGTCCCTCTCCTCCACGCCCCTTCCCCCAGGTTTAAAGTCTCCTGCCATGAGCCATTCTTTTTCTCTTTCTTTTCCTGGATGTTCCTGGAGGTGTTCCACAACAAAACTGTGGGACTTTTGTTCCCAAGGAGAAAGAGCGCTTCTCGTCTTTTGTTTTTGTCCTTGTTGGCACTAATGGGGTCCAGAGCTAGCCAAACTGGACCCCCATGAGGCATAGAACCAACAATTACTGGAAATATATGCTGTATTTTGTCCGTATACTGCTACCCAGCAGTATGGAACTTCCTGTCCTGTAGCTGCACATCTCAGATTATAAAACACATGTGCATGTCTTCCTTTTAAATGATCAGTTATCTATTTCATAGATGAGGAAACATATCTGAACATGAGAAAACAAGTATAACACTCAAATAAAATCCATCCTATTGACTTTGGCATTTGGTTTCATTTGCACCTTAATTTGGGCAGAGGCATTTCTAATAACTTTAAAAACTTGACCATAGAACTCTGTCACTGGTAAGGCAGTTGGGCAAGATCCTTCATTTTTGTAATTGCAATTGTTTTACACTGTACTCATTATTTCCATTTTTAAACATGAGCTCTAAATTTGAGAGCAGTCCGGTCATAAATGCAACTCCAAAATATCCCTCATCTGTAAATCTGCCAGTCTGATGCTCATTTATATCACAGGTCTTTCACTCTTGCACCAAGCACCATGTTCCAAGGTGTGCAATATGTGCCCAGGTAAATGCCTTTACATTCCCAGAGAAGTTAAAAAGATGCTTTAGCATGACTGAAATTACAGGTTGGATAGAAAACCACACAAATAGAAAACCTTAAAAATACTAAGGTGCATCCTTTCATTGCCCATAAGGAAAACCCACTGAGCATGTACRGTTGTGAAGATCTGTTCCTTTGGCCCATTATTGCCTGAAAGTGTGACTGATGGAGGACACATGACTGACATTGAGAATAGCTTCAAGCATCAGCACTTCAGTATTGCCCAGTACAACCTTTTAAACCCTGCTTCTCATGTGCATAACACCTGTGTACCCTTTTACTCTTCTGTTATTGGCCAAGGCACCCCAGGATTCTGTGCATCTTTTTCTCCAACGCTGTTCACTTGTCTTACACAGCTGCACCCCATTAAGGATGAGGCTCGGTGCAGCCTCATTCCTAATGTCCTATAATCTATTCTCCTACRGACAATGAGCAGAATACTGCTTGGGACAGATTTGCTACCTGCAAAAGTCTATAATTTGGTATTATGTTTCTGTAATTAGAGCATGCAGCCTCTGCATCATGCTGCAGGAAAGAAATGCTCCTGCTGCCTTGCAGYCCTACTGCTCCACAAATCCCTGGACACCTCAGGGCTCTGCTATCCACATCAGGTCTCCTTGGGTGGACATTCCCAGAGGAATTATGCTGCTTTAAGCATGCCTTTGCATGTATAACTGTGTATACTTAGCTGTGTAACCTGAGACACATGAAAAAATAATTTAAAAAATTCATACTCTTTCTCCTTAGTAAACAGTCCCTCAGGTCTCAGAAGTCACAGTCTACCCTGTTCTGCAGAATATTGAGATAACCATGCATCAGTCACATCCTCCACTTTCTCTGTGTTGTTTTTTCTTTTGCAGCACTTGCCAATATCCATTTGCAAATATGATAATTCCAAAACACTGCTGCCTCTATACTACAGGGTTTCAACATTCATCAATTTGAGTAGCATTAGTGCTTTATAAAGTACTGGTTTGTTTGTACAGAAAGTAACAATAAATTAGGAAGTTTGCTGTATGAGCATTTTATCTGCCCTGGCTTTGACATACCATCTTGTCCTGTTCAAAAACTATGGTATTGAAATAAACTATACAAAGTTTACACATACTCATTGCTTGTAGTCCTCTTCCTCATATTCAAATCCCTTTTCAAAAATATGAGAAGATGACAAGAGATGTGGAAAGCACCTTTGTACTGGTTTTGGTTCACTAATTTGAGATTTCCCAGCCAACACACCAATTAATATGGTATGTTCAGTGTTAGCCAATCTAAGTCTATCTTTGACACCTCTATCTTTGCAGCCTGATCTACTTGCTTATTCTGCCCTTATTATCAAGGGCAGAAGGAAAAGAGGGCTTCCCAGGTTTTTTTGGTCTTTAACATGTGTATTCATAGAGGTGTGTCCAGCTTTTTCAGTGGTTTAACAGATTGTCAATTCTCAAAGCTAACTACTGATTAGTTTTTTTGTCAGACATGGAGGAAACTGCAAGCAGCTTCTCTTAGAAAGTTACTTCCGTGAATGGCTCCAATGCAAAACAAGCACAACCTTTAAGGTTATCTTTTTGCTCATCTAGCAAATTATGTGGCTGTCTGCCTCTGGACAAGATTGGAGGGACTGCATCAACACACAAAAAACTCAAAAGAAGGAGAGGATCTATGGCTGTTTTAATGGTCACACTGTCCTGAAACCGAGACCTCCAGCACAACAATGATCTCTAAGACTAAACAAAATCAGCAATGAACAATTAAGATGGTTGCCTGTGACAATGTTCACAGGGGTTCTTGGATGAGGGAAGAGACGAAAATGTTGACTCTATGTCCAGAAGGCTTGATTTATTATTTTATGATATATATATATATAATATAATATATATTATATATTATATTAAAAAGAAATAGAAGGAAAGGGTTCATCTCAGAAGGCTAAGCTAAGAATAGAATATAAAAGAATGATAAAAAAGGCAGCTCTCTCAGACTCTGTCCGAGACAGCTCAGTCTTGATTGGCCATTAATTATAAACATCTAAGATGGGCCAATAAAAAATCCACCTGATGCATTCCACAGCAGCAGAYTACCATTGTTTACATTTTGTTTCTGAGGCCTCAGCTTCTCAGAAGGGAAAAAATCCCAAGAAAGTTTTTTTAGTGAAAAGATGTCTGCGACAGTTTCCGAAACAAAGTTCAGTCCTGCTTATGGCCAATTAGAGGTAATTTGCTTAGAGGATAATTTTTTTCAAGCTGTCAATTCGGCAAAAAAAATTGCCATCAAGTTAAAAATAATGTAACAGCACCTTGAGGCAGATGAGAAAATGCCTATATTGTCCCAAGAACCAAAGTATATCCTAAGTTCATTTTACCATTCAGTAAAATCAGAAAACACAATCTGATTTCTTTTTTAGCAGTCTCATATGCATTTTCTTATTCCTAACTTAGAGTGGACAGAGCAAAATACAGTTTTAAGAACTATCTGTTCTCACATTTCACTTATATTCTTAAAAGTAGAGGATTTTAAGCATAAATCTGTCACTTGTGGCATACCTGTTTCCTGTCTATTAAAAGCAACCTCTCTTGAAATGATCACAAATTGCACACTGACAATTGGTCACCTTCTTTTAAACAGGAACCTACCATAGCTTTACCACATCTCTCTATGGCCATCTCTCCATTTCTGTTGCTAAGTATTGCAGCACATGTGGCAAAACAGCTGGATCACTTACTGTTCGTTAAATGCAGAAATGACACAGCAGGTGGCTGTCAGGTTTTCTCCATTACTTTGCACTTGCTTGGTCTAATATTTAATCCACTTAATATGCATTTCGGTAAGTGGAATGAGAACTATTTCTCTAAATCAGAATAATTCATCTAAGGATTATTTTTCCCTCCTCCATACTTTTTTTCCAAACTTCAAATAAAATTAAATTCTCCTGAATTACCTTGTTGGTACATTTCTATTAATAACAGATGCCAAAAACACTTCATTCCTCTATCAGTATTGCTCAGATGAGCATCCCATGCTTGAAAGTTCTCAGGATGACAATGAAAACTTTCTGCTTCAAAGACTGAAAACCTTGAAAAATACCTTAATGAAGCCAAGAAGGTTTCCTGGAATTAAAAAAGAAATCAAAGAAATAAAAAAATTATAAATTGTGCTAATTGTTCCAAATGCTTGCATGAATTTGGGCCAGTTTCTGCCAATTTTCCCCTTGTTACTATTTGCCTAGGAGTCATTCACAGACTTCAACTGAGTTATGGCTGCACATGGATTTTTGTTCAGAACTGTAAACTTTCACTAAAACAAAGAAAAATCTTGGAAGCCAAAATTATTTCCTTTTTCATTCAGACTTGAATACTTTTAAAGAGGCCCCACTGACCAGAAGGCTGTTAACCACAGCCTTCATTTGAAGTTTGAATTACATCCAAGTCCAGACCACTGAAGATTGAGCAAAGAGTCTGATTTTGACTCATAATGCCATAAAAATTCAATGTAATAAGTCAACAACATGCCAAATTAACTTTTTTACRTGTCTATGGATCAGCTCTGTGGCAATCTTATGTCAGTGGCAAAATATAATTGAATAATACCTAGAAGTAGGTGCCTTGCAAATGCCACAAAGACATGCAGAAAGTTGCCTGTATTTGTGTTTCACAACTGATCATGGATTCTGGCATCTGAATAACAGGATGGTGATCTGGAGGCTGGATGTGTTCCATCACCCACACAATGCCTGAGAACAATAAATGTATGTTGTTTGGGCTACAGCTAAGCTATTTTTAAGAACTGAAATGAGAAAATGTACGGTATTTAACACTGAATAAAAAAAAAAGTCTTCCATTAAATATAAATTAACAGGAAAATTCTTTCTTTCTGAGTTCTTCATTGACCATTTCTTTGCTTTCTTGAACAATATCCATGTCAAAATTTGTGAAGGATTCAGAGGGGATCACTTAAAAGTGATAGGAAGGGCTGTGTCCTGTGCCAAAAGCTTTTCAAAAAGCAGAGCTGGGGAAAATGTGAAGAATGACAACTGCAAATCTGTAAGTACATAAATTATCTACAAATTCTGGCTGATAGCCTAATGTAGTAAAAAAAGCAATGGTTGATAGCCTGACATGGTGAGTAAGCCTGCTTCTGCATTGACAAGTGATTAAACAACTGTTACTCAGACATCAAGAGAATGCCATTATTTATGTATGTATATTTCAAATTAAAGTACTATGGAAACAGTCTTAGGAAATGAAAATAAAGAGAATGACAGTATGGAAAGATGCCACTCTACCTCACTTCAAGTGTTGTCTATAGCAACTGAAGAAAGAAAACAACTGACATGGTATTTATAATTTTCTGCTGCTTTGTGTATGCCTGAACTGTGATAAAATCTTCCTCTGTGCAGGTGTACTAGAAAGAAAACTTTGCATCCATCAGTTTCTGAATTCAATTAAGTGGTTGCAAGTACTAAGTTAAAAAACTGATCTCTAAATTTCCGTTATTTTCATGGACAGATCAGAGTGTCTGTCCCTGAAATTATTTTAACCTACAGATTTGGACTACATTTGACACTCAAAGTTATTTCTGATTTCACTCTTGAACTGAACTGCAGAACAAAAAACTGACATCCTAGATTCCCATCCCCATGGCTTGTAACTAGTGACAAAAAGATGACCGACTTTTTATCGCAACAGTGCATGTTTTTAGGGTTTTAGCTGTCATTTGACAACACTTTCAGTTACACACTGGTTAGATAAATACTAAAATTAGACACTGCATAGAAGTCTGGCTTACCAGAGCTATCACTTTTCTGTCATTGAGTCCTCTTGTCCACAGGCTTTGTAGACCCACAGCAAAGTAACTGCAGACCAGTACATGGTAAGAGGAGGTGAGTGTGATCTTCAGCCTCAAAATCATCCATGCCCATGCTCCAAGTGTTGCATTCCCCCTTCCTTGGTATCAACTGAGGCTCTGCAAGCCAACAGAGATATGGGAATGCAGTGCCTCCTACAATGGAAAGTATACTGACACTGTCAACAGTGTTAATTGCAATTCTCCTGTAGCAGCATGAAGTACTTGTATAAAAATGGTAATGACGACAACAGAACACTTGAAAATACTTCCTGTATTTTACATGAGAGGGAAAAATATGTGCTTTCCTCTAAACTGCGTTTCTTTTTCTTTCTTCTTCCCCCTTGCCCCACTCCCCTGTCTTTTTAGCTTAGTTGTGGGTTTTGCATTTTTTTGGAGTTGCACCCAACATACCTGGTTTGTCACTGGACCTGTTCATTACAAACATCACTGCCAGTTCCTAGTGCTTCTTGCAGCAGCTAAATTTTGTCCTTAGTATACTTCCAGGCTACCCATCTGACTGAGTTGGTGCAGCGTGTTCATAGGTTTCAACTTACAACACTGCCTGGAAAGGAGCAAAATTTCCACTTGATGACAGTAGAGAGAAAAGCAGGCCTAAGTCTCTGACAGCCCACAGTTTCTCATCAGAGTAAAAACAGTGAGTACTTGATCCACACACCCTCCTTTCCAAGATACGCTCCTTTTTTCACTTCAAAATATTCCTGAACTCCTACTTGCAGTTTTTGTGGTCTCAAAATCAAACTAAATCTGTTCCTGATTGGATTGGTTATGAAGGATGTTATACCATATGTTTAAGGAAAACATCACAGTAGAACATATTACTTAACTTTATTGCCATCAGATAGTCCTTTAAAACTGGATTAAACAGTATAGGAATAGCCTTTGAGTGCCTGTTGTGTTGTGTTCAGTTGGACTGTTCTGTTTCCCCCTGTTTTGTAATGGTTCTGCCCTGGTTCTCCCTCTCTCCGGTCAATCACCCCTGTCCACCACCCTCTTTTCCAGAAAATTCTGTCCTTCGCTTCGAGGGATTCGATCAGGGACCTCGGTCCCTCCTTCCAGTTACCCTGATTGTTCTGTTTCATCTGTCTATCTTATGTACCCCACTCCCCCCCGGATTCCTATTGGCTGCCGGGATTTGTTCCTCCCCTATCTCTTCACACTTTATAACCCGAGGGGGGGGGATGCACGCCCCCCTTTGTCTCCTGCTGCCGGTGCCCCTGAGTTCAAGTAAACTTGGATTATACCCAGCTGGAGTCCGCCTTCTTATTTCTGCTGTAAGCAGCTTTCGTCAGCTTCGTCCTGCATCTGGCAACGTCCCCGGATTCCCCTCTGGGTGCCTGCCTGAAGCGAAGGGGCGAAGCGCTCCCTCGCTGCAAGTGGTTGCTGGACAAGCTAGCCGGGACGTTTTTACCAGCTGACTGCTGCAAGTGCCTTTTTAATGTTTCTTGCTTATACAATTTAAAGAATTCAAAACAAAGTTTCAGCAAAAGATTTTTATCTCCATTCATCACACTCTCTGACTGTTAAGAGTAAAAAAGCTGTTTTCCTGTTTTCTCACTGGGAATAAAATATATATAATGTAACAGTCTTGACTTAATAACAGGGCAAGGAATTTAGGATGCACAGGACATGCACAGATATCAGGACAATATATCTGTTCCAGAACCCACATCCCTTACTCCAAAGTGCATTTCAAGTGCAAATCACAGGCTGGAAGAATAGGCCAGATGGTCTCCAACCCATTTTCCGTGTTATTTTCCTGAAAACTCAGCTGGTCCTTCCCATTATGAGACACTTCATTAGAGTCACTTCACATCAGAAAAGCTGGAACTGTGCATGTGCACAAAGAGACCATGCTGGGTATAACCACATGACAGGAGAGGAGGAGGTTGTGGCATATGACCTTTGAGATGTCTACCATTCTGTTAAGCTACTGATCAAGTTCAGCTATATCTAAAAAGTTAATGGGATATGCATACAGAAATTTCCTTAGGAAAAGGATGGTCAGTTTTCCTTAAGAATCCAGGCTAAGAATTATGCCAACAGGAATTGCAAGGCATACCAGTTTGGTATGAGTATGCAGAGGCTACTAATTTCTCATAGTGGATGTTACTAAGTAATACTTCATTAAACACTTTCTTATCAAGATAAAGACTATACTTAAATTCATGTATTTTCCTATACAAAACTTCCCAACATTTGGCTTTAAAAATATATCTACCCTCTCTGTGTGTCAGGCCCCAACACAGTCTATCTATGTCAAGAACTGCAGTTGATCTGATGCTGCCAAAACCAGAACTGGAAATCTTGCACAGCTACAAAACAAATGCTCAGGGTTCATTATGGTACAAGATTCAGTTGATATAAATCAGGAAGAGAAGTGTGSTCAAGGACAGGCATTTGTCAGTCCTCAAACTAGGACCTTCTAGCCTTTGTTTATCCATGGAGCTTCAGCTCAGACTGTTGTTTCCATTTCAGAAGTGTATTTGTTCCCTGCTGTTCAGAGAGGCATAGTTCTGTTAGAACACCCACAAGTCACTATCTTGCCTTATCATCAATAATACACTTATCCTATGAAGTACAAGAAGACAGTGATATCAAAAAAAAACCAAAAAAAAACCACCAAAAACCCCAAAACAACAACAACAAAAACCCAAAAAACCCCGAGAAATGCATTTCTCTTTGAACTGCCTAAAAAACACCTTCTTGGACCCCATGTGGATACGCACAAAAGTAAGAAGAAAATGCAGCCTTTGAATAATCTTTTTCCTTGTATTCCCCTTCTGATTTGTAAATCTCAATCTACAAGAAATGGGCACACAGCTCTCACAAAACATAACGTGAACCTAGATGGGAGACATAATTAAAAGGAAGAGAGACAAACAATGTTTTAATKATAAATGAGACCTGGATCTGTTGTAGATGAGTTTAAAATACAAGAAAGTGTATTTCACATGTTCAGCTTTGTGCAGTGATTTTGTTTATTATTTTAACAAGTTAGGGAAAGTGGAACTCATCTCTCTTACTTGTGTTGGGAGTTTTTTAAATCTTAATAAAACAGGCAGCAAACAAATATTGAGACCCAGCAAGGAAAGAATGTGGGCTTTATTCTACCCATCAATTAGCCTTAAACACCTCTTCTTTGCAAAGTCACAGCTATCCTGCACAACATGGCCTCCCTCTCCAATTTTCAGATCCCACATACTGCTTTAAGTAGACACTGACAAGCTTTGATGCCCCAAGATTGTCAAAATGTGACAGGTGGTAAAGCAGGAGTCCTGCAGGTCTCTCTCTGTCAAGTAACTGGAGATAGGCTTCTTGCTATGACTCAGACAAGTGAAGTAAGGCTYATAGCTGCTACTCCCATTGGCATCACCTTAAAACCATAGAAACATAAAATTATGTGAGTTGGAAGAGACTTTTTAAAGGTCATCTAGTCCAGCCCCAGGAATGCCTTCAACTAAATCAGGTTGCTCAGAACCCAGTCCAACCTGACCTTAATGTTTCCAGGGATGAGGCATCTACTGTCTCTCTAGGCATTTCAGTGTTCAAGTGTTTCACCATTTGCATAGTATAAACATTTTCTTCCTTCCAGCTAATCTAAATTGACCCCCTTCAGTTTAAAACCATTACCCCTTGTCCTACAAACAAGAGGGCCTACTGAAAAATGTGTCCCTATCTTTCTTATAAGCCTCCTTTAAGTACTGTAAGGTCACAATGAAGGTCTCTGGAGCCTTCTTTTCTCCAGGCCGAACATCTCCAATTCTTTTAGCCTTTCCTCATAGGAGAGCTGTTCCACCCCTCTTTGTTGGGGCCCTGCTCTGGATCTGCTCCAACAGATCCATTATTTCTTGTGTTTGAGAACTCTAGAACTGGACACAGTATTCCAAGTGGGGGTCTCATGAAAGTGGAGTAGGGAATGGAATCATCTCCCTTTTGGCCTTGGTCTTTGGATTCAGACCAGGACACAGTTTTCTGGGCTGTGGAGCATACTCTTTTGGCTCATCTTTAGGCTCTTATCCACCAGAACTTTCCCAAGTGCTTCTCTCCAAGGCTACTCTCAATTTCTTCATCCTTCAGCTGGTATTGTACTGGGAGTTGCCCTGAGCCAGGTGTAGAACCTGGCATTTGAGCTTGTTGGACCTCATGAGGTTCCCATGGGCCCATTTCTCAAACTTGTCCAGGTACCTCAGGTTCTTTAGATGAGCCAAACACTTGATCTGGTGTCATCTGCAAATTTACTGAGAGTGCACTCAATCCCTTTGACTCCAATAAAGACATTAAGTAGCACTGGCCCCAATATGGACACCTCCCTCATGGGCCCATGTTGGGTCCCCAAGCTGTTGATTACCCTGTGGACGTGACTGTCAAACCAATTTCTCCTCCAGTGAACAGTCCCCCCCTCAAATCCATATCTCTCCAATTTAGCAAGAGGATGTTGTGGGGAACCATATCAAAGGCCTTAAATAAATCCAGATAGATTTTTTTCCTAAATCCAGATTAGATCCCTTCACTTGCCCACTGATGTAATCATTCCGTCATAGAAGGTCCTTAAGGTCTCTAGATCAGGCAGAACCTTATTTTGGTGAAACTGTGCTGGTTGTCTCAACTCACCTCCCTTTCATGTGCCTYAGCATGGCTTCTAGGAGGATCTGTTCCATTATCTTCCCAAGCACAGAGGTGAAATTGACAGGCTGGGAGTTCCCAGGATCCTCCTTTCTATCCTTTCTTTAGATGGGTAAAATGTATCTCACCAGGGTCTTCACCTGACTGCCACAACTTCTTGAATATCATGGAGAGTTGGCTTGGCAACTACATCAGACAATTCTTGCAATGCATCTCACTAGGTCCCATGGACTTAAGTAGAATCAGGTTCCTCAGGTGGTCATTAACCAGATCTTCACTTAGAGCAGGAAATGTTTTCCTTTCCCAGTCCCCATCCAGTAGTTCATCCACACAAGAGATGTAGGAGGAGAGGTTGCCATTGAAGTCTGAGACAATAAAGTTTTTTAGTGCCTCAGCCTTCATTTTGTCCACCGTTACCAGTTTGCCAACCTTGCTTACCCTCTTTCATCTTCCTTTTCTAGCTGTTGTACCTGTAGAAGCTCTTCTTGTTATTCTTTGCCTGGACAAGTTCAGGTCCAGTTTCACCTTTGGCCTTCCTCACATCATCCTTACAAAAGTGAGCTGTATCCCTGTACTCTTCCCAGGATACCTGTCCTTTCTTTCCCTGCCTGTGCATATACTTCTTGCTGTTTAGTTTGACCAGCAGGTCCTGACTCAGCCATGCTGGTCGTTTGCCTTCCTTGCCCTACTTTTTCCACCTAGTGATGAAGAGCTCTTGAGTTCTATGAAAGGCATCCTTGAAAGATCTGCCAACTCTGTTTTGGTCCCTTTTCCCTGAGGGTGGTTTCGCAGGTGGTCATATTGACTAACTCCTTGAAGACCTGTAAGTTTGCTTTCCTAAATTCCAGGGTCCTGACTTAACTCTTTGCCTGACTTAACTCTTTGGTTTGGGTTTTGCCTTTTTTTTCTTTTATATGTTCTCTGTTTTCTTCACACATATATTTGTTGCTCTGTAGCCTATTGTATTAGTGGCTAGATTTCCCAGTACTTTACTAAGGCCTTTCCTTAAGCAAAAGGACAAAACAAATTCCAGAGTTCCAAGCCTTGGGAGGTGCAGGGTCCCAGTGCTATCTTGGTTTTTCCTGGGAACCAAGGCTGAGAACAACTCTTTGAGATATATTTCATAGGCAGAGCACAGCTAGTGCTGATGGAGGGACTCCAGAGAAGAGCCTTCACCTGGGGGTAAGTTGCATCATCACTTGTGCTCCTAATTGCTACTTTTTATAAATTATACTAAACTTATCCTAAAACCTAATAATCCTAAAACCTATCCAAATATCCTAAAACCTATGAAAATGTATTCACCCCTGACAGGGGTGGGCTTTTGTGGACATCTTTCCATAACCATCCCTGAAGGTCTTCAAATAAAGATCCACTCTTATATTATCTCCTTACTAAAATTACCTTGAGTTTCATTTTCCAGGTTGGGAAAAAGGCAATATCAAGACTGCAACTCCACAAATACATGATCACTGTAGTCTAGTGACTCCAATCTTGACACCCCCAATAACTCACTTGCATTGATGGCCATCAGGTACAGTATCGCAATTGGTCTGGTAGGACTGGTTATTACCTGACTTAAGAAGTTATCCTCCATGCATTCCAGGAATCTCATGTGGTACTTTTCCAGTAGATGTCAGAGTGGTTGAAGTCCCCCAGAAGGATGACACCCTGGAGGTATGATGCCTCCTGCAGCTGGAGCAAGAAGGCTCCATCAATAGGATCCCTGTGATGAGGTGGGCTGTAGTGGACACCAACCACAATGTTCCCCTTGTTGACTCAGTCTCTGATTTTTACCCATATGCTTTAGACCAGCTCATGGCTGTTCCCCAGAGAGAGCTCTTCACATTCCATCCTTCTCTTGATCTAGATGGTAATCCCTTTGCCCCTCCTTCCTCTTCAGTCCCTTTTAAACATCCTGCAGCCATGCTCCAGTCACAGGATTTATCCCACCAAATTTCAGTAATGACAATGAGGTCATACTTTAGCAGCATGGTGGCTACAAGCCCCCTGGTTTTTGCTCATGCTACATACATTGGTATAGCCATATGTTTGAGGCTCATGGGCTGACTCCAAACACATGGTGTTATGACTGAATTCTTTTCAGAGCACTGCAGTATCACCTCTATGCTGTACACCAAGTGGCCAGAAGCTGGCAGGAGCAAGACTTTACATCACCCACAACCAAATAAAAAATAACAGAAAGATTAGCTGCCAATGAGATTTAAAACCACAAAGCAGAACTGAAGATGATAAGAAAAGCAAAACAAACTGTCCTTGGAAAGATTACTTTGCAGCTGACATAAGAAAAGCAACTATTAAGGTAAGCGGGGGTGTTACAAACCTTAAGTTAAAAAGTGGAAGTATTTTGAAAGGTAACAGAAATCAAGAACACACGCAAGCCTTGAGCCAAAAAACAGTCTGACCTTGAAGTAACTGAATATGCCTTTCTGGTTCTCTGGTCTTATGGCCTGGGTAACAGACACTATGCATCACTTCCTGATACAGCACAGCTGTATAGGAATACCAATGTCTGTTATGAGACAGAAGGTCTTTGCCTCACCTGCTGCCTGCTACCCTGATTTGTCATTAACATTGCTACTTCAAGGCCCCAAGTGCTAGACAAAGCCAACTGAACTGCTCCAAGATTCTAGGCCTACCTTACCTGTCAATGCAGGCCCTGGACCAAGGACAGGGAGGCTTCCCTAATAACTGTCTGGGTTTTTTACAGATCAGCATATTCATTCTGCCCTGGATGTCTCAGTCAGCCTGTGCTGACTATTGCCTGTCACAAGATTCAGCACAGTCATTACATCCCATAAGCACCACCACAGTCTTATGCATCTTAATGCAGATTTCCAGATCTCCAGACTCAAAATAACACTGAACTCTCCTATACATTAAAACAAGTCTAGGAGAAATCATTACATCTTGGGCACGTCATTACATCTTTTCATCTRAAGCACTGCCACCCACTTGTGAACACTTGAATCATCCAGGCACTAGTCTGGTGACAAAAGCAGCATTTTTTCTTGTGTTGTCTAACATAAAGAGCTTGCACAAACTTTTAGGTGATGTTTGCAGAACAGCACCCCAAAGTGGTTTTTGTTTCTATGCTCTCCCTGGTGGGTGCCAGCTCAGCATTATCAAAATGCCTGCTTGGGTAGTGCTTGCAAGGACTAGCATGGAGAAGTTAAAGCAGCCTATAAAGTTGTTATAGAGCCTTCTAAAGAGTTCATTAATTACCATTGTAAATTCTTACTGATATTGCACCATTGCTCATCTCAGGGATCTAGCAGATCAAAATGCAGATTTAGGAGAAGAGTTACAGACTTCAAAGTTGGTAAGTACTGACACCTCTAGCCAACATCCAGATCACACAGCCCTGAGAAGCCCATATTAATATTCCTGGGCATCAGTTCACAGCCTTGTGCAGCTGCTAAAATATATAATGATCATGGCTTCTGTAGTGGTGAACTTGTATATTTGTGCAAAGGAAATGATGTGTCAGATTGGTTGCACTAAGAGTGGATCAAAAAGCTAATCACTTCCATGTCTCCAATTACATTTTTCCCTTGTAAAAAAGGGATAAAGCACTACAATTCCACTGTATTTTCAAATATAATTCAAACTTGGACCTCTGCTGTCTTTAATAGACAAACAGACTAAATGCCAGTGAGAAGGGATTTTAAAATCTGTATTTTAAGCACTGCAGAAGTATAACCAGTCAGGACACAAAATTACTTGTGCACTGCTAACTCAGTGCATTACTGCAAACAAATATATATGACAATTTCTTTCAGAAAAGATATAGTAAAATAATTACACAAAAAAAATAAAGACCATCAGAACACTTCTAAATTATTAGAAGATCATGCACCACATGTATTTGGGATGTAAAGAGAGAACTGATTTTGTTTGATTTTTTTTTTGCTTTACATCAGGATTACAATGGATTATTAATGCAGGAAAGCTAAACATGAAAGTATTGAAATAACCACATTCCTTCTTTTATGTTTAAGTGCATTTCCAGCTCTTATCTAGATGTTGACAAAATCAAATATTAATCTCTTCTTAAATTTCCAAGCTACAGAAGATAATTGTACAGTAGAAAACAAGATCTAATACAAGACATGGCAACATGAATTTCATGCTGCTTATATGTAGTCATTTAAAAGATAGGAAATCAGAAGGAAGTATGACTCATTTTGACTTTGGAGAGACATTTTCTTAACTGTGTGTCTCAGTTTAGAAACAAATTTTAGGAGAAAACACACTGGAATGAGCATTTCCTCTAAAGGGAAGGGCTTTGATAATTCCATTTGCCAATGAGAGAAATAAATACCAGTGAGTGAAGGAAAACAAAAAAAAAAAAAAAAACCTGTGAGAGATAAGTAATGTAATAGTTGGCTCTCACAAGTAAGAGATAGATATTATGTGTATGTTAAGATGTGTAGTGATGTGATTGTAAAATGTGCCCCAGGGTCCTCTTTCCCCTCCCCTTGTAATAGCTTTAGCGGTTGGGACATTCGGGGGGACGGCAGGCTTGGTACTAAGCTTGGCATGGGAACACCTGACCTCCAATCAGTTTCCAGAGAGCAGTCTCCACCAATGGACGGTGATGAGGAGTTAACTGACAGACTTAGGAGGGGCTAGAGTTACCTGATGCAACACCAAATATATAAAAGGGGAAGCAGCCATTTTGTGAATGAGCCACCTGGCTGGTAGTCACAGAGAGGGCATCTAGCGGTGTAACTTTTCCTTATTCAGTCCTTTGTTGAAATTTTTTGTTCTGGTTTAATAAACCTTTAAAATTTTAAAAGTGAGCAGTCATTTCTCACAAAATCAAGCTGTTTATTAACAAAAAAAAAAAAAGAAAAAAGGGTGTCTACAAAGCACAGGAAAGGATTGAATAAATGCTGGATATTGAAATTTCAAAATCTTAACCCCACCCCCCCACACCAGACCACGTGGCCAGGAGGCAGAGATGGGAGCTGCCCCATTTGTCTCAGGGAAGGGGAGGAACGGGAGTTCATGCAGCTCCTCTGGCAGAATAGATGGGAACCTTTTTGGCGTTAGTCTCCTCAAAGCCAGTGAAGCTGGTGGGTTTTTGTGTTCTTTCTTATATTGGTTCAGCTTCTGCAAGGTCTCATATTCATGACAGCGCCTCGCCAGCACCCTGGACCAACAAAAAAAAAAAAAAAAAAAGCAAGCAGAGAGGATTCCTGGTACAGCCTCTGCAGCCTCCAGGCTATGGGAAGGAAAAAAAAGGAAAACTTCTTGCTTCAAGCTAGCAAGAAAAGCTAATCCAACAAAAGGAACAATGCAACATCCTGGTTGACCAGAGCACCCTGGAGTTGACCAGAGCACCCTGGAGAAGGAGGGTTTGAACAAAAGCCCTGCCGGAGCCCAAGGCTCTCTACCCCCGGGTCCATCTTAAAGCTACAGCAGACATTTCTGGGCATAAAGCAGATGATTAGGGAATAAAATATCATCATAAAATCACTCCAAGACACAGTGCATTAAAGGATTTATATACTGCTTTAACAGCAGTGAATCAGATGCAGTAAGGTAAAAATGACCATATAATATTGGCTTTCACATTTATGTATTAGCTTTTGCATGTTGTTATTGATAAGTGTTTAGATACAGTACAAATTATAACTCCTTTTAGCTGCTTGTTAATATAACATAATCTATCAGTTTAAGTATGCACTGTATAGCTCATAGTAGTGTAATGAATATGATATCTATGTATCACTTACAGAAATAGTGGTATGATGAGTGTGTTGTACTACAGACCTTAGCAAAACATAGGATGTTTTGAAAAATGTGTATATATGATTGGCTTTTTGCAAATATTAAAATTAATATTATGTGTGTTGTGTTAGAAAGTTATGCTGTATTACTCCTTCTAAGTAGTGTGTTAAATACAGTTTTAGGCTACAATATAATATTTAAAAAAAAACTATGTGATGTAAGATACTTTTTCTAACTAGCTCAAGGAATGGATAAGATAATCAAGAAAATCTTTGCATAGAGATAACAGCAACAAGGCACTAAAATACCAAAGAGAAGAATTATTGCCTCCTTATTGGGAAGAACCAGGTTCCTTCTACCTCCTTACAGACTCCACAGAGCCAAACCATGATTGACAAGATGAAGGGCGGGGGAGTTGACAATAAACAGAAAAATCCATAGTTTGAAAGGAATGTTTGTATCATGTATGAGATATATGAATATGCAACAGGCTATTGCTTTTAAGGGTTAATCCTTTGTTAGCGGACATGCTTTTTTGAGGAAAGCATCCGAACATTCATAATTCTTTGCTTTTTTATTGTCCTTTATTATCTTAAATCTGATTGTCCAAATTCTTATTGCTCTAATTTGTATTACTATTTTTATAATTTATATTACTATTTTTTATTTTTATAATATTTGTATACCTATTTTTATATTTTTATTATTTTTATATAGTAGTAATATTTTATTACTATTAAACTTGTAAAATTTTAACACAAGTGATCTGCGTTTTTCATAATTTTGTGCTGAAACCCAGAAATTAACACCTCACTGCCGGGGCCTCAGAGGATTCCGAGTGAGGAAGGCGTGCCCTGCCAAGTTTGACAGCCTCGCTCTATTTCTTCTGGCATGATTGGGCAGATGCAGGTTCCAACCAGTGGACAAAAAGAGACAATAAAACAAAGAAAAGGGAAAAGGCTCCCTAAAACCGCAGTAAGACTAGTAGTGTGCATGAAAACCCGGAAAAGAAAAAAGGATTGGTAAGTACTTTTTCAGGGGGCAGGTACAGAGCGGGGGGATGAGTATATGCATGAATGAGAGGTGGCTAGATCTCTCATTCCAGACCCGCTAAGTGAGTGCAGGAGTCTCCCATATTGTGTTTCGGTCTTTTTGCGAGAAAAACAGCCAGTAAAGAGATGAAGTGAGAGAAAAAAGGAGTGAGAGAATCCCCCGGGGTAGCTGGGACTGGGTCCCAGGGGTTGGACCCCTCGGAGGAAGGGAGCAGAGGAATTTCCTAGCACAATCCACTGGGAAAGTAGGACAAAAGGGAGGGGTCCCTAAAAATTCTGCTGGGTTGAGGGATGAGAATGCCTGAGGGCATCCAGGATTAAACCTGCTGGGTTGAGGGATTTATATGTCCAAGAGCATCTGGGGTTGGACAACAGAGCTGGACTGAGGGATACCCAAAAACATCTGGGGCTGGCCAGTAACATCTGAGATTGTAACAGGTGATTTGAAAGTAAAGGGTACCTTATTGTTGTCTTGCTGTATGTGAGAGTGAGTCACACACAGAATCAGCCTCAGCTTCCCAGGCAGGTGGGGGAGGGGGGCGGGGTGGGCTGTGGAAAAAGGTGTATGTGGCCTGCAACAGTCCATTGTTCCCCTGGGGGGGGTGTGGGGGGCCATGGTGAAAGTGTGAGTTACACACAAATTAGCCTCACAGGTAAACAGGCACCAGAGGAGACCAGATTCAGGGCCCAGATTCAGGGCCCTTGCCAGAGTCCCAGGAGTACTGAAGCCCAGAGGCCAACTCCAAAGTGAGGGGGGACCACCCGGACCAGTGATTCTCTGGCAACAGGGGTCCACTTCAGGTCTTGAGGGTGTGAAAGAATGTGTGAAAGTGAATGAGAAATAAAAGTGAGTAAATGTAGATGAATGAAAGTATATGTAATGTAGATTGTTTATTTTAAGCTTCACTTTATCCCCTTGGAGGGAGGTGTATTGTATTGAATAATATTGTGAGAAAAAAGAGCTTTTGTGTGTGTAGTTGGAAGAAGGTGGTATTCAGAGAAAGTGAGAAACAGAGGCAGGGGACAAATAGATAAGATCTTGAAAAATGGGACAGAAAACCAGTAAGATGGGTACAGGAAAAAAAAAAAAGAGGAGAAAAGACTAGTTGATAGGATAGTATGCAGTAGTTGATAGGAAAAACACGCAAACTATTGAAAAAGGGAAATTAACCTTAAATTGGTAAGCTCAAACTTGTGATGTAAGATAGTTTTTGTAACTAGCTCAAGGAATGGATAAGATAATCAAGAAATTCTTTGCATGGAGATAACAACACCAGGACACCAAGATCCTAAGAGAAGAATTATTGCCTCCTTATCGGGAAAATCCAGACTTCTCACAGACTTTGAAGAACCAAGAAATTGATTTATAAGATGGGGTGGGGGAGCAGAAATTAAGCAGAAAACACCCTTTGTTTGGAACATGTATGAGATATATGAATATGCAACAGGCTATTGCTTTTAAGGGCTAATCCTTTGTTAGCAAAGCCTGCTTTTGTGGCAGAGTGCAAAAAGCACCTGGACGTAATTCCTTGCTTTTTGTTGTCTTTTATTGTCCTAACTTTGATTGTCCAAATTCTTATTGCTCTGATTTTTATTACTATTTTATTACTATTAAACTTCTAAAATTTTAACACAAATGAATGGCGTTTTTTCAGTGCTGAATAAATGCATACCTATTTTGCAACTTTCACAAGTTGTGTTTTTCCACAAATCACCTTTCCCAGCTGCGTTTGGGAACCCAGGTGCCATTGCCCAGCCCTGCCACTTCTCTGCCACTGCTCTCTTTTTCACTACACTGTAACCCTATATCTCCTACCTGCCAGGACATGCCATCTCCTGCTACAGCTGAGGAGTTTCTGCTACATTTCATTTGCTACCCTGGCTGTGCCCACCTCTGTCATTCCTGCTGCTGCTCCAAGGTTCCTGCTACAACCCATTTCGCCCTCCAGAGGGGCACCAGGACTGGCTGCCCCTGTGAGTTTGTAAAGGAAGGCCCTTTTCTATCTCTTCCACCCACACACTGACCATTACCCATGTGGAGAGAGGCAGCTGGGCTCCTGCCGCAGCGCCTCCTGCAGCCACGAGGGAGTCAGCACCTGCCCTGCCCAGCTGGAAGCCAACAGCGCCCGTGCTGGCTGTGGCCATAACTACATCAAAGGTTGTCAGAAGCTGAAATATTATTGTTTATGAGTTAAACATTTTCATGAAGGACTTTTAAAACTGTATTATTAAAGCTGCAAAGAATATCACCAAACCCTGAATAGGCCTTCCGAGTGAGGCCCTGGACTGTTCCGTGATGAAGATAAGATAGTAACTACTAAAGGATTGGGGACATTCACAAAGCACAAGCTTAGCACCTTCAAGAGGAGACCACAGCCCCAGGGCTATCAGCTGCCAGGCTTTGAACAGACCCTTGCACCAAAGAGTGAGGGGAGAGCACTTTGGGTGCATGTTGGAAAGGCCTCTGGTCAGAGGCAGTGAACGCCCATCCTCCAGTGTGCAGAGGGGCTCAGCTCTGGGGCCCTTCACCTGGAGAAGCTTACACACAGCAGAAGGGAGTGTCATGACCCACCAAAGACTACCCCCATGGGGTCCCCAGACCCTGCACCAGAGCACTGCAACTTGATGCAACAGACCCTCAGTGTTGCAAGGGACAGTGTCAAACTTGGCATTCAAAACTAGCCCAAAGTGTATATTAATCCACTGAATTCTATCCTCTTCAGTGTGTGGCAGCCTGTGGCGCAGTGTGGTGTGGTGCAGTGCAGCCATAGTGGGGAATCTTCACCACCAAGAAGATCAGATGGAGGTGGCAAAATTTTAAAGTTTAATCAAGAACAATATGAAACAAAGACAATAAAGCAAAGATTGGTTGGGTGCTTCTTGGCAGTCAGCCAAGATCGCACCAGCTATTTTGGAAACACTCTTTATATACAATTTTTATTGCATCAGCCACTTGCATTTTCATAAACAATTATGCATATTTAAACTTCCCCCCAAACTAGTTTACATGTTCCAAGAACTGTTTAGTATGGTCCCTCCTCGGGTCTACCTTTTTAGAGCATGCACATTTCTCCATTGTGGTTTTAGTCTATTCTTATCATCACCTCTAGTTTTTGGGTTTTGGTCCATACTGTCTTCAGACAGTGAGTGCTGATAGTTGGCATATCAGGAGCAGGGTTCCTCATCATATGTTCATTGGATATTATCCCAACCAAGCAGGCATTTTAACACAAGCATACTTATATCAGCTGTGAGAGTCTGTCCGAATTTTCCCTCATCTGCCTCATGATTGTCATTGGGGGACCACTGAAGAGAAGACCCCTCCCTGTTTGGAATCTCTGACTCTGAAGGAGAAAGTCACACGCCAAAGGTCCTGAGACCTGAAAGGACGGTGTTAAGCTATTTGTTTTCATAGGTGTGTTTGCTGTATGCTACACTGAGAAGAAGAAGGGGCACCATGCCCTATTTCCCTTTCAATAGCCTTGGAAGCTGTCCCACCTCTCGGCCCGGCTGGAGTTCTCCTGAGTTTCGGGTGGTCCCCCACAGAAGACCCTCACCTGGTTTACAACCACCATGACAAACAGACTGAGATGTAAGAAGCCTCTCCATCAAGCACTGAGACATGACTGGAAACCCCAACTGGGGGAGGTGTCTGGGGGAAGGCAAGCTGACCAAAGCGAGAATTTTGCCTACAGGTTGTGACCAATGGACCACAAAAACAATGGCTCTCATTTACTGCTGAGAACATAGACTACCTGTTATATCTATCAAGCTCATTTACTGCTGAGAACATGGACTACCTGTTACATCTATTCCTCCCCCCCGAAGCCCTTTGTTCGGTTGCGGAATTTATTCTCCCCTCCCCCAACAAAAAAGAGTGTAATTGGGGTGCAAATGAACTGTGCCTTTGAGATCTCCCCAGCGTAACAGGCGGATCCCCGACTGTGAATCCTGGACCAAAGGACTTCGTCTTTACGTTGGTAGCTATATCCCCCTCTCTTCTCCCTCTTTCTCTATCTTTTTCTCTCCCTTAATCCCTCTACCGCATTTTTACTGTGGTTATTTCAATAAAACTGCCTTTGTTGATTTATTACTGCAAATCCCCTGTGCCTTTGTCGGTTATTTTGCACCAAAAAATCACCGTGTCACCCGTTCACTGGGACGGACCGCGACATCAGCTATTTCACTACTATATCTAACAGAAATAAAGACTATATTTTTATAGCAAAGTTACTTTAACATTATACATATAGCATCCATTTTAATATTTGCAAAAAGCCAATAATATAATATATAACAGAGGGGAACAATGTTGGGACCCTTGGATGGGTGATATGCTTCTACTTAAGCCCTGTCACTCTCCCCATCTCCCTGGTCCCTATGCACACTTCTTTCTCTATCTCTTTCTTTCTTTTCTCTTTCTTTCTCTTTGCCTCTTGAACTATTAAATAAAATATATAAATTTTTTTGGTACCAGCATCTAACCTCATTTGGCTTTAATCTCATTTTTGGGTATATTTTGAACCTTCCAAGTTCTTTATGGTTTATACACAGAGGCTTATTTATTTGGTTTATACACAGTGTTTTCTTTGCTTTTCTGAGTTTAAACCAGATCACAACAAAGGGGAAAGTGTTTGACAGCTGAGAGAAGATTATTATTTGGGTTTCTGTTTTTGTTAGTTGTTGCTGCCATTGTTGTTGTTTGTTTGCCCTATTATTACATATTAGTAAAGAACTGTTATTCCTTTTCCCATATCTGTGCCTGAAAGCCTCTTCATTTCAAAGTTATAATAATTTGAATGGAAGGGGGTGATATTTTCCATTCCAARGGAGGCTCCTGCCTTCCTTGGCTGACACCTTTTTTACAAACCAAGACAACTCTCTTACCTTCCACTCCTCCACAAAACTATTAAGCACACACAGGGTTTTGATTCTTTGGAAAATTAGGCATTTACTATTTATTTTGTAACAACAATTTGTTTGGATTTCCATCTATAAAGTCCCCCAAAATGCCACATTATACAGTAATATCTATATTGATACAATACAAGGATTCTGTGATGCTTATAAAGCCTTTTAAACTGTACTAGCAAAACTGTTTTGTTAAATTACATTTTCCAACTCATCAGTCCTTATTATGCTATACTATTCAGAATGCCGTCACACTATTTTGCTGCATTAAATGTTTCAAATTATCTTGACAATAGCAATTTAAGGAATGCTGCTACCCATATATTATTATCCAAAGTAAAAGCTGACAAAATTTAGATCTCTTGAAATTATAGATTTTAAATATCAGAGGTACAAAGCTTTTAAGTCATTAAATGCCATAGGCCATCATAAAAGGATGGTAAGGTTCGGAAATCCTTGTCCTGTATCATTTAAATGTGAATATTAAAGAATGAAAATCCGCTATGAAATTACAGGGTTATTAATATAGACTGGCATAAACTCACTTATGGTAGTATGCTTTTAAACATCAATCAGCATAAACAAATACCTGAAATTACTACCTAATATAAAGACTCAATCAAGTCCCTTCAGAATAATCGTATGAAGAGTGAAATAAGTTTCACAGACTCAGGTATAATCAAAATCACTGTAGTCAGAGAAATTTATCTAAATCAAGGAACATTATTTTAACACAGGTATGTTTAATACAAAAGAAAAGTAGAGCACAAATTTTCAACAACAAAAAAATAAGCTGAAAAAACATTTTGAAAAATCAGTTCTGCCACTCACTTTGCTTTTTCTGGGCACACCAATTTCACACCAATTTTTAAATTTCAGTCAAAAATCCATTGTATGCCCCATGGATTCTCTATTTTACCTCACTGTGAGAGACAATTTTTCAGAAAACATGTTTCCAAGAAACATATGGTAACCGTACATTGACAGCATTAAATAAAAGAGTGGAAAACACAAGAATATATAGATATCTATCTATATATAGATATGTCACTCTGCCACATCAGAAATCACTTTTTTGCAAGACCCTGGTCAGAGTTCTTCCCCTTCATATATTAATGCTAGACAGTTCTCAAGACATTACATCAATAGGAAAAGATGTAACTCACCCTTGCATCAACGAAGCACATCATCTGACCTAAAGTGCAATTTTTCATCATTTAATCCCTTGCAAATGAAACAATACCAACCTTCAAAGACATCATCATATAATGAGCTGTCTTTGTTGATTTTTTGACTAGTTACAGACTTTCTGCCTAGTAAATAATCTTTCGGGGAGGCTAATGAAGTGTAAGAAATTAAGGGCCAATCCAGTCACTATTATTTATGGATTTATTTTTACACTCTTTTTCAGTATGAAGATATGCAGCATTACAGAATCTTTCGGTATCAATTTCTGTCACCAAAACCACATCACAGATTTAATCTTAAACAGATCGCCTCTCAAAGATAAATGAAGTAAATTCCTATCAGTCAGACCTGAAAGATGTTTTCACCAATGCCTCAGGGCTGTCCACTGGCAGTAGTTCATCTGCTAAAATTTCTTCAGGAGGTCTCGGGTCATTGATAATGGTCAGCTTTGGCCTTTCCTTGAGGTTGCTGGTCAGCCCACCAGTAATGGTGTTCCACAAGGAGTTTTTTGATTTAGACCCTGAAAAAACAGTGAGAAGGAAAATAAATTCATAGGCTTATTGCCCAGCATGTCAGAATTCTGAAAAATAAAGGTGGTCTGCTATCATTTTACCTTTGCATAACCACAGTTTGGGAATAAGCCTGAAAACCTAAATAAAAATTCAAAGTGGAAATAAGCACAAACATTAGGGTCATTCCAAATGCAAAAATGTAATGCTTCCCATAAAAATATTTTATTACACAACATGAGGCTTTCACACCTGTCCTGGGTTGTCCTGGTGTCTCTGAAGTCAGCAACTGATTTTAATTAGGTAAAATTTTCTGGTATTTTCCCAGCTTTCAGATCAATTATCCAGTGGACCTAATACATGGATTAAGGGTTACTTTTTAATGCAATACACACTAAATACACAAGATTAAAGCAATCAGAAGAGCTGTTATCCCATGGGTCAAGAAAACAAATCACAAAAACTATCCTGTTGGAAGCAGCAATATCTGCTGCAATGGACAGGAGCCTGCAGCATTGTTTTTTTCTGCTTGTCTTAAATACCTTTTTTTCACACAGTCTAGATGTTACAAAGACAGAAGATCAGCAATAATTCTTATCTACTTTCTCCATTCCATAATTATGTTCAGACAATTTCCCAGGTAATCAGGAAAAATCCATACTCTTTGCTCTTAAATGTGAGCAGCTACCTAATGTGCAAGAACTGTATTTACCCATTACACGTAGCCTTGAGATTCTGTCCCAAGCCCTGTAGCTGTATTTCTAGCTACAATAGCTAGAAATATAACCTCTCACACCATGTAGTCCAAAGTCAAGTAATGGCTACACAAAAACAGCAGAAATATATGCAACATCAACACAATATTATTATTCAAGGGCTTGTAATGTTATGGCTGTTCTTTAGACAACACTTTAGCAAACTTTTCTGTCTAACCATCAGGAGCCACTCACATTCCAGTCATCCAAGACTTTTATCGTTGGGACTGAAGCCCCTTTGCAGAGGACAACTCTGGTGAATTGACAGCACCCCACTTGACTTACTACATACTTCACAATCACACAGTCAGAGAAGATTTCCCTCATCAGCTTGTCCCCAGGTTTCCCACAGCACACGTGGCTCCCATGGTGATCAACATTATGACAGCTGAAGCTGGGTGCCTCCAGGGAGGTATCCCAAAAAAGAAATCCCTGGGTTTTTAACCCTTACAGTCTATGCACCCATTAAAATACTGATATTTTTTCTGAGGTCTTCTCATCCTTCACTGGCTCTTGCAAGAGTCTCTGGGTGACTGGCCACTCTGACCATCCTCACCTCACTGGACTATGGGCCAGGTCCCCATGCCCTTATTTATGCAAATGGTCTGCAGCAGATCATGTCTTGTTGCCTGGGGCTTTCTATTTCCTCACACCCATGGCACAAGCTGTAATTTGCATGCCAGGTTACCTGCACTAGGTATAGTCCTCAACAGTATTTTCTTTCTTTTATTAAGCATACCTGCTAATACATTTAAAGAGAAATTTCCATTAATTTAACCATTTCAAGAAATTTAACTACTACCCTTACATRCCAAATTATCACAAGTAACAAACATAGCAAAATTCAGGCTAGATTATTTTCATAGGGCAGAGTACAAGTTTACTGATTCTTGTGCACAAATGCTTAAATAATTACCAATACAGAAAAGGATTCTCAGAAATTAATTATTGCACAGTTGGTTGGTTATCCACTACTTGTTTGAAGTAAGAATGAATTTTCCTAACCTAAAATTTTAACAGCAAAATAGGAACACCCTAAAACAGTACTGTCATTTAGAATCATAGCCTTACACCGTGTCCCAGATGCAGAATCTGGCATTTGACTGGTTAAACTTTATATGGTTACTGATTTTTCAGCCCTTTAATTTGTCGAGGTCTCTCTGCAGGGCCTCTGCCCACAAGGGAGTCAACAGCTCCTCCCAATTTAGGGTCATCAGCAAAGTTAGTTAATATTCCCTCAAGTTCTGCATCCAAGTCCTTAACGAAGAAAACTGGGCTGAGGATTGAGCCCTGCAACACCCCACTAGAGAGGTCACTAGTCTGATGTTACCCTGTTCCCTATAACTCTTTGTGTCTGACCTGTGAGCCAGTTTGTAACATGATTATTTAGTTGTATGCTGGACATTTTGTTGTGAAAGAACCTGTGAGAGACAGTATCAAAAGGTTTGCTAAAATCTGAAAAGATTACATCCCCTGGCTTTCTGAGATGAGCTAAGTGGGTTACCCTGTCATAGAAGGAAGTCATATTCCACAAGCAGGATTTTACACTCACGAAACCATGCTTGGCTGTGACCAATGACTGCATTTCCTCCAGATTTTCAATACTTTCCAGAATAATCTTTTTAATTATTTTACTAGGCACTGAAGTGAGACTGGCAGGCCTGAAGTTTCCAGGGTCCTCCTTTTTGCCCTTCTTGAAAATCAGGACATTTGGTAGCTTCCAGTCAGCTGGGACGTCACCAAATTCCTAAGACTGTTCAAAAATCATCAAAAGAGATTTGCAATGACATCAGCTTGACCTTTGAGGATTCTTGGATGAAGGCTCCAYAGAATTTTCAGGACCAAAATGAAACGGGCCAGTGTTATTTCTACACTGTCTTTTGCCATTAATGTATATTTTAGAACTCTTCTTATTGTCTCACACTTGCTGGCCAGCTTCAGCTCCAATTGAGCTTTGGTCACACAAATTTTCTTCCTACAATGGCAAGCAGTATCTCGGTATTCTTCCCATGTCACCTGACTTTGCTTCCACAGGACATACACCTTCCTTTCTTTGCCTTATTTCCAAGACAAGATCCCTGTTCAGCCAAGCCAGCCTTCTGCCTTTGCCTGCTTGACTTACAACAGGGAATGCCTACCTCCTGTACCCTTAGGAGATGATGTTTAAAAAGTAACAAGCACTGATGGACCTCAGCACCTGCAAAAACATTTCCCCAGGACATTTTACATATTAATTCCCTGTGCAGTCCAAAGTCTGCTTTCCACATGTCAAGTTGAAGTTTTGCTGGCACTTTTCCTCCTGTCAGTGGAAATTTCAATCACTTTGTGGTCACTGTGGCCAAGATTGATGCCAATCATCACTTTTCTCATTAGAGCCTCTCTGTTGACAAGCATCAGATCAAAAAAGGTATTTTTCTGAGTTGGGTCCCTTAGGACCTGTTGTCATCCAGGCTTTTAGCAATCTTCTGGCCTGGGCTGGACCAGCCGTGTGAAGCTCTGAGTTGGTTTAGGCCAAATAGAAATCCACTATAAGGACAAGAGCAGTTAACTTGAAAGTGTCCCTTTGTTCATCAAAGAATAATTCATCAGTATCATCATCCTGGCTAGGAGGTCTAGTAGATTCACATGATGATATTAACATTATTTGTTTATCCCTTGATTCTTATACAGATACCCCCAATTGTGCCAGTGCCAACTGTGAGCTCCATACATTCTGACCCTTCTATTACAGGACTCATCCCAGCAGGTTTCAGTTATGCCAGGGATATCAAATCTCTGGGATTAGGCCAAAGCCTCCCTGTGTTTGTTCCTCATGCTGTGTGCATTAGTGTAGAAACATTTCAARCCTGGTACAGTGTAGCAAACACCTCATGAAGCAGATTGAGAGATCCTATTASTCCACAGTTGCTTCAGGTTTTTGGCACACCATCCCAATGCTCATCACTGGTCAGTCTGGTATTTTCCCTTTCCTCCTTCCATGCTCGTTCAAAGCTCTTTCAACAAGACCTACTAACTCCTGTGCTAGAACTCCTCTTCTGAGAAAGGTGCATCCCAGCAGGTGACAGTAGACCAGGTGTTGAAGAGATCATCCCATGGTGAAAAAACCCAGAATTTTTCCAATTACACTAGGCTTGGAACCAAACATTGACCTGATGCATTCTTATCAATATTATCCCTTGTTACGAGAAGGACCAAGGAAATCACAGCCTCTGCTCTTGTTTCCTCAAATAATTATCCCAAAGTCCTGAAGTCTCTTTCCATTGCCCTCAGACTTCTGTTATTTTATTGCTGGTGGCTTGAACAATCAATAACAGATAATAGTTAGAGGGTCTTAGTAGACTGGAGAGTTTTCCAGTGATGTCCCTTATCCTTGCCAGCTGTGAGACAGAAGACATCTGTGTGAGTTGGGTCCAGTCTGCATATCAGGCCTTCTGATCCCCTTAAAAAATGAGTCTTCTATTATAACTACCCTTTTTGCCTTCTTATTTGGGTTCTAATTTGGATTTTCTAGACAATACCTCATTTAAAACTTCCTTTCTGGGCTGTACATTTATGTACTTGTGTTTCAGCTGGTGTGGGCTGATACCACATCACTACTGAGATGGTGAAGAGTCTGGAGGGAAGCCATATGAGGAGTAGCTGAGATAACTTGGCTTATTCAGCCTAGAAGAAGGGGAGATCTCACAGCTGTCTATAACTTCCTCACAACACAAAACATAGGAACAAACACTGATCTCTTCTCTCTGGTTACCAGTGACAGGACCTGAGGGAATGGTATGAGGTGAATGTTTAGGTTAGCTGTCAGGAAAAAGTTTTTCACCCAAAGCGTGGTTGGCCACTGGAACAAGATCCCAGGGAAGTGGTCACAGCACCAAGCCTGCTGGAGTTCCAGAATGCTCTCAGACACATAGTGTGATTCTTGGGACTGTCTTGTGCAGGTCCAGGAGTTGGACTTTGATGATCCTAGTGGGTCCTTTCCAACCCATGAATTTCGATGATATCATTGTGTATACTTTCTCTGCTCTTCAAATCTTTTTTTCATATATAAAACACACTGTATCAAGTGATCATCACTACCCAGTAAGTTGGTCTTTTCTGGGATATAAGTTCCTGGCAGAGCTAAGTGCCTCCAAAGAGATTTTACACTGGGAGTCCTACAGGTCACCGTAAAGCATTTTGTACATCTCACAGAACCAAGTTTAAGGCTTCTGGCCATTTCAGGTAAGTAGATGCACATACTCTTACTAATTTCTCTTTTAACATTGTATTAGTTTTCTCTACATTTCATGAATGCTGTGGGTGATACGGCATATGTAATTTCCTCTCAATTTCCAAAGACTTACACAGCTTGTTGATCATATTTGCTGTAAAATGAGCACCTCTGTCTCATTAGTTCAATTTACTCTGGTATCCCATATTCAGATATAACTTCCTTTAGCAAGGCTTTTACTACTCATGTGTCAACCCTTCTTTTTGGAAAGGCTTTTGCCAAGCCTGAGAGATGATCTACTATCACTTACAAGTAGGCCTGTGGTCTCAGAGTTCAGTCTGATACTTGAGAATTTCT
Organism: Cardinalis cardinalis; assembly: GCA_014549065.1. Lineage (NCBI taxonomy): Eukaryota > Metazoa > Chordata > Aves > Passeriformes > Cardinalidae > Cardinalis > Cardinalis cardinalis. The sequence continues at coordinate 10,423 of JACDOX010000434.1, read as the reverse complement.
GGTAAGTTGGGCAGTTATTTATGATCATTTTGCAGCAGCAAAATTCTTGTAGCCACCCATACTTTCTGTCCTGGTTTAGCTATTGCTTCCATCCTTCTATGGGCTTTCTTATGAAATCATCTAGCCATGCTGAGAAAGTATTTCTTCGGCAGAATTGGTTTTGCTCCAACTGACCATAATTCCATCTTTATTTTGAGTTGCCTTCCACTTTTCCCATTGGCTTTTCTGTTGAGTAGTCCTTCTCATAAGCAGTTTTCTGGTGTCTTAAATTTAGCCATTCACTCTGGTCAGCCATCAGAGTCAATGTTACATTGCATCAGAGCAGCCTCTGCAGTTGCATCAGCTACAGGACTCCCTCTTCTTGTTTCCGTAATACCACTAGTGTGGGCTGGTCAGTTTCTACAGGTAACTTTACTGATTTACTGTGCATTGCGTATTTCCTCTCCATTAAATATTCTTTTCCTGCTAATATGAAAAATCTCTGTTCTCTCCATAATATTCCTGATGCATGACAGAGCAAAGGTGTGATGAGAACAGGAAAGCAACAATCAGAACAGAAATACAGGGGATGCTAAACCTGCAATACTAGAAATATTCCTGCTACAACTGAGATAACCTCTGCCTGAGAATGGTCCAGACCCAATCTTAGAAGATTTTACTTGATGCAGTTTTTATTGTGGAAATTCTGTGTATTTATCCTACATATATGTAAATAAGAATTTCGCTCCAGATGGTCTGAAATCTTCTCAACACCTTGTTTATTCAAGTTTATTAATAGTAATAAGTTTTTGGGTGAAACCAGGTATGAATTAATAAAGCTGGGGAAATGTCTTGGTTTGGAAAGGCAGGTTGTCTGCTAAGGAAGGCAGGAGCCTTCCCTGAAATGGAAAAATGTAAACCCCCTCACTTCGAATTGCTATAAATTGGAAATTAAGGGGCTCTCAGGCAAAAATGTGTTAGCAGGAATAACAGTTCTTTAATAGGGAAGAAAATAAAAAGATAAAATAAACAATACAGTAAACCAAAACAACACTGACAGAGTCAGAATACAACCTGACACCCTGTTGGTCAGGGTGTTGGTAGCAGTCCAGCTGGAATTGTGGCTGCAGTCCTCCTGGAGTGTCAGGTGCGGTTCTGTTGGGAAAATGATCCTGAAGAAGGAGTGTAGTCTTCCTCTGAAGATCCAGTGGAAGAGCCAGCTGTTCCTCTGGGAAATCTAGTGAAGAAGCCGTGCTGGTGTTCCAGAATCTCAAGATTATATCCAGATAGGAATGCCTGGCTCCCCCTTCTCGGCAGAGCATCTCACAATGGGATGCTATAGTTTTTATCAGTCATGCAGTGACATTCAGTAGCCTGTTATCAGCAGATGTCTCCCCAGAGAGAGGACTGGTTGTGGAAGAGATAAGGAAAACTTCCCACTTAACAGAAGACAACGGCCATACAGATGGCAAATAGAATACATCTTGCCTTGCAATCTGGGACAGGAAAAAAGATTAATTTCTGACAAAAAAGTCATAACCCACACCAAAGATTTCTAGTATTTTCATAGATTTCCCATACCACTGTCCCTTTAGATATGCTTATTCTCCAGCCACACKCTGTGGAGACCCTGAGAGGCATTCCCTGGGTTAGAGAGACACAAGAAGCTTCCTTCAAATGCTCTCCCAACCCCATTGGCTCCTTTCTTTGAATCTATGTCCCTCAGCCACTCCCTCCCTATTCCCCCATTGGCCCTCATCTTTGTATTGCCCCAATACCACTGTTCAGCCCCTACCTCTCAAGATACAGAAACCTGGACTCTTCCCATGAGTGTGCACTTGGACCCTGAACATCTTACTGTGCGGCTGAATTAAACATCTGTGGATATTATGCAAAGGCCCTTTTTACTTCCTTACCCCAGACTTTATTAGCAGCTATTCCAGCTGCAACAACACTCCACTCTTGTAGAATGAAGTCTTGGCTGATATTCATCTGATCAGATGAGACTGACAGCATGAAAACTATGGATATTTACTTTATTCTCCTAAATGGGTGACACCTTTTGACTTCCATTGCAACATTTTCTATTTTTTTTTTAATACCGTGCACATTTTCCATTCCAACCTGGAAGCAAATAAATCTCAGTAAATGGTATAGCAAAGTGCAAGTAGTTTGTAAGTAACAGCTGTTCTTTCAGAAAGACAGCCTTTACAGGCAGGAGACATCATCCTGTAATGAATCCACTATGGGAAAATATTCACATGCTCCCTGTACTTTCTTGTCCAAGTAGACAACAAAATACTAGGCCTAGACAAATTTCTTCAATTTCAAGAGTTTTATGTTATATTGTAACTGTCTGGAAAGTTCAAAAGCTTCAAACTGCAATTATTAAAATATCTTCATGAGTTCTTTGATTAACATAGATCACTCATATTCAAGTTCATTATATGCCCACCTTATAGGCAGGTTCCTTTTTTTAGTGATTGCCTCATTAAACTATTTCCTGCTATTCCTACTATTTCCTACTATTTGCCACCATTTTCTACAGAAGGTATCCATTTCACCAATATGCCACCTCAGTCAATTTAGCTTTCCAATATCCTTTGCCTCACTCCTAGTACAATGCAAAAAAAACCATACCACCTAATAGCATTGATTCATCAACACTGACAGACAATAACAAATCATCTATATTTTGCCATTAAGCAGCTAAGAGTCTGTAAGGTGTTTTTAACACACCAGTAAAGATATTCTTTCAAGGAGACTACTTTTTTTAATCTGTCAAAGGGAAGACAAACTTAACTATAAATTTCACACTTTTAATAAGATGTTCAGTGTTAGGAAGAGGAAAAATACATTAGATAAGGCAAGAACACAGATACATAGATGAATTTACACAGGATACTGAGACAAAGTGAAAATCCCCAGAGTAGAAAAATCCATTTTGAATTAGGTAAAATGTCCAGACAGGGTGAAAAGTCTGTAAGGCCAAAGCTGAAGAGAAAACTGCAGAACAGACATAATAGAAAGACAAGAGAGAGAGAGATAAAGATAAACAGAACCTGCTGCAAGGACAGTCAGCCTGACCCAAGAACTCTTTCTGATAAAAGAAACCAGCGGCAAATGTCATGGGGGAAATGGGGGAAATCCTGTAAAAATGAATATGCATGAACCTATTGTGAAACTGTATACATATGCATTTGGGAAGAAGATAAAAAGAGATCTGAAGTTCTGAAAAGTACGCATGCCTTTTGAGGAGAGCATTCTCCGCATGCGTCCAGCACTGTAATAAACATACTGGCTTTTACAACTTTAACAAAGTTGTGGAGTTCTTTTCTTTATCTCCGCAAAACATTATGGTGAGACAGCCAGGAGATCTCTGTCCCTGCAGGGGCAGAGGGGATAGACAGACCTCCAAGGCACGCCCCAGGATTTTCCTGGTGGGGCTCCGCTTGTCTCAGCTTGCCTCCTGCGAGGACAGACAAGGACCTGCTGGCCCTGCGGAGAAGAGAATACGGTATGTACTAAGGGGCCCCAGGGGGGGAAAAAAGAGAGATAGGATGGCCGAGTAAGTCGTAATTCACTCAGAGACGTCTGAGTATGCAGCTGTGTATCTGATAGAGCGGGAGCAGCTGAAAGCTGAATCAGAGATGCAGCTGTGTACCTGATAGAGCAGGGAATGGCTGAAAGCTGAATCAGAGACGGGGAGGGTTCATTGTCTGATTGTGCAGACTGCTAGCAGATGAACCTCTGTGTGTGTGTCAGTGTGTGTGTGGTGTCCGGGCACTGTATGGTATATCACTGTATGGTTAATGCATTGTGTGGTTAATGTTAATGTGTCTGTAATCGTGCAAGTGTGCAGCGTATGAAAAAGAGAGTGAACAAGTGAGTTCACCCATGGTGCGGGGGGGTGAGTTCTACCCATGTTTGAAGCAGCCGAGTGAAGCTTGAGGCGCCGGCTGAGGCAGGGTGTG
>JACDOX010000433.1:298105-382367 GCA_014549065.1 Cardinalis cardinalis | reverse complement strand
GAATTGCGGCTTTTCCAATTTCAAACCAACTTCTAGCAGTTCTTTCCATGGAAAAGCTTCTAAAAGACAAATCCGAACACTCMGGTGTGCTGGGCACTTCCCTTACAGCTCCAGGTCCCAAAATATTCCCGGGATCGYTAAACCAAATGGTTTCCAGCTAAAAACCCGACAAGGAAAATGTGCCAGCACAGAGAGCTGTCGCTGAGCTTCCCCTTACAAGTGAGAACTTGAAAAGTTTCCAACCCCATCTTGCAGAAATAAACGAGGACAACACGTTTGCTCATAACCCTTATCTATATTTGCAAACCCGTGTTCACCCCACAATCAAATGACAATTTTCCTTCCTTCCCAACCTGTAAACTGCACACATGCCCACCAACGCCTGGATTCTCAGAGTCTGGCACGCTCCTCGCACACAGAAATGTGCCAGGACACACACACACCGATGCTCCATCTCCCCTTCTCCTTGCAGCCTTCCATAAGCACCCCGGGGCTTTGCTCCTTCCTTCTCAGCTCGATTCCACCTCCAAAATTCAACCAAAATCCAAGGATTGCTCCCACAAAACAGCCACCACCATCAACCTCATAATTCAATATTTAAAGTCCGTTTTAATCCAAACCATCCTGTGATGATTCTATGAAGTATTTGTGGGGGGTTTTTTTGCCCACAGACATCAAGGAAAATGTAGTTCTACAGTATGATAGGTTTGCTTTCTTTCTGCATATAATTTAGATTCTTACCGTCCAAGAAAGAGAGAGAATAATTAGGAGTGGGTTGAAATCAGAAGTGGGTGAAGAAATTGAGGTGGAGCCTGAAAGGCAGCTGTAGGAAAGGTCCAGGAGGGAGGCAGGAGTAAGAAAATGAGTAAGAAATAAAAAATAGTCATAGCAGGAATAAAAAATGTAATTAAAAAGACACAGAAAGGTGGGCTGGAGAAATCCAGACAGTTTAGAAAATTAAATTCCCTCTTAATCCTTAAGCCTTTCCTTTCAGGTCAGCCTAGAATAATCCCAGCAGAAAATGAATTAACCTTTGCACCTTTTCAGATTTCACTGAGGAAAGAAGCTGCTGCATTATTTTGGCAACCTTTTTAAACCCCAAATTTATCAAAAACCATTTTCCCTGCCCACATAATCTGGGTTACTACCTGCAGCTTCAGAGATGCGCGGATCTACCRGTCCTGCGTGATCCGCCAGCTCCAAACTGCCCTCGCAAGGAACCAAAAAAAAAAAAATCAARAACTTTGAGGACTGGATACTTCAGCAACTAAAACCTGCCCCAGGTGTGTAGGGTGCACATTTTATCCAGGAGCCAGCTGCAGGCAATCAGGAGAATGCGGCGTCTGCAGCAGGTGATTCATTCAACTCATCAGCTCTCTCAAAACCAGATTGTAATGGGTGGTTTTTAATTTAGGAGCCGAGTTTCAGACAGCCTAACCAAAGCATATTATAAAGGAGATGTGCCAATACCTTTTGTTGCTACAAAGATCTGGAAATTTCATATTTTTCTGCCTTAGAGACAATAGCAAGGAAAAAAATTGTAATAATAAGAAAAGCCCGTAAATCAAAAAGTAAATCAATAAAAAAAAAAAAATCCCAGACTCTGAAAAACCAGATCATAGTTCCTGTTCAGTTTTTTTTTTTATTTTATAGGCAGTATTATTCTCTTCCTAGCAAAGTATTTAAGTCAGAGAACACCAACAGCATAGGCAACATGACTTAGTAGCTTTAATTTTTTTTCTTGTTTGCTTTCATTGCACCAGGGTGAGTTGCCCCTTGCATGATGATCATTTCAGTGGCCTTAAAAAAACCAACAAAAACTCAAAACAAACAAACAAACAAAAAAAAAACCCACCAAGAAAACCCAAAAACTCCCCTAAAACCAAGGCTGCAAATTGACAGTGGCCTGAACAAAAGGCAGGGACCAATTATTCTGCCACCAAGTATCAAATGATATTTTTTATCATGCGTGCTTGCATACCTAAACCTCAAATTTTGTAGAGAATTTCAAGCAAAGAAATGAAAAAAAAAAATCTTTTTACTTGGCGTATAAATACACAGATAAATAGATACATATCAGAACCAGAGAAAGGAGAAAAAAAATTGTCTTTCTTGCAATTGTGTACAGAATGACTACTAAGAAACACAGACTTTTAAAGAAATAGCTGTTAGAAATAGTCACATTTCCAGATGATCAAAGGAATGTTAAATGCTATCATCTAATGCAGTCAATACCCAAATCTGAATGTACAGTAGTATTGATTAATAACATCAATTTATCACTGGTTTTACATCAGCTAAGCTTAAAAAAACCAAAAACACACAACCCCAAACCAACAAAAAACAAACAAACAAAAAAATGCAACAAACAAATCCACAAACAAACAAAAAAACCCCGCACCAAACAAAAAAAAAAAAAAAAAAAAAAAAAAAAAAAAAAAAAAAAAAGGCACAAAACGCCACCCTATTTTGCACAAGTTTCGAAGGGCAGGCGGGTTTTGGCTCATTATTGACACTTTTTAAATGAATTTAAAGCAGAAATGTGAGCGTCGCGCCCTTGCTGCCCTCTGGCGGCCGCGGGCCGCACCAGCACTCCCTCCGCTAATTAAACTTAATTAAAGTGTCATTAAAATGTCATTAAAATTTAGTTAAAATGTAATTAAAATATAATTAATCACTGGCTGTATGAACGAAGCCTGTGGTGCGGCCCTGAGCTTTGCCCTGCAGTGATGCTGCACATGTGCTCTGTCGTCACTGGTCAAAAACCAGCTGGATTTTTAAACGAATTTCAATTTAAGCTTAGTTTAAATGTGTCTCCTGTGCGTGTTAGTGCTGGGTTTATTTATTAAAGTTTATTCATGTTGCTGTGCCCAGGCCAGGAGGGACAGGGAGCTGCCAGGCTGGATCCAGCAGAGGGATGCAGGGATGCTCAAGGGCATCTCCCTGCTGAGGGAGCTGGGGCTGCCCAGCTGCTTGTGCAGCCACTCAGGCGAACAATACAAACTCCAATGCACAGGAACCTCTTGCTTTATTTATAGCCTTGCAAATCGAGCAGGAGCTTTTATTTTTGATAAACAGCGGATGCGTGATGCTTACCAAATATCCTGTATTCGGATTGTTCTGCTAAAAATAGCTTCAGAGAAAGCAGGTCCAGCGCTGGGAGTGATTATYCTGAGAAATCCCTGGCTCCTCTCTAGCAGAGGATCCTTTCTGGACCTGCAMACTTCTGCCAGCACTCTGTTTTTATTAACTGCACCCACAGTGCTGCTCAATCAGGTGTTGCACATTAATAATCAACTTTCCTTTCCCCCACCTTTCTGTCTCAGAAAGAGAACAGGCTTGACTTTGATTTTCTTTGATGTAGAAGTATTTATAGTACAAAGATAAGAACCCAGAGCATCGGCTCCAACACTTGTCCTCTCTATTTTCCTATTTAAAAAACCCCAAAGAAGCAAAACCCCACAAAACTTTCAGTGCTGTCTTAATGCCCTGTTCTGTCTCTTGATAATCACATCCAAAATATTACACACGTTGTTACACGTGCAGGTAAATAGCTGTAAAGAGTAATAAATGGTAATAAAGTAATGTATAATGTGACTTATATGTAGATAGAGAACCATAATGATCTATARTGGCAGAAAGGCTTATTGAGAGATTATCTTTTACTAGAATARAGACCTGGAAAAAAAACCCACACAGGACTTTCTTCAGCTTTGAAATGTGTAAAAACYTTTGCAGCCCAGACTAAAGTTGGCAAATTTTACCAGCAAATGCTGAGAAATTCAGTTTCAGGGCAGACAAAACCCTTTGCCAAATCTGAATTATTCAGCATCAGTTAGAGCCAAGAAGAGAAAGAGCTAGAATGTCAAAAGGATTTATCTTATTTCTYCTGAAATGGAAACAGTGACTGGAGTCATAAACAAAAGGCACAGACACACAGACACATGCAAACAGTTCTGGTTCCATTCACAAAGCAGCAGGCAGCGCTCCGTGAGCCAGAGCAGCTTGGAGTGTCCTCCTCACTTTTGGGACAGCTGATTTTTCCATGCACAGCATCCTGAGTGTCTTTGGGCAGCCCTGGGGTGCAGCCTGTCTGCTTGCACTGTTGAATGATTGTGTTGTGTTTTAACCTCACCAGGAAGGGACTGAGTCAAGCTCAGATTTTGTGTGACGTACCCAAGAGTGGGGAGGGAGGGGGGGAAGAGGTAAAACACCCAAACTGATTGCATTTCCATGCCCCAGCTCTTAAAAAGATCACTTGGCTTTAAAAACAATATTATTAAAAAGTAAAATACTTCCAAAACTTCAGCYCTTAACTCCCTTGTGTTCAAAATCCCTGTTTCAACATGATGTTCTAATATATGTTCAACCACCCACAGGCAGCAGCATTTCTTGCAGAATTAAATAGAGATTTTTGAAGATTGTCCATTYTCAAGCCATGAGTTTGAGCATTTCTCTATGATTGGAATCACCAAAGAGCCAAGGTGGACCAAGAAACAGTGCAAGCAAAATAGATATTTAGATGACCTCTAAATATATAATATATTAAATAATACCGATTTACTTAATAATAAGACTTATAGTATATAATATATATTATATWATATAATACACTTAATAATATAATATGTAATATATTATGATATATAATATACTTAATAAAATAATATATTACTTAAGACTCAATAATATATTAAATGAGACTGATTTACTGTTTGCAATTTATAAAAAAGGGAATCAATCCCACCAACAGCACTGTGAATCTTGGTTCCTGGTGTGTTTTGACCCTCAGGAGATAAATGCTGTACAAAATGAACTCCTGAGCTGCTAACTCTTCTTGAGTTGATAACTGATRAGGTTTAGAAGGGCTAAACGCTCAGGAACACAGATTTTTCCTGGGAAAACAGCAGGGCAAAGTGCCAGGGATGTTCTCTACGGCCCAGAGGGTGAAACTGGGAGCCCTTGCGCTGCAAGGCAGGGCTCAGGACCTGGCAGGTGTTTGTCAGACACACAGGAGCTGCAGCTGAGCCCTCCCCACCATCCCCATCCCCAGCTGGGGCTGGTTAACACTCCCAGGATTTGGAGGGGTCAGCTCAAATCCATCCCTTTCAGAATTAYTATTGCTGAGTTTGTGATGCTTGCTCTTTTCCTTCAGGGTAAACCCTCAAGAGACATCAGGATGGTATCAGTGAATAGAAGGGGGAGTTTTATCCCAGAATTTTCGGTTTGGACTCCTAGCAGCTCATTTTCAGAAGGGAGAGCAACGACCCAGCAGTGATGTCTTGTTCTCAACACCTCCAGCATGCATCAGACAGGGAAAGCAGCTTGCAACACACAGAAATGTTTCCTGACCCAGATTCAGGCATTTTATGAACTTTGAGCCTCTTGCTGGCTGCAGAAATAAAATGCTGTGCTGAAAGTAAGAAACACTGAGAGCTGTCAGAAGCAAAGGTCTTTGCCCTCCCTTGCTGTGTGTGGTTAGGGGAATTTACATGGGATTTCACAACAAAAACGAATGCATTTTTCTGTCCTGAGAGCCTCTCCACTTGATTTATTCCATTGTTTCTGCTGGGCAGTGCAGCACTGAGTGCAAAATGTTACCCAAGGAGAGTTTGCTGAGTGCTCCAGCAGAAGGACACCTGAGCAGAGGRGTGGCATCCTCCCMAGTGACACCACATCCTCCTGCACCTCAGCCTGCCCACCCCTGGCAGCTCCCAGGCAGCAAGGCAGGGCCTTCACMCTGGAGTACCAAAGACCAAGAGGTGTTTGAAGGAGGAATTTGGGGGGTTAATTAAAATAAAACAAGTCAGTGTTAGATAATCCCCATTTACACCCAGATAACAACACCCCGCAGATAGCAARAATAGAAATTGCCCTGGACTGCTGTAAATTTTTTTGAAGCTAAGGAATACATTTAATTGTGCTGCATTTGAATAATGTTTTCTAAGAACAGATGTCCAGTTTTTTGAAGAAGGCAGTGTGGTYCATTAGTGGCCCTATTCACTGCCCATTACAAGAGAGTCTTTACACATGGCCACAACATGAATTTATTAAAAATCGTATGGGAATGGGGGAGGAAATTGTATGGAARTGGCTTCAGAGATTATTTAATTATTTATTTGTTTGTTAACAAAGTGTTCTGTGTTTATTCCTTCTAAACTGAAATGATTAATTCCAAAATTCAGATGGCACTTCTGTGTCACTTCACAGTCAGTGTCACAAGGCCATCTGGCCGGCTGAATTTTTCCTGTCACTGCTAAAATAAAAGGCACCCCTTTATCTCAGCCAACATGAACGATAAAGTTTGGTTTCCCACTTCCACATCCCGAATCCTTTTCCTTTTTCCTGCTGAAAATCCTTTTCCTTTTTCCTTTCCCTGCTGCCCATCCCTGGGTGGTCCAAGCTGCCTCCTGTCCTGCATGGGATGAGCCCCAGACTCCCTGTCTGGCTGGGGGGAGCTGCCTCTGTCTGCCCTGCCCTGGTTTCCAAAAGGGGAAAAAAAATCCCACCTGAGCCAGGAGGAGCTCTGGGAGTCAGCAGGGTGAAAATTCCCTTTGCTTTCCCTATGGCAGGGTTGTGTTTTTTAATAATTTCAGTAAAAAAAAAAACCCAAAGAACCAAAAATGCAGGCAGGGGCTGAAAATGACCCAGCTGAAAGAGCATAATTGGATTTGGAGAGGGGAAGCCTGTTTCAAAAGCGAATTCTTGGGATGCTTGTTTTTAAAGGGGTAGCAGCAACCTCCAGAAAACAAGGATGCAGCTGCTGGAAAATGAAGGGTASAGCAAGGTCTGACCTCAGGACTTGCCCTGGTTCTGCAAACCTCTCACATCCTTGGGAGCAAAATAATCCCCAGCTCAGCAGAGCCCAGGTGAGCGGCTCCAGAGCATGAGATCCCCACTGAGGTAGAAAGGGCAAGTGCAGAACAGGACAGGGAATCAGCTTTCAGCCACCTAAAGCAGGGAACATTTCTGGGCTAAGTTTTTAATGTGATTTTGTAGGTGCTTGTGATTTAAGCAAGCTGCAGTGCTGCTGGAAGCAGGGTGTTTGCAGTTGCAATGCGCAGCTGAAGGAGCAGGGCTCAGTTTATGCAACAATTCTGTGGCATCACCAGCTGAACACACTATGGGACAAATCCTAGAAAAAAATATAAATCTACACAAAAAAGACAGGCAAAAAAAGTATTACCATTAATGCTTCATCTTCAGAGCATGAGGCTGCAACAGAGCCTGCCTTGAATTGAAATGAAAAAGCTTCCAGGAGACTGCATAGTTTTGTTCAGGGAGAAATGGGGCGAGCCAAAATTAGAGGCAAATTAAGAGATGGCAAAGTGCTGAATGTCTCCATTACCCAAGCAATTTCTCCAGAGGGCCAAATTAATTCTAACCTCTGGGGGATTTTGGTCTGCCCTACAGTATCCATATTTTGTACAGGAAAGCCACAGTTAAAATCTGCCTCACTGAGGGGTTCAGTGAATGCTTCTGCAGAGCAGCCAGGTTTTTTTGAATTTGCTTTCAGATCACACATGGCWACTGCAGGAGGGTTTTTAACTGTGAAAATGGACATGAAAAGCACACAGAGGAAAAATTTCTTTGCTATTAGGCCGGATAAATGTGGGGGAAAACTGATTTTCCTCGCGATATTTGTTCTCCAGAGGCCATCACTTTCAAGTCAGCTGTATCTGCCACAAACTGTGCTAATTCATAAAGGATTTCATCAATTCATCATGCAAATTAAAGATTTTCTGCACAACAGTTTCCAGCCTGGACACAAAGATACCCTGTGTATATACAATTTCCTGGTGCCACGGGACAGCAACGAAAGAAAAAAACAATAGATGGATATATTGTAATATACAGACATAATAAAAAAGAAAAGGCTGATAAAATCTTTTGATTCCAGCAGTTCCAGTATATGGTTTATGTTCACTTGTTACTACACCCTCTTCCTGTTTGCTTGAGAGCTTATCATTGACGAAAAMCATCATTGTTTAAGGTCTGACTAATACCCACAAAAACAAGGACAGGCTGAGAAGGACACGAGAACTTCAGATTTCTGTACAGCAATTGCATAACTTTGACTTTTTTTTTTTTTTTGGCCTAGTATAGGACCACTTTTTACATGTATAGAGGTAAAATTTGTCAGCAATCATACAAAAACAAACAGTTGCTATTGGGTTACTTGCAATGGCTAATGATTAGTCTATCCCTAACACTCTTTGGTGTGGATTTAGGATCATGTATAAAAAAGGCTTTTGCTTTTCTTTCAGACCTGAGGAACATTTAAAATCAGGCATCTCAGCAAGCTTTTGTACTATGGATTTCAATATTTACTTTCCCTAAATAACCTCTTTAAAATTTTCTGTTTCTTCGCACTTCTCTGCAGGAAAAACAATTTGCTAATATCAAACATTAAGGGAAATTTGCACAGGAAGAGGCAAATCAAATCTCTGATTTGTTCAAACAAGACACTCCCTTCCTCAATTTCCTACCCCCTTTCATTGAAGACTATGACATTCAAATTACATCCTACAAATTGAATGAAACTGAATTCYTCTCTTACCAGTTCCAGCTTCGTGAGTAACCCCATAGAGACACACACCCAATCATCTCAAAATTTATACAAAGGCTTAGCTTCAGCTGTMTTTGCCTTCAATGTGTTTACTTGTGTCTAAATGCAAATGGGTCCCAAGGCACTTAAATAATCAGAGGTTTGACTTGCCACAAGTGCTTCATTTTCCTTCCCTTTCCTTTGGAATTCTTCCTATCCTCCCTGCTACACTGAGCACGTTCTGCAGGGTCAAACACTGCCCTGCAAAATCACACTGAAATGGGACTTTTCTCTCCTTGCAGCCCCCCCGACAGGTTTGTCACAGGACACGTTGGGAGATCACCCAGGTGCTTCACCAGGAGTGAAAAAAGGGGTTTAAACAAGTCTGAAAAATCTGTCTTTAGAGCATAGTTAGTATTTGCCTCACAGCTGATCATTCATTATTTTATGGGGATGAATAAATTTACTCAAAAATACCATTGCTCTATAATGTTACAGTTTAGCTTCGGCACTCTAACATCTCTATTTTTAATTTTTTTTTTTTTTTTTTACTCTGCATTTTCCCAACCTCTGTCTTTGAGCGGGGAGGAAAGCAGGACTCTGGTCCCCTATAACTCATTTGCCAACCTGTGCTAGCTAATCCCTTTAAAGAATAACCTGGCTGGCCAAGGCTCTTCTCTTCTGGAGCGAAGCAAGGATTTGGCATTGCCAACCTCGCGGAGCATCCCGTCCCTGGAGTTCGAGGGGCCGGAGGTCAGCGCTGAGCCCTGGCCTCTCCGACAGCGGCACGCAGAACCAATTTCCTCTGGGCTTTATTTAGCAGGCATGTGGCCAGCAGGGGAAGCAGCCCTTCCCCCAGATGTGCAGCACRAAAAGAGTTCTTTATCAGCGAGCTCCAGAGCCGGGCTGCGCTCAGAACAGAGCTGGCTTCTGTGGGGCACAGCAGCTCTCCTGTTCCCTGAAACAATGCCCTGCAGCGGCCACGGKAAGGCTCAGCTGGGCCTGGAGCCTGTTTTCTGGCATTGTTCTCCTTTGGAGGACGCTGATTTGCACCCATTTGTCACCAGGATTCCTGGGGGATGGCAGGGTTCACAGGGACAATGTGCCACTGGCCAAGGTGGGCAGCTGAAGGCACCTGGGGCAGACACCAGCTCATCTCTGCTGACCATTCCAACAGACCCTTTAAGACAAGCACTACTCTTCCCATAAAACCTCCTAAAACTGTGGTCTTCTTGCTTTCAATGTTAAAAAAACTAAACAAGTTATATATTAAATAATTCTAAGTTCCTTTCCCAAAACAATTGGCTTTCTCTTCTCCCACTCTGTTAGGGGAAGTACCTCTACACTTGTTTTGCATAGAAAAAATGCCTCAGTTATAAACCATGAGATTCCTCTGGGGTAAGAAGGACCACAGGTATTAATCCATGGTAAATTGTGGGAYTGGGCAAATTCCTTCCATTAGGATTGTTTCAATATTCTTAATTCTGTCCTTCCCTCTAAAGCCACCTGTGTCCTTTACAACCTCAAAGAGYAAAAAATCTCYCTTCTAGTGCCTTGCAAYTGTAAGAAATAAAACCAAAYATTTACTGATTTACTGAACTGACAGACTGAAAACAGTGTAAAATCATCCTTCCAGCACTTGCAATTAGAAGWATWAAAAAAAAAAATCTTTCTGGAGYAGGCATCAGTTAAAGCAGGACATTTCATGTCTGGGACTSTAACTGAGCCATCCTAAACCTGGGCACTTTCAGAGCCTGGGTTTTAAAACAAGTCCTTGCAGATGCCTTTGAGAAATTGATGTCTATTATCTTAATTTTACTAAATTCTAGAGATTTTTTTAAGCTGTAGAGCATTTCAAAGCATCCAGGCTTTGGTCTAAGTCAGAAAATTAGAGCTACAGAAATCTCAGTCTCCTCCCCCAGCCCCAGCAGCTCCATCCTTTTTCTGGGACATCATGACACAATTCTCTTGAGAATAGATGACTTTTTTTTTTGGTCTTTTCTATTTTTTTTTTCATACATGTTAAGAAACCACACCAATAACTGTAAAATGAAACTGCAAGTATTCACTGACTGAGACAGAGGCTCGACACAAGAAATTTCAGAGCACTGAAAAATAATTTACCCCAGCGGGAACAGGATTTTACAAGGGAAATTATTGGCCAACTGCAACTCTTGGCAGCACTGTCAGCTCCACTTAAAAGAAATTATGTGCCTATGCAAATCAGGCAGCTCTTGAGAATCCACAACCCAAAAAAGCTGCACCTCAGTCCTGCAGCCAAAAGGAAAGGTTATTCCTTCAATGTTAGCCATATTTTGAGTCATTTCCAAAAGGATCCTTTTGCTTCTTYGAGTGAGTTAGAATGAGGGAAGGGGGATCTTTACACCCTAATTCTGCTCTCAGACTTTCTGCAGTGCCATATTTCTCTCTCCCTTGCTTCTGAGGCCACTCCTTTAAGGTCCCCAGGGTGAGGGCACGGGGATGGGGAGTTCTGGCATTTTGGGATTTGCAGGGCTGAACTTGGCCTGTCCCACCAAGCCTGAGCAGTGTGACCCCAGGATGAGGGAGGGGAGGCAGAAATTCTGGTAGCCTGAAGTTCTACACCTCCCTCTCCTTCCAACACGCCCATCCTTCTCCCCTGAGACGCTGGGAAGTGGAATTTAGGAACAGAAGGATGAAATACCTCCTGTGCAGCTTTCCTCCCTTCCTCGAGCGCAGTGCTTGCCTTGCTCTCCATGCAGGAACAGCTGAGGGGTGCTTGGTTTAGCTTTTCCTCTGTCCCAAGGCCTTAATCTCTGTGAGTTTGGATTTGGATGCTGTTCCATGTGSATCTTCTGCAGCAGAGAAGCACAAAGCAATCCCTGCTTCCCTTCCAACCCCAGCCAGTCTGTGAGAAGTCCTATCAAGATAGAAATTAAAAAATGAAAGCTTAATTCTTCTTCTGCAGCAACAACAGCATCTCAATAATTTTAAAATTAAACTCATCCCTAATCTCGCCAGGGAGTTTGAATTTTTGCTTCAAAACAGTTGTCACATTATCTCACCTTAAATAAATCAATTTTCTCTCTCACACCTTTTCATTTAGCACTCTTTGCCCAGGAAAAGTACAAATTTCATGATGGGAGGAAGAAAGAGATAAAAAGAAAGCAAGCAGAAAGTAAATGGAGGAGAAAGAGAAGATCATATGGCTCAARCACCAAGGCAGATTAATGCTCTGCTCCTGTGCTCGAACAACACAAGGACATTTTGTTAATGTAGAGCCCAGCATATCTGAARGGCCTACTCAGCCATGGACAAACGTGACAAAATCATCTGCACCAATTTTAAACTAAAAGCCACAATAAAAATAAAATGCTTCCTCAGTTGTGCCACTTCCGAGATTGATTATACATTAATACAAACMGTAAGAGATAAATTATCTTTACCAGCCGTTACAACACCCAGTGTTTCTTTCAGCACCTGCTAACAGCTTTTAAGAATACCTGATGTTTGCAGCATTGCACAATATTTACATTTCAAACAAAACAGGAAAGCTTCCTGCTCTCAAAGCGGTAGTTTCTGATAAAACCACTTCAAATAACTCTTCCCTCCTCATCTCAAACCCAGCAGCATCATTTCGCCACTTAGCACGCACGTAAAAGAACAACAAAGGCAGTAAAGGTAAGCACCCCAAAGGCAGGAAAATCAGTGATCACAGAGYGCATCACAAAAACAACTTAACCCCGTCACTCACAGCAAACACCGGCCTGGATTAGCTCCTTTATCGCAGTGCTGCAGCTCAAAGAACTTCACAGCGACAGCAAGTCCAATTCCAAACCCGCCAGCTGCTCCTAATCAGCCAGGCAGGCTTTTCTTCCGAGGCATTTTCGTTCTCTGCTCCTAATCAGCCAGCCAGGCTTTTCTTCCGAGGCATTTTCGTTCTCTGCTCCTAATCAGCCAGGCAGGCTTTTCTTCCGAGGCATTTTCGTTCGTTCTATCTGTTTCACCACCTGGGGCACATTAAATCCTCAGCAGGGGCTGGGCAGGGAAGGTGCAGCCACCTCCTGCCCTGGGATGCTCTCTGTGTTTTCCCTGCTTTTCCCCGCTGCTGTGCCATCCTTGCTSTCCCTACAACTGGAGCAGACTGGGGAATATAGAATATTTCGAACCCCACTCCATAAGTGCTTCCAGTCATAATTTTGACTTCAGCTTTTCTGGGCTGAAATCTCCTTGCTGCAAAGGGGAACGGGCTGATTTTATTCCATTTATAAAGTGAATTTCATTGACCTCAGGAAGCTTTGCTGTTATCAGTGTGGCCACAGGCCTGGGCTCCTTAATCAAGACACCGATGACTGCRTTTATTGTTACTGTGTAATACTACCACATGCATTTCACTCCCCAGCCTCTCCTCATCTGCCACTGAGCAAAGTGTTGTGGAAAATCACTTCATCGGGAAGGAATCAAAGGCCATTGCGAAATTTTCCTTGGAGTAATCCGCTAATCTGGCAGTTTTCTGGAGGAGTTGTGCATCTGTGATGTGCAGACATCTCATTGCTAGGGAACAAAGCTCGCCCATGGTTACTGCTTGATGTTGAATTTAAGCTCRAACAGCAGCGCTGTAACTGCTGCTCCTGCATGACACAGACTTCGCATTTGTTTGACATTTAATTGTTTGAACCCAGCGTTYATTGTTTCCCCAAACAATGCTGCCATTCTCAGATTTTAAAGCGCTGCTAAATGTGCTTTTTCTCCYTAGGCTTCCTCATCTTTTCCATCCCAGACCCTGCTGAGGAGCAAGTGGGGTGAATTTTATTATCTCCAGCCAGCTCCAGTGGCAAGTGAGGTGAAATTTTGATTCTCCAGGGTGTTGGATGCTTATTTGTGAGAATCGATGTCCGCTAGGGCAGAGGCATCAGCAAACCTCGTGTTCTACTGGTTCCCGAAATGTTCTGAATTCTCTGTCAGCCCAAATATTTAAAGGCAGTGGATATATGTTAGAGAAGGTGTGTAGCACCCAGCCTTCTTTGTAGGTTCACATGAGGGGGGAWAACCAGGATTTTTCCTTCCCAAAAGCAGGATTTTTCCTTCCCATGAGGATTTCTGATTCTT
The DNA here is from genome assembly GCA_014549065.1 of Cardinalis cardinalis. Lineage (NCBI taxonomy): Eukaryota > Metazoa > Chordata > Aves > Passeriformes > Cardinalidae > Cardinalis > Cardinalis cardinalis. Next base: position 368,731 of record JACDOX010000433.1, on the reverse strand, counting down.
TGAATCACACAAGAAAGAAGGCTAKGTAATTTTCTGTATGCAAATGCATTTACCAACACGGCTTTAACCAGTGAAGCTGTTCCTGTCTCTGCAAACATGCAAATCTAATTCAGTTCAGCAAATTAAACTTCCTTGTAGGTACAGCTCAGAATGCTCCCAGAATAGAATAAAGGATTTGGGCCAGTGTAAACGCATCTTCATGGGGATTTTTTGCTGGTACAGCTATAACAAATGGAGTTGTGCTTTGCTTTTTTGTGTTCTCAGTGACATGACTATGCCAGCAATGCTTTTAAGAGCAAGCCTGACTCGGGCAGGTCCTGTGTGAGTCTGTCAAACAGCCCCCAGCAAAAAAAGCAAACAAGCTCTCACAGTGACACAAGAAGAGAACCGGCTACAAAACACATCAGGCTCCACTGAGGGACAACATGAAGGAGATTTGGGCCACTGGACCTTCAGGATACTCAGGCAAAACCCACGGCCATGTGAATTGTGTCAAAAAGCAGCAGAGCACCTCGCCCCAAAGCTAAGGGTTCTCCCGTGGAGCCCCAAAAACATAAGTGCCAAACACTTTGTCTTTTAGCAGCTCAGGTTTTGAGCACCAAATCATTTCCATCCTTTGGGGCATTTTYCTGGCACTCAGCTGAAATTGAGTGTGCACTGTAGGATCCCTTTTTCCTGGTGCTGAAAAAAACCCACCATGTTTTTGCTTTCACCACACAGCCCCACAACAGGCCAGGTCTTTGGGGGAGCAGTGTTGGGACTGTCTGGAGAACAGCAGGTCAAACCTCTCCCCTCATCCTGGTTCTCCTAAAGGACCCTCCTTCATCACTGATATGGAAACAGATGGAAACACCCGGACCAAAAGCATAGTTACTTTATGAATTTGCATTCTCTGCTCTCTGACAGGGTTCCTCTTTAGGTCAGGCCACTAAACCAGAACTCTGCTRAGTCTAAACTAAATCCTGATTTAGCAAGGTGCTTTACAAAGCTGTTTGAGCTGCACGATGGGGAGCTGCTCTCTGTTCTGGCTAACTGTCCCCTAATCACCCATAAAAGCAGCTTTTCTGCTCCACAGACACCAGAACAACCCTATCCAGAGGGAAGCTCTTTCCTACATTCTCAAGGGAATGTTGTGTGCAAATCTGGGCTTCATTTTTTATTTTTTGAACAAATAATCAGTGATGCCAGACAGTTCTTGCAGTAGCTCCGAGCCCAGAGCAGGTTCCCTGCAGGGCTGGGGTGGGTTTTGGTCCTTCTGAGCCTCAGRGACAGCCTTGCATCCCCAGGGAAATTCCTGGAGCTGGGAAGGGGAAGCTGGCTCCTCAAAGTGATGTCAGCAGTTTGCTTTACACCACCCGACATTTCAATATCTCCATCTCCTCCTTCAAGTCCTGACACATCCCTCTCAATACTCGAAAGTTTCTGTCCCTATGCCAAAGGCAGAATTAGCTCTGAATGGCCTGGCTTTTGCTAGTTTAGATCGGATTCTAAATTATTTTATGCAGGATTTTGACATTTATATTTTTTAATGCCTCTGACCCTCTTGTCTGTTGCTCTGGGGGCTCTCCTTTCTGACTCAGCTATTGTGCCTTTAAAAGTGCAAATAAATAAAATTATAAACTAATAGAGTGAAGAGGAAACACGTGCAGAGAGATTCTTTTAATTATTTTTTTTTATTCATCAAAGGCAGCTGAGCCCCTCTATGCTTCCATGTTGTGCTCTGCATTTGTTCCAGCAGGAGGATAATGAGAAATGGAAAACACCAGTGTTCATTATTTTAGCATATCCTCTAATGTGTGTGCTGGTTCACTGGGAGACAAAAAAGACTTTACACTGCATTTTATTAGCTTCTAAATCTGCCCAGACCTGATTCTGAAATCTTATCTCCAATATCTGTTTGAAAACTTTCCACAGTTCAAAATTCCACAAAAGTCCTMTTCTCTCCCTCTCTCTTCCCTTTTCCTCACAGTTTCATCTCTATGAAAATATTCTCACCAAAGCCTGACCTCTGGGGTTAATTCAACATGTATTTAAGGCTCAGATTAAACACAAGAAGGCAAATTTTCCTTTGGTCTCAGGTTTAACCAGGGTCGTACTGTGCCAGGATGGGTATRGGTATTCAATTAGAAAAACAAGTTAGAAAATATTCTAATATTTTAGAATTTTTAAGTTAAATTGTGCTGCTTTACTGAGAAATTTTTAAGCAAAATGTTTGAATGTCAGTTGTTTTCTCATCCCTGATTTCATCCCCAGTTTTGTACATGAGAAATGGCACAAAGTGGCAGCAGACATTTAAATTGTTTGGGACAGGCATATTGTCTTAGTTATACTGAAAAAAAAWAWATTTGGTGCACAATTAAAATGGCCACTGCTCTCAGCTTGCCTGATTATAAATAATCTCTACCATATGACTCCCCTCTTGGAACATGCAGCTCCTTTTTGTGTGTTTGTAGGAGAATATCCTATAGCTGAGAGCAGCTAATACTGGAGAAAATAGTGATTTCCAACTGGAATATCTGTGAAGGATYACAAGATAGGAGAAATTCAGATTTCAGCATTATGACACAAGGGTATAATATATTAGAGAGGACAGATTATCAACTTAGGTTCTGGATATTTAGRTTTAGGTGTTGTCCAGGGGTCTGGAATCTCATCAGCTGCTGGTTTTGGGCTGCAGCAGGACCGAGGCTGATCCTTAATCCCATTGATGCTGCCAAGCACACCTCCCAGGCAGAGGGGCTGCAGGAAACTGCGCTTCTCTTGCCCAACATGAGATCCCTTTTGCACAAGCCCCTCTTGCTTGCTGTGGGCTGTAAAAGCCATCTGCGAGTCCGAACAAGGCTGCTTTCATCTCCACAACAATCGCTCTCTGCCCCAGGCTGCGGGGCACCGAGGTTTGTCAGAACAACCGAGGTTTGTTAAAACAACCGATGTTTGTTAAAACAACCGAGGTTTGTTAGAACAACCGATGTGTGTCAGAACACCCTGCTCCGAGCACCCCTGGCGAAGCTGATAACCCTGTTTGGACTTCCCTTCTGCCCCTGCTTTGTGTTCTGACGGGGAATATCAGGCAGGAGTGAATGTTTGGGGCTGTTTTGCCAGGAAAGCACGGGATAGATCACCATGGGAGGGACATCCAGAGGGTGCAATCTCCCCACAATAACATAACCATACATCAATAAAGCTTCTCTTAATATTCACACAATACTCATCCCTTAATTCCAAGATTCAATCTTCTCATTATTCATCCATAACACTTCTGTCCCTGTTTTGTGTTCTGAGGGGGAATATGGGGCAGGAGTGAGTGTTTGGRGCTGTTTTGCCAGGAAAGCATGGGATAGATGACCATGGAGGGGACATCCAGCCCTGCAATCTCCTGGGCTGCTCTCCTTCTGCCTCCACATGTTGTAACACAGAGCTGTGCTTGTGCAGAACGGGGCAAAATGCAAATATTTCAGCCAAGTGCTGCTCTCCTGCRCTCCTGCTGTAGCCTGGACTTGTCCGTGGGATCTGGATCCCTTTGCTCTATTCGGGTGACCTTTGCTAGGATTAAAACTTCACCCAATTACAGCTCCTTTGCCTGCAGGGCTCGGCAGGCAATGGCCGCATCCCACAGGAGGCTCTCTGCTCCAGAGGGGGCTCGGGAGGCAGGTGTGCCCCGCAGGGATGGAGGAGCCTTCCCAGCTGGATCAGCTGCGGCAGCAATTTCACAGGGAGCTGTGAACTCTGGCATTGTCTGCTCAGCAGCCCAGGTTATTCCTCTGATGATGCCTTTCTGAATTTCTCTRTCTTTCCTTCTCCATTCCCTGCCTTAGATAGTGGGTGAAGATATTTTGTCTAGAATATCCCTGTTTGTCCCAAAAAAATCAACAAATAACACCACTTTGCATCTGCTGACCCACTTGTGATGTCAAAATGATGAAAGCAAAAGTCTCACTTTTTCCTGAAGCATCTCCACTGTTTGGAGATGTTGATTTTTCAATGAGTTTTGAGGGGTTTTCTTATATACTGTTAGGACAATTTGAAACAGCAAATCACATTATTATTATTATTTTAACAGTGCCAGAGGAAATGAGCTACTCCACATTTTCTAGTTACACCATTTACAGTGCTAACCCAGCACAGAAGCCACAATTYCACATCTCATCAGTCTGGCAGGCTCCAGAATAACTTCTCCTCTTCAAACTCCCAGTTATTTTCTAACCTAGATGGTGAATAAAATATATACGCACATATATAGCGATATATACAAATAAATTGTTATTTCTTGTATTTATAAAACCAGAAAGGGACTGGCTGCCTCCTGAATAATGTTGGGAATAAAATGTTCCCCAGCATTTCTGCACTTCAAAGCAATGCCCAATGAAGTGTGATGTGATGAGAATTCTCTGAGGTTCAGAGGGGCCAGGACTTTATCCACAGAATAAAAGAGGAACTATTTCTGCAGAGACAGAGTCCAAACTTTGGCAAAGGAAGTTTTAATAGATTTTTACATGACACAAAGCCAAAAGTATCCAGAAATGACTGATGTCTCAAATTCCGTGGCAAAAATCCAGTGGAGCCCAACAGAAGATTTCCTCTTGAGTGCAGTGGTGACGAGATCAGGTATGAGGGAGCAAAAATCAGCTTTTGATGTTTAGCATCCATTTTAACATCATAAAACATGTTAGAACAGCTCATTCACACAGTGCTTCTTGGAAAAGCAGCATCAGGAGAAAATTAGAGAGGGAAATTCTCCAGGAGTTGGTGAGGGAAACCTCTGACTGCTCATGAATGGTTCTGGCTTCTGACTGCTCCTTTCCCACCAGAGTGAGGCAAAACTGCTGCTTTTGTACATATTTTGTTGGTTCTGAACACGACTGACAGCACTGCTCCCTCCCCAAGCTGTCATTACAGCCAGTGGCATCAGTAYGGTTGCACTCCATTTTCTGGAATAGATGAGTTAGTGGTTAAGTAATAAAATACAAAATTACCTCTTTTAAGGCGGTGTGTGACATTATGGGGAAGAGTTTTCCAAACCTCTTCACTAACACAGGTAATGAGYTGCCTCTTGCTTAGTATTTTCTTCAGATTCCAAACTCTTTCTGCTCCATGGACTGGTTTTAGTCCAGTGAAATAAAGACACTCCATTTCCAAAATTTATAGGGTTCATTTATTACCTCTAGTAACATATTATACTGTATAAATACTCTATCCTTGTTATATGTCCTTTTAAAAAAGCGATAACTTAGAAGATCACATTAGACAAGAAGTATAAAAATAAATACGCTCATTATATGCATTYATTACAAATTATAACCCTTCCCAGAAGGGAGAGAAATATAAAATACTTATGAAGTATATAAAATCTATAGCAATATATTTTACTATATACATATGGAAAGCCATATTCTCTCATGGTCTATGGACTGGCACAATCTTCAATGATGTGAATGCTGGCGTTTCGCTGTGGATGGACCTGCTATCCCTCAGCTTTGCCTTCCCACCTGATCAGTGACTGAGCTCTACAAACCCAGCAGAGGCCACAGAGGACACACCCATTCATAATGGGATTCTTTTTTTTTTTTTCCTTTTGAACTCAAAATAATATCCATTGGCTGGGGTRAGGCCAAAGGTTGGAGTGTGAAGACACGACTGGAATGCTCACAGACTCCATGGATCTGTTTGGCAGGAAGGCAGGACCAAGCTGGAATCAGAAAAGCCAGTGGAAGGTATATGCAGAAGGCACAAAGAGCAACTACTCAGAGTCAGGTTTCCACTTTTCCAAGCCTCTGGATTACACATGTCACCACAATGGCACTGGAGTGGCTGAGAGAAATGRACAGGCACATTGGGATGACATAAAGGTACTTTAAAAAAAAAYATGAAGTTCTAGTGATTTGTGGAGTTGATATTTGTTCTTGGTATTTCTTACTCTTGACAGGTAGAGAATATGGCTTTATTTTTATATAAAACTATTCTCTGAAACAATAGCAGCCATGAATGACATAGTTAAAGCTCCTTTTCCAATCTTGTTTTTTGCCCTTTGTGAGGTAGGTAAGCCCTGACCAATTATTTTAAGCTATCTTTTTCCCTCTCCTTCCTACACGTGGGGATTTGATCAGTACCACAAGATAAATCCAAAAGAAGGGAGAAGTAACCAAACCCCAAAATGTTTGCTGAAATGTGTCTCACTGCTCATGTTTGGCTTAATTTATAACACACTTTAAAAAAGGCAATTCTGATGCCTTTGGGCCTTATCTGCTCAAGAGAAATGAATGACATGGGTCTGCTATCCCATYCAAATTTCAGTTGGCAGGGGATTTTTGGGATGCAAAGCCAATTCATGCTGTTTGCACTGTCCCACCTCAAYGGATCTTCACCGTGAATTTTTTTGCGCAAAAGCACAGGCGCTGCCTCTAGCCCTCTTTTGTATTTTTCAGTGCACTGGTCTGAAGGAAAAAAATAAAATAAAATATTAATAATAAAAAAAAAGTTTTAGCTTTTCCCAAGCCGTCCTATCTAGCTGCAGTCCGTGGCATTGCAGAAGTCTATCAGGTGCTTGGGTTTCTTGGAGGGCTCACAGCTTTCTTGGGGCAGCACGCTGCCGTCGGAAGAGACACATTTCAACAACCTCTTCTTGAAGCCTTTCCCACACGTCTTGGAGCAGGGGGACCAGTCCCCGAGCTGCCACTGCGGGCAGGGCACGTCGGCGCAGGGCCGCAGGTTGCTGGGCTTCAGCTCGCGGGCGCAGTCGGCGGCCGGCCGGCCCCGCGGGTCCCGGCACTCCACGGCGCGCCGCTGCCAGCCCGAGCCGCACGACTTGGAGCACTCTCCCCACTCCTCGATCACCCACTCCGAGGAGATGATCTCCCTGATGGCGTTGAAGGATTCCTTCCTCTTGCCCGCCACCGCCGCCGCCTTCTCCGCGCCGGGCTGCGCCGGCTTCTTGACGAAGTAGGTGAACTTGATCTTGGGCTGCGGCAGGTCGCCCACCGTCAGCACCTGGATGGTCAGCGGCTCYTTCAGCGGGCTGAAGCTGCGGATGCGCTCCAGGGCGGCCGAGGAGCCGCTGTAGCGCAGCACGCTGCCCTTGTAGGTGATGTCCTGCTCCAGCGTGGACAGCGTGTAGTCGCCGTTGAGCACGTAGGTGCCGTCGGCGGCTTTGATGGCCAGGAAGCTGCCGTCGTGCCGCGCGCCCCGGTGGTTCCGCTGCTTCACCTCGATGTTGGTGGCCCCCGCCGGGATGGTGACCACGTCGTGGTAGCCAGGTCTGCCCCGGGAGAAGAGAGAAACACTGAGTCCTCTCTGCAGGGAAGGGGAAAAAAGCCTCCCAGCCCAAGACTAAACCTTGTCTGAAGTCAAGGTGTTTAGYTCAACAATGGACGAATCCCACCCACAAGGACAAGGTGAGGCAGCAGCCCTATCGTTAATGGATGAATCCCGCCCACAAGGATATGGTGAACTTCCTCCCACAAGGACAAGGTGAGCAGCAGCCCCACACTCACTTGGCTCTAACGAGGGTGCCAGACACCTTCTTGCAGGTGGAGCCGTTGCCCCCGCAGATGCCGCACTTGTCGAACTTCTTGTTGGAGCCGATGGTGCGGTCGCAGCCGGCCTTCACACACTGGCCCTGCACGCACACGGACGTGGAGTCGGGGCTGCACGGGGTGCCATCCACCACCTTGGGGACACAAGGAGCCTGGTTACCACATGCACGGCGCTCTGAAACCGTGTGACACAAAACACGGTTGGGTGGGAAGCCCGTGGCACCTGCTGTTTTCAGGGCTTTGGAAACTAAAAAGCAGGGCTGCCCACAGATTGTTTTCTCACTTGCCAAAATGATGCCATGGTAAGAGGAGAAAATCTCACTTATCATTAATGCCTTCCCCTAAAAACCTACTGCTTATTGACCTCATACAAAAGAAGCCCCATTGCTTTCTAGTGTCACTAGAAGGCAGCCCTGTCCTCAAAGCACACTGCCAGCATTGCTTTTAATGCTGTTCAGCACATCCTTTATTTCTAGGAGTGCTGTTCCACAAAAACCCTCTGTGTCATCGCCCTGGTAGTTCCTGGCTCTCACCATCTGATGACAGCAAATTCAAGTAGCTATGCAAGATGAACATTTTTCCTGGTGTTTATTTTAAGCTGTCAGCATGTTAGTAACCAGTATGAGAAAGCACCAATGTTCTGGCAAAGATCCCTCAGAGTTTTCCAAACCTATCTCAATGCAATCAGATTGGTGGAAGGAGAGGGAAGGAAACCAGGGTGGAGTGGGTAGAGGAGGTGGAAGGATTGTGCCAAAACACTTAAAGCATGCTTGCAATGATCCTGCTGTATGTGCAGGAATAATCCACCYTAAATATGAGAAAGACAATTTCAGATTTCTACACTGCTTGACTCTTCACATAGAGAAAATAAAAATCCCCCTCATGATCAGCTGGAAGAGGTGCAGTTTTGAAATACCTTTGGCTGTAGAACAAAGAAGTATCCCGTTCCTTTGGCTCTGCAAACCAGCTTGCATCTGTCCTTTGGAGACACACCAGCAAACTTGGGTGTCCACTCCACTGCAGGTCCACTTCCAAAGGCAGACTTGGAAAACTCGTTGTGCTTTTCACACTGTTCCTCCCTGAACGTTTTGCCTGCAGGCAGAGAAAAGACAGGTGGCCATGAGATCATCTCTGTCCGAGCTCTTCCTCCACAACACACCAACCCTGGCTGTCAGAAATGGGGGACAATTACCGTTGTTGTCGGGGCAGTCCTCGATGTTGCAGGACCTGTACTGCACCCGCTTCCCTTCGCAGTACTTGCCCCCGTTCCTGGGGACAGGGTTGTCGCATTCCCGGAAGGAATACTGCACTCCCCCGCCGCAGCTCCGCGAGCACTCGCCCCACGCCCCCCAGGAGCCCCAGCCCCCGTGCACTGGCGTCTGGAACGAGAGCAAAAGCAGGACACGGGTTAAATACAGGGAAATCCATACAAAACCACACCATAAAAGCCACCATCACGCTCGTTTTTACCCACTCAAACCCATTAAAAAACCTGCCCTAGGTTTGCTCATTAGCATCGAATCAACCCCATCTCACAGATCCCTCCCTTTGCAGCATTCTGCAAAACCCAAAGCCGCACCCATTTCTTTTTCACTACTTACATCATAATGCTTCTTCTCAGTCTTATTCACACACTTGCCGTTCATGCACCACTTCCCTTCCCCGCAGCTGGTGCCGTCTGCCCAGGGGAAGTGTTTGGTTTGGCACACCAGCAGCCCTCCCGAGGTGCCCGTGCACCACAGCGTCGTGCACGTACTGGCTGCGTCGGGGCAGTGCTTGGACTCATCTCCAAACGTGAACTGGCACTGCCTGTTGGCATCGTACAGCGTGCCAGGCAAGTCCGAGGGCAGCTGGATGGGCCTGTGGGGCTTGTCCAACAAGCACTCCCCTGAAAAAGTTGAAGAAAAAAGGATAAAAAAAAAGTCAGATGATGCTGTGGGATCAGTTTTATAAGTGAACTGCATTTGCTTTTATGCCACCATWTTTTGTAAAAATAAGGCTCTTCTAAAATCACTGACAGCATACAAAAGGTTAAGTCTGTGCTGAAGCGGAAACATTCTTAAAGAAAAAAAAACCAGCAAAGCAGTAAAGCACAAGAGCTCAAACGCCACATGAATGGAAAGCTTAATAACCTTACCATGACCGTTATCCAAAAATGTTGTAATCATGTAGGCGCTGCATGGAGACCAGGGCTGGCTGCGGTCCAGGTTGGAGAGCATGGATGCCATCATGTGGAAATCCCGGCTCATTCCATTGATGCCAGCACACTGCTTTGCATCGTCATGAGGCATGTTAAACACGTGGCCTTGGAGAAAAGGAGAAAAGCAAAGTCGGTGACTTTAGGACGTCTGYCCTACGCTTTACCAACAGTATTTTAAATATTACTCTAGAGCTGCTCAGAGCCCGGTCTGTAATTAATAACCCGAAACTGAACGCTCCCAGATTTCAAGCAGATGCCACTGGATCTTCTATCCCTTTTTTTTTCTTTTTTTTTTTTTTTTTCCTGCAGGCACACACACAGCCTCTTGCAGACAATGCTCTGCAGGCCGGATTTGCTTTCCCGAGTCCAAGCCTGCTCCAAGACAGCGCTTTGCCTCCTCCCGACTGCTCCGGGGAGGTGCAGGCTGGGCTTTACGGCATCAAGCTGGCTTCAATTAATCCCAGGCAATGGCTTTGCAAAGTTTCAAGTACCTAATTCGTGGGCTGTTGTGAAGGCAGCCTGCAAACCATCGTCTTCTATGATAGAGCAACTGCGGTTTAGATCACAAACTGTTCCCACATCGGCCATCCCAAGAGTATCACATGTCTTGGCACCGCACAGGTCCTGTAAAAAAAGGCAGTTTCATTATTAATCAGATCAGAGACTTAACCTTGGCAAGAGCCATCCAGCCCTGGCAGTTTGCCTTTACTTATGGAAAGAGCATAAATATTCAGCACTTCAATGGGTATGATGGCAAAAATCTGTCTCTGGAACATAGGCGAGGGTTACACGTAGAAATGAAATGCATAATTTCCATCTGAAATCTGCTAAAAATATATGGGGCAGGAACACAGTGCACAATCTGTGAGTTTACAAAGACACTGCACAAACTGTGAGCTTCACCAGACATGGTGCAAACAGAAAAAAAAAAAAAAAAAGAATAAAACGAAAAGCAGCTCATGTAATTTTTAGCCTGCTTCCCTGCAGCTGTGGTGACACGCGACTGTCCCTGGACACTTTTTCGGAGGTCTCCTGGCAGAAGGGGGAGGGAGCAGTGGGCGTGGGGCTGGATGTGACCCGGTGTCCCTCACCTGCCTGGTGAAGAGGATGGCCGTGTCGTAGTGCTCGGCGTGCCGGTCGCTGGGCGGGTTGTGCTGCTTTTGCCAGCTGCAGAAGTTCCTCAGAGTCAGGGCGGCGTTGGAGGAGATGTCGGGGCCCTTGCGCTCCTCGTAGATGACCATGATCTTCACCACCACCAGGCTGATGGAGTTGCGGATGCTGGGGTGCTTGTACAGCTTGGCGGCCACGGAGAGCAGGGTCAGCAGGTAGTGCTTCAGCCCGCTGCCGTGGAACTCAGCCATGGACTGGTCGGCCACCAGCATGGTCTCCACGTAGCGGGGGCTGGACACGAACCTCTTCTTCCTTCTGCTTTTCGCTTCTGCGTTAAAAAAGACAGGGAGGGAAAGCGCAGGTGAGCATAGAAGAGAGCACCGTTCAGAAGCCCAAACCCGCGCACACTCAAGATGCGCACCCAAGCTTTGCGCTTGTTGGGCACCTCGGGGTGGGATGCGGGGCAAGCACCGGCCGGGCATCCCCGCCACATCCCCCCGCCCTCGCCCTCCCCCTCCCCGTCCCCGCGGAGGCCGGCGCGGCTTCCCCACGGTACCTGCGGGCTCGGCGGGCTCGGGCCGCTCCGCCCCGGCCCCCGCCTCGGCCACGGCGCAGCGGGCGGCGGGGGCGGCCCGCGGGGCGCCGCGGAGGCGCAGGAGGTGCGGCCCGTGGCGGTGCGCGGTGCCGGGCGCGGGCTGGATCAGGTACTGGCGGCCCCGCAGCGAGAAGGCGCCGCGCAGCCCCGCGCACAGGCTGAGCGCGGCCGCCGAGCCGGGGTCCCGGTTCACGGTGCCGGAGTAGAAGCAGCGGGAGAGGTCGTCCTCGGGCGGCGGCGGCGGCCCGCCCAGGTACTGCAGGGTGAAGTCCGGGGCCAGGAAGCTGCTGTCGGGCTCCAGCTCCAGCGTCAGGCGCTCCCCGAAGGCCTCCAGGCGGAAGCGCTCTCGGGCGCCGGGCGCGCCCAGGCGCCGCGGCAGCACCAGCGCCCTGCGCTCGGCGCTGCACAGCCCCAGCAGCGCCGCCAGCACCGGCGCCAGCGCCGGCAGCCGCCCCCCGCTCCTCATCGCTCGGCGCAGCCCTTCTCCTCTCTTTATTTCACTTTATATAGGAATGGATATGGAAGATGTGGGTTTTTGCTTTCAAGTTTTGGGGRGTGTCTGAGTCTTTCTGCCGGCGGAGGACCGCGCGGGAGCCGCGTCCCGCGGTCACTGCAGAGGCGGCGTCGGCTTCCCCATGGCCGGGGCGCGGCGGCGATGCCGGGGAGCGCGGCTGTGCGAGGGCAGCGCTGCCCCTCGCTCCGTCCCTCTGTCTTCTGTCCTGCTCCGGCTGCCGCGTCTCCTGCCCGCCTCCTCCTCAGCCTTCCCCGGCTGCAGCGGCAGCAGCGGCGGCGGCGGCGGCAGCGGGCGGGGAGGACGCTCCGGCGAGTCTCCGGCAGCCCCGGGACGGTCCCGCCTGCACTTCCAGGGCGCCGAGGAGCCTCCCGTGCTTTGCGGAGCGGAGCGGGCCCGTCCGCCTCCGCCGTGCGGGGTGAGTGCGGGAGCCGGGCTCGCCGCCGCCCTTTATGGGGTCCGGCCGTGCCGCCCCCAGCCCGGCGCTGCCGCCGCGCCCGCGCCGCTGAGATCACTGCGTGCGTAACGCGCCCGCGGGCGGCCCCCGCCGCGCCGCCCTCCCGCCGCCCCCGACGGGGCGGGACGGCACCGACACGGCCCGGGGTCGGCCCCCGGCTGCCGCGGCGGGCTGGGCTGCGCCCCTCGCCGGCCCCGGGGGGGCTTTGTGCCCGGCTTTGTGCCCGGCTTTGTGCCCTGCTTTGTGCCCTGCTTTGTGCCCTGCTTTGTGCCCGGCTGCGAGCGCTGCGCGCCGCGGGGATCTCTCCGGGCAGCGCCTGGATGCGCTGCGGGTCCGTCCCCCGCTCCAGGAGCTCCGGAGCGTCCACCTGCCGCTCCCCGAGCCCCGCGGGGCGAGCGAGGGAGGGGACACATCCCTGCTCGCCTTCGTGGCTTTTCCTTCTATTTTTCTTCCTTTTTTTTTTTTAAATTTTTCATTTTTAATCCCCCCCTTCCCGAGCAGTTCTTGCCCTTTCTCGGCCCTAATAGCTGAAGTCGGTCATGCACCTGTGATTCTGAGAAATGGTTCCTTTCCAATCACTTAAACRGAGGCGTTTACGTAGGTGCAGCTAATGTTTTGCTTTGAAGGCATAACCCGAGCATGGTGGTGCTGCTAATCCCCTTAATTCTTTATGTGCACAGCCCCAGCTTTCTGCTTCTGGAGGCCTTTTTGGAGGGGGAGGGCAGAGAAGTGGTGAGTAAATGTGTGAATAAAAACAGAATGTGTGTACCTGTTGGTGACAACTCCTGGGCTTCCCAATTAAATAAAGATGCTTCTGTGTCTGTCAACACATCATTCAATACAAGTATGAAACTCAGGGGCTGAAAACAGAAGGAGCAAAACCTTGGGAAAGGGCAAATGCTTCTAGAATTTTGCGTAAAATTGTATGTACCCGCTGTTTTCTTGGGATGGAGCATCCCATTTGTGCCGCTAAATCGAATAACCCTGAGGCTTTTCTTCCTAATTTAAACCATGTCAGACAAACTTGGAACCACATGTGTGTGTCAATAGCCCAGTCTGACTGCCTGCTAAGTTCTGACAATGCATCCTTTTCCCATGGCGTCCTGTAAATCTTGCAAGCTTAGAATTGCTCATTGTTTGAAGCTGTGCAAAGAAACAYAGGAAAAGATGAACCCAATTTCTCAGCTACTTGCTCAGCAAAAGTGCTCTTGTCCCCACAGAGTGATGGACAAAATCAGAAGTAGGCCTCAAACGTGGGATTTTCTTTGGGACACAGCARGAAGGGCTGGATTGACTTCCAGAGGCTGTGACTGCTGCCAATTAATACATCAGCAGCAGAAAAATCCATTCAGTTATGATCATTTTTCACTTGAGYTGGAAATGTGTGTCAATCTCTGCCCTTACCTTTGAGATCTGTGTRTGCCCAGCTCTGCTGTGCCTTTTCTAGGATAGAACACAAAGGTACTGTTCATTCATGCTGTTGATTAATTTGGTGTTGCACATGATACCTAATCTAGGGAATTACCAGTTTAAAAGCCTGGAAATAGAAACATGGAATTGAAAGGAAARCATCTTGATAATTTATTTTTCAACTTGCATTGGCTCGAGATAGAGACTCTTGCAAATATATCTGAATTAAAAATAGGAAAATCTCCTTTTCTGTCAGCATTATCAGTGTCACTCATAGATCAGCAGGGACCAGAGCCAGGCCACTGAAGGTGTGTCCACCCAGCTGCCAGATGCACCTTTGGTTTTGCTGCTGTTTTTTGATGTTAATTCTCTGATTTGAAAAGATCCTGACCACCTTAAAACAGCCTTTTCAGGCTGAAAAGCCTTTTCCATATTCCACCAGGTGGCACTCGCCTATAAAAAATTGTTGTGTGAGAGTTCCATGGTTCATCTCCCAGCTCTGCTGGTGGAAAGGCTTACATTTTAGCAGGGAGCTTTACGGTTCCCTGATCAGAACAGAAGTTTTCCTTGCCTTTATGTAGCGTCCAGGGAAGTGTTTTAGCAGACAACTCAGCTGCTCTGTTGCACTACCTGAACACAAATCGTGTTGGGARGGAATTTTTACAACAGGTTTGCTGCCTGTCACACCTGCATCACCGCCTGGCTCATTTTGTAAGGTCTTAAATCGCTTCCTGTGAACAACCCCYGGGAGTTTAGCTGGATTTTTCAGGGCACTGAAACCTCTGTTTGTGTATTTTTAATCTATATTGTACCAAATCTGGGCCGGCTCCGATCACAGTTTGTGTGARTCAAGACTTAGAAAGAAACGCACTGACCTTTCTCAGGGTTTCACGTAGATAAAGACCCAGAAAAGGCATAAAATTGGTCTTTTTAAGGAAATTGCGAGTGCTTGGACGGAGAATGCACAGCCTGTCAGGAGTACAGGACAGTGTAATTCCAATTAAGCCRCCAGATAGCGCCACCACATCGTCGTTTTTGGGTCAGATCGTCACCTTTTGCTCTGCCAGAACAGATATGTGGCTCAGACCCAAGTGCTGTCGGTCTCTGAGCACGATTAACAATGCTGAAGCTGTAATTTCTTCACTACTGTTTGCAATAATGGCTGCTTCCAAAATTTAAAAAAAAAAAAAAAGGCAACACAAGCAACCATCCCAACCTTATTTGTTTCAATGCTGCAGAATGATTGCTTCTTTCAAAAACTGTTATAATTAAAATTAAATTAGAATTAAAACAGCAGATGGCACATTAGGCCCATTGAAAGGGGATAAAAGACCTGATGCTGTAGAAAAAGTCCTCTGAAAAACACTTCCAAGAGTATTTCTGGAGATTGTTTCTCTGTGGTGTCTTTGTGTTTTGTGTGATTAATTTATGTATTTCCATTTATTGTTCATTTTGAGGTCATTAACCATTGGTGGTTTTTTTTGTCGGGTAAGAAGGTTAAGAGAGAAAACCTCTAATTTTGCCTGTTTTGATAATCAGCAGAAATGGGAAAAAGCAAAAACACCATATCCATCATGACTTTAATGAGAAGTTCACATTTTTATTTTGGAGGAGAATCCTGGGATTTATCGTGGTGATGCATTTCTCTGTCATTTCTGCTTTTACRTTACTGATTATCAAAGTTGCTTTAAAAAAAAAAAAATAGATGCAGAAATTTGGGCAGCCTCCAAATTTTATTGCTAAACAGCCCATGTAGGCCTGTGCGCACTCAAAATGAGCTGCTCCCAATTCTTTCTACTTTCCCTTATAAACTTTTATCAAAATGGGATTCAGCAGGAGCTTGGACTGCATGAGTCAAATATTCTGCTATTTAAAAAGAAGGAGGTTTGCATGAGAATGTGAATTCAGACCTGTCCACACCCTGCAGAAATCCACAATAAGTGGTTTAAGAGACTGTTGAGGTCCRACTTTGTGTCTCACCTTCTGGTAGTAGAAGTGTTCCCACTGAAGAATTTGCACCACCATCTAAATATCTTGTGAACAGCTGACCTCAATCTGCATTTTCATGGCCAAAACAACTGCCAGGGATCAAATAAAAGCAATCAGGCAAAGCAAAATGCTTCATTGTGGCATGTCTGCTTTAAAAGTGTTTCAGAAGTTAAGTACAGCTTTAACAATGGCTCCAAAGTCCCTTGGCGAATGGCGAGGAGCACATTCATAGTGCCCTGAGCTCCACTGACATTTTGATATTTTTATCACACTGGGATTTCAACAGATCCCTCACTTTCTCCTGTGCTGTGGACAGAGGGTTTCACAAGTCCTGCAAGACATGGTACAGTTCCCTTGGAATTCCTCCTAATGAAAACTCATCCCTGCACCTATTAATAATTTTTTACCTTTAAGGTTTGTGTGTGATGCCACACTCATTCCAAAGCCACTGTCCACTAAGATTTCCACTCTGTCCTGGATGTGCTGGGTCATTCTTCCTGAGCACAGCTGATACACCTTATAAAAAGTGTCAAGAAATTTGAATATTAGCAGCAAACATTTTCAGTGGAGTTCAACATCAGTTCCCTCATCCTCTCGTCTCCCACCCTTCCTCCCTGTTATGCTGGGTAATCCAAAGTTGATTGGCAGGGAGTGTATTTAASAAAGGGCACAAACCTTTAAGGAAAGTGATTAACCACTCTCCACTCTCCAAACAATTTATATACATGCTTAGACTCATCTAATCYGTGCTTTGCTAAAAGCTTGGATGGGCTTTCCTCTTGGTTTGTRGGGATGGGGCTCAAATGAGCAACTCACTGCCACTACTGGGTATCTCCTAAATTCCCCTAGAGGGCTTATCCTTCTTTAACAGGTCAAAACCTGAGGTACAAAGTTATTTAGCAATTTTTCAGCAATAAGAAAAAATACCTCTGTTACATCAATGCAGTTTTTAGACATTTGCAGAACCTGCAGCACTGCCAGAATTTTCAGGACATGGCTCGTGATGTTGCTGATTGATTTCTTGCTTTTTGGCAAATTTTATGCACATTTTGAAGAGGAATTGGGATGGTTGCCTCTTGTTTTTTTTCTGCTTTCACTCCCCCTTGTTTCTTAATGTTAGGCTCTAATTTCAGATTGAGCTTTGCTTYTCTTCTAATGTTGGGGATGAAGTGAATGGGAAATCTTTGTTTGCCATCTGGTAGAAGGGCATGTAAGTGAGTAAGACTTGTTTAGGTGTCTTGGAATGGAACAAACTTCAAAAAGGTCTCCCTAAATCCTGGATTTAGGTCTCCCTAAATCCACATCATTTCTCTATGTCATCACTGGTTTAATCACAAGGTCAGCTGAACTGGAGCCGAGACATCATCACATAATGTGGCTGACACATTGGGGTGCTTAGTATTTCCATTTTATCGATGAAATGAGAGAAATAAAAGGTTGTAACACTGATTTCAGACAAAGAACTGCAGGGTGTCATGGTGGGCTGGATGTYAGCTGATCCCTCATTCCTCCTCAGCAGAACAGGAGGGTGAAAATAAGATGGAAAAGCTCGTGAATTGAGATAAAGGCAGGGAGCTCAACTACCAGTTACTGTCATAAGCAAAGCAGAGTTACCTTGGGGAAAGTTAATTTAATTTACTGCCAATTAGAGTGGTATGGTAAGGAGCAAAGACAGGATGTTGCCTGCTTGCCTTATTTTTTTCCCCCTTAATTCCTGACTCCTCTGCCTTGCTCTGAAGTGGTGCAGGAGGATGGGGAATGGAGGGCTGTGCTAAGCCCAGGAGAGCTCCTCTTTCACACTGATTTGCAAAAAAAAATTACCACCAGGAGCTGACAAAATAGATCAAGCTGTTTCCATTGGGTTTGAGGTGATGCTGCCCCTTCCTGGCATGTCCCCAAGGAGGTGTGTGGGGTGAGGAAGCCTCTGGCTGCCCAGGTGGGTGCTGTGGGCAGAGGAGCTCAGCAGYGGCAGCCAGAGCCTCCTTTCTGTTTTGGGGAGTTTTGCCCTCTCTGTCTGTCCCAGCTCCCTGCAGAAGCCTGGTTGTGTCTCCCTGGCTGAGCTCAGGGGGCCCCTGTGGCACAGAACCTCTCTTGCACAACTGCAGTTCCCRCTGCTGATACCTCCCAGGCCAGGAGCAGCCCCTGAGCAGCCATGGGACACGGAGCTGGGGCACAAACGGGAGCAAAGGGGACTCWGCAGACACACAGGCCCCACTCCTGGCAGGATTTATAGCCAGCCTTAGCTCCCAGCATCGTGCTAACCCCTCACAGGATCGAAAGCTTCATAAAAACTTGGCTGRAATGCTCTGTTTACAAATGGTATGGAGAGGAAGCATGTGCAGGGTCTTCTATAAGAAGTGAGGCTTTTCAAACAAAACACCCATCCATCCCCCAGGTCAGTTTATCCCACGGACACTGCGGGAAATAAACAGACAGCAGTAAACCAAGGCAAACCAAATCTGTATTTTCACTCTTGTTGCTCTTAGGTCTTCTGAAAGAAACATTGTTGCTGCATAAGACCAAACATCAGGAAGTCAATTTACAAACTGTGTAACTTCCATTCAACATCACTCAATTTCTTCTCTTGCTTTGATATGCAAACCCTTATGCAAGGCCATGAGAGGGAAGACGTAAAATAGGCATGAGGGAAGCTTTTCCCAGTATTATTCTATCTAATCTAAGTATTCTGACTCATTCTTTCATAGTTGTTTTCCACCTTCAGTTTAATCAGAGGATTATAAGTTTTAATTCCAAATATATTTAGATATGCTGTTAAAATATTGCAGGCAGAAAGATGCAGTGTTGTTTTACATGGGATTTTTTTTTTTATCAGAATAATTAATTTATTTGCCTGCACAAGCTCAACCATCCTTAATGACCATAAGATGGACATGACTGGGATATGGACATCCTGTCCCCTTCCCCTCTGGCATTGCTCTCTCCTGCTGGGAAAGATGCCTGGTCTGGTGCCCAGTTTGGGTCTGTGGGGAACACAGCTGAGGCAACCCCAAATTCTTTGGGTTGCAGCTGGCTCTGGCTGCCCCAGCTGCACATCTGCGTGTCCCTTGGGAGATGCAAGCGGGGCAAGAGGGCACAGGGTCCCCTGTGGGGCTGATCCGGGTGCTTTGGGCTCAGGGAGGTGCTGGTTGAGGTCTTGTGGCTGCTGCTGGGCTCATCCTCAGGGGTGCACAGGCAGGAGCAGGGCTGGTCCCCATGAGGTGTGGGATTTAATGCGGGTATGGACTGGAGGAGACTTCTTGGACTTCTGAGACTGACATTCCAATTATTCCAATAACCATTCTGCTTGTATGTTATGTGTCTTCCCAGCCATCCAGGGAAGCCCCTTCCCTGAGACCTCAAAGGTCCCTGAGTAGATCAATTTCCAAGCTTCCCTCACCCACTTTTCCTTCCTTGATTATTTAAAAAAAATCTCAGAAGCTTTCGCTCAATACCATTTATGAACTGAGTGTGGTATAAAAATCCCAGCTCCAGTGCAAATATGCGCAGCTGTCACAGAGAGCACACTTTTTAAAACCAAAGCATCATCAGGTATTTTAGCAAACAGGTAAAAATTTTCCACTTTATAAAAACATACATTTATATAATTCTAGTGATGCCAGCTGAGCTGGCTTTACTTTATATGGTAAATACATAGCTAAAATAGGTTGTGCAAAGAAATTGCTAATAAGGCAGAAAAGTGAACCCAAATTTAACTGAGAGGGCCCTGCCAGCTTTGCAATTTGGATTTCAAAGCTCTCCAAGAAAAATATTCTCTTTTTACCTCCTCAAAAGGATCCAAACTCAAACATGGTGTCGGAAACAAATTGAAAGGCTGTAAACACTCCAGCTCTGACATCAGGCCCTCAGAAACTGCAAGGAGTGACAAAATAACTCGTGACTTTTGCTTCAGGGAGGGCACATGTGTAGATGTGTTTTCCAGCAGGAGGGATGGAGACAGAGAGCTGTAAAGTTGAATTTGATGAATTTTAGGGCTGAATTAYATGTATCTACCTGCTACCCCGGCAGAGGAAAGGATGCACTGGTGAAGGAAGCAGCTTCCAGACCCATGTTCCTAAAATGCTGCAAACCACCCTTGCATAAACTCCCTGCCTGAGCTTGTTTCAACATCCAAACAAATTTGCAAGCAGTTTTGATTATCCAAGAGTAGGGGAATGCAAACCTTCTGACACTTCCAGAAAGCCTCCAACAWGCACTTGGAGCAGGAAGCAGTGCCTGGGGAGCATTACCACACAGAGATAAGTTTAATTACAGACATCAGCATTTTGCTGGAGAGGCTGCTTTGTCCAAAATTTTGCTCTGTATGTCGTTTCAACCCTCACAGATAGCACAAAAAGGATCAGCTGGTGTTCTAGACTCCAGGGCCAAGTGCTGTAAATAAATGCTGCTCCACACATGAGTAATTCCTTTGGCTCTGTGYGTGCTGCCTTGGGGCAGGGAACACAGGACAAACCCTGACCTGCTCTTTGTGCTCCTCAGGGGCACCAAAGCCCAGCTACCTCCAAGCCCTGTGCTCTCCCCAGCAGGTGAAATTAGGCTTTGCTGTGGGAAGTGTCTCAYTGGTCCAGGAGTGGGGGTAGAAAGCCCTCTCATCCCATTAAGGCAAAAGGAAAGCATTACCTGCTTCAGTACACTCAATTTCTTCTTGCCTGAGGTGGTATTAGTTGACCACCAACCTTTTCAAAGGGACAYTGTAATCTAATCCTATTTAAAAGCCTATTAAAACCGTTGGTTTATGACTAGATTTTGTAATTATCATGTAGAGAGCAATATCTTATATGCACTTTTAATTCTGTGTTGTCAGAGCAGGTGTTAAATTGGAGTTTTGAATTCTTGGGTTTTGTCTGATTTTGACATGGGTCTACTTTTAGGGCCAGCAAGGAATATTGAATAAAGACAGAAGAGAAACAATTACATTAGTGAGTTTWTTGTCAGTCTTGTGTTGAGAAGGAAATTTGGTGCTATAGGGTGTGACTGARTACATGGATAATTATCTTATAAAATAGCATGAACATTGGCCAAAGCTGGAAAAAAMCCAGTGTATCTAAACAGGAAAATATTTTGCTGCTGGGGATTTGGGGATTTGTGTGCTAAGAAAGGGCTGGAGGGGGTGGTTCTTTATGCAGCATGGAAACACTCCCAGCAATTCTTGCTCCCACTGAGTTTGTGTCATCCTCACTCTCTCTAGAAACAAGTAACACGTGGCTTCCTAGGCACAGAAATGGTGGCAAATCYATAATTGCTTTGATTAAGCTGTTCTGTAGTATTAGGACCACCCAAAAGATGGCACTAAAAAACCTTCAGTTCTACTCACAGGCGCTCCCCCCACGCACAAAATTTGCTAATAATACTCAGAAATAGCTCACTAGCTTAATTCTGTAATTTTGTGTGCAAAAGTAGGAATCGTTTTAGATAATTCTATGTTACACCAACAGGAAAACTGGGGAGACCTTTATGTAAGCAGGTAAACTTTGCACTGCAAATATGACTTCCCTAGGCCCACATGAAAGCATTCATGTCTTTGTAAACATGACAATGTGACATTTGGTGAGCTGTGAAAATGGGTTAAAATTACCCAGGAATTAGGCACTGCACCTTAAAATATTTGTTTCTGTAGAAGCTGTTCATTGACCTTTATAAATCTGTGCTTATTGGGCCCAAGGTATTTTTATTTATGTGGGTGYACTGTGGAGCCATCCCACCAAAGGCTGTGGAGCTACATGGAAGGACAGGTGTTAGCAAGGGGCTGATTGTCATTCCCCTTTTGAATGGGTGGGGCTGATTATTTTGATTTTTAAATTAGCTTATTTTCTGCAGTAGGAAGAACAAGACATGTTTTTGCTAGTCACTTCTCATTTTATGATGTAATAGTTGAAGGAGGAAAATAACCACCCCTTTCATATTTATAACCTGTAAACACTCAGAAGTGGCCTCTAATTTATACCAAACCATAAAGATGAGAGTGTTCACAGAAAATGCTAGAGGAGGAATCCTCACATCCTGTGGGAGTAATTTTCTACAATTACTTCAGTTTCATGATTTTAATCAAATACATGTTAATAATAAATGATACAAATGAAAGAACACTGAGCACCACCTTTGCTTGGAGCAGAAATCATTTGGGTAGCAAAAGAAGTTGAGAGATCCAACACCTTCCACAAATATTTGACTCCCCTTTTTATGAGGCTCCTCTTTTGAATGTGGTTGCCTGTAAAACTACAGCTAAAGTAGGAGGATGAAAAGAAGCTTCCCAGGAACCAGACACAAAAATTTGCACTGGTTGCTCCAAAGCTTGTCCCCTCCAGGAGTTCAGTAATTCACTCRCTTCTGCCTTTCTTACTGCCTAACTATTTGGTTATGATCAAAATAAGAAGTTTGGATGTTGGGATTTTCATCAGGGAATGAACTGGAGCACATTCAGGAGAACTGAGTGCCACCTGCAGAAAAACTGCACAGACATGAAAGCAGCAGCTGGCTCAATTACATTTATTCACCATGGAGTAAAGAAGGCAAAAGAGGAGAGACAGTGGAAATACACACACAGCAAACGGGTGAGGAGCTGGGTTCCCTTTGTGCTGGCAGCACAGCAACAAGAGTTCCTCACCGAGAGATTCTGGACAATGCAGAGCAGTCAAAGCCTCTGTGTGTTTCATGGCCACGTTCTGGATCTCACAGTCCCAGCTCCTTGAAGCTAAAGGCTTGCCAATATTGGATGTGCAATAGGGATACTGAGTTCTAATAACCACTGCAAATATGTAATTCAAGAACTGACTCTAAAAGTTCTGTWGTTACAATTCTGATGTTGTGTATCAAGGCCAAGTGAAGCAAATACTGGCGCATCTCTCCAAGGCCTTCCTAATTTGATTTTAAATAACTTCACATTTTAATTTTTAAAAAATCTGAAAATAAGTTGCAGCATAAAAATTAAGTCACTCTGCAGGAATATATTTTGTGCAGGGGAAGGTGAGCAAAGCATTTTTCTGACAATCATTGCAACGCTCACATTCTGAGGGGATTTGAATGCACTGCAGATATTTTCTATAGCAGAGAGGAGGTACAGTTTCTTACTTTGGGCTCAAAGATAACTTTGCAGTGAAGTAAGAGCTGGAGGACGTCAAGGGGAAGGATGATAGGGAGGGAGAGAGGCTGAATTGGAACATTACTAATTCTCACAATGGTAGCTCAGTGAAAAAAAATGCTGCAGAACAAACCTGCCTTCATCCAGTCAATTTTTGGAAAGAATTATGGCCATTTGGAACGGAATTCTTACTTGAAAACTCTTTGGAAACAGGATACTGCTCCCAAGCACTTGGAGCCCTTTGAGACCTGGAAGGAGATTCATCTCACTCAGCCTCAGACATCTGCAGTGTGCCTGTCTGCATCTGAACCCCGTGTCCCTTTGTCAC
Organism: Cardinalis cardinalis; assembly: GCA_014549065.1. Classification (NCBI taxonomy): domain Eukaryota; kingdom Metazoa; phylum Chordata; class Aves; order Passeriformes; family Cardinalidae; genus Cardinalis; species Cardinalis cardinalis. Next base: position 345,506 of record JACDOX010000433.1, on the reverse strand, counting down.
TGGAAAGGAGCAAGCACACATTTGGAATGTGCAGTCCAGCTGACCCACTGGACATCCACTGCAGGCTGAAAAGAAGGGCACTGAGTGAAGTTCCCATTCTCTCCCTGCTGAATCCTAAAGGTACCTATAAACACTGTTCAGAGGCACATCCAAAAGTCCTGGGAGAAGTCCCTTCCCCAGTGTCAAAATATTTTTTTTTACATTCTTGAAAGTCCATTAAACAGTTGTAACTATTTTATATATTTAGGCTTTTAAAAAATAAATAAATAAGAGGAGCAGTGTAATGCAGCCTTGGCAGACAGCGTGCCACTGGAATAAATTATGACAGCAGTGTTTGTCTTCACAGATCTACTCCCAGAAAAGTCAGCCATTGTTCCATAATGCTGCTTGTAGAGCAATCTGAGCCCAGGGATGGATTTGTCTGGTCAAAGGGAGATTTTCCATCTATAAGGCAAATCCACTGGGGAGAAGCAAGAGCCTGTGAGTTACTGTTCACTTGGTCAGGGGAAAAAGCCACAAGCATTTTACCACTCTTAGGTGCCTGCTTTTCAGTCCTGTTTGATGTCTTCAGTGCTGTTTAATRTCYTTATTGATGATCATGATGAGGGGATTGAGTGCAGCCTCAGYCAGTTGCAGAAGAAACCAAGATGGGTGGTTCTGGGCCCYGTACTGCAAGAAGGACATGGAGGGCCTGGAGCCCAGCACAGGGAACAGAGCTGGGAAGGGTCTGGAGCCCCAGGAGAGGCTGAGGGAGCTGGAAAGGGGCTCAGCCTGGAGAAAAGGAGGCTYAGGGRGRACCTTGTGGTTCTGCACARCTCCTGACAGGAGRGGACAGGAGAGTGGGGATCAGGCTCTGCTCCCAGGGAACAGGGGCAGGAGGAGAGGGAATGGCCTCAGGCTGGGCCAGGTTGGACATCAGCAGGAATTTCCTCATGGAAATGGTGCTCAGGCCTTGGAAGGGGCTGCCCAGGGAGGTTTGGAGTCCCCATCCCTGGMGGTGTCCAAGGAAGCCACTCAGTGCTCTGGGTTGGTGACAAGGAGGACATCAGACACAGCTTGGACTCTGGAGGTCTTTCCCCACCTCATTGATTCTGTGATTTTCTGTTAATTAGCAAAGGTACCTGGTTTGACTAATTAAAGGTTCTGTAGGCAGGGCCAGTGCTCCTGTCTGCAGTGTGGAGCTGCTTCTGTGGATGCAGCTGCAAGAGGTGGCTGGAATGAAAAAATAACTGCGAATGTAAACCTGATGCTGAAAGCAGCTGTAAAAAATCCTGGTAACAGAGGAACAGTTGTTTTATATCACTATTTTGGAGCCTAGAAGCCCACGGTACATTCCTGGCTGTGGTTCTGCTCACTGTGTGACTTAAACCAGGATAATTATGACTTTTATGTCTTCCAGTTGCTTCAGCAGGGAAACAGGGGGAAGAATATCTGCTGGTGCCTATTTGTCACCACTTCATTTGACCTGTGTAAGCCTAGACAAATTCTGAAATCTTGCAGCTCAGCTTCACAGTTAAAGGGAGCTTGGGGATATTTCATTAGGATTAGGATTTGAATGGCAGCACTATCTTTTAGCTAGGCTAGGCCTGGATCAACCCAGCATAATTTACTTGGGAAAAAATCCAAGCAATGAATTAATCAGTCAATCCTTGGAAATGCAAACATCAATTTATTTCATGGCATCGTRTGTATGAACTTTGCCTTCTCATTTCTTCTGGTTCTCCTGTTGCTGCAATGTGTTGCTGAGCCTGGAAGTAAAGCTGATCATACTGACCTCAAATTTTGGATTGGACCCGTGTCTCTGCTGTTACCTTCCCTTCTATTTCCCATGATTTCCAGCTTGTGTACTGTATGTGTGTTTGGGTGCCCACACTGTGCTTCTGCCATTTGTTTGCAAAATATCTCATTGGCTGGAGCTACTGTGGYGGAAATGATTAATGACCCCAATGCGTGCAATGCCTAATTAGACCTGGAACCCATGCCTTATCTTCTCACAGGCAGCCAAAAATCTCCAAGGGACTTGAATCATGATGGTTGTGGTGCATTTTGAGAAAACTTCCAAATTCAGTCCATATTAGAGAGTTCCTGCTTTATAAGCAGCTGCTCATTCTTGATTCCCTCCATTTTTGACATTCTTGTAAATTTAAATTCATTTGCTGCGCAGGGGCTTGAAAGAACAGCGCATTGAACTGTTTGCTCCAGTGCTCTRTTACAATGTTTTCCCATAACAAGAGGGCATGAAAACATCCAGCTATCTGCTGGAAAATGTACTAATTATTTTCTGAGAGTGGTGAAAGGTCACAGCCCACAAAGTAAGAGAAAGACAACCAAAATCCACATAGCTCTGCATTGGAATTACAACTAGCAGGGGGAAATAATAGTTATTAATACAGCCTACAGAAGCAATTGTAAAGCTTTTCTAAAACCATGTTGTCAAACAAGAAGTTTAAGACTTACTTTGTGTCAAGACCAGGAAGAACTGCCCACAGAAACAGAGTTATGGGACTAGCAAAGAATAGGAACATTTTATTTTCAAATTCATACAGCAAACTTTGATCAYTGTGCAGGAAATACCCTAGACTTGAGAAATCCTGCCACTGACCTCGAAGGTAGAATAAAACTAAGGGAAAAGGGGAAATAACCCACCAATTTTTTAATTAATATTATGCCAAGACTTTTAAGAGTTTGAATTCCAAATGTGTTCTAAGAAAGGAAAACATTTTCTTTCATTGAACAGCCCTGGGGGTTCACTACCCTTTTCTCCCCTAAACCCTCCCTGAGAGGTGTTCTTATTTCTTCTCTCTTGCATGTATGTGTAAAAATACAAAGTCATTTGTAAGGAGTTCACTTAATTCCTCACTCTTAGCTCACATTCGTTACACATTTTGTTTGGCAGAAGGGAAGGGAAGAGTGTGCTCCAGCCAGGGAATGCTGCTGTCCACTGAAAAATGTGTTTGGATGGAGGAGCTCTTTTTCATGGATGGATTGTGGCTTTTGGCAGCAGAGGTGGCAGGAAGCAGTTGCCATAACTACTATACCATTAAAACAAAAAAAARGGAAAAAASTCTTTAAGTAAAGAGCCTTTTTTGAAATGAYGGTTTTACTACCAATCCTGGTAGAATCCATCAGTTCAGTATGATGGGTGGCAGGATCCTGAATGTGGTCTCCTGAGTGTATGCTCAGGATATGCTTTTAGGGCTAAATTCAGGCTTTGGCTTGTAAGGTACATAGGAGAGGAAAATACACAGACAGCCAGAGAACTGAACATAATCTGCCTTGCGTGGGATTTCATGTTTTGGCTGGAGCCACACTCTGGTGTTAAATAGCAGAGTGAAAAAAGAGTATGTTTTTCAGAAGCTTTAAGGATGGGATTTACAAATTCACTGGAATGACATAGAAATAAAAGTTACATTTTTAACTGTAAATGTAATTGTAGACATAATTTAATATTTATCTCTATTCAAGTGATGGATACTACCCAGATAAAAAGCCCAGATATAGTTGATAAACACTACAAACAASTGGAGTAGAACCCAAGGATGGTTTATACTGGGTCAAACCCAGCTGAAGGCTTTTCATCCTCAGCATTACACCACACATTATTGTCACTGGCAAATTACTCTGGCACTATTTGCATGCTGTTGGAATCTGAAAACATTTCACACTGCTAAAATAACCTCTGTCTGTTGCCATATAGACACCAATGTAGTTTTTGTGGTCCTCCAGCTACTTCCCTGCCGTGCTTTGAGCTGTGTCCCAAATGATTTACTCACAGGACCAAGTCAAGTGAATTGGCCTCAGAGCCCTGCTCAAGGACTGGCTCCCAGGCAGGATTTATCCCTTCATCCTCACAAATTTCTAGGGTCAGCACAGAAATTGTCCCTCAAGGAGCCTTTTGCAACCCTTGGTCATGATGCACCTCCAGCAGGGAGCCTCACCCCAGTCCCAGGCTTTTTCTTTTAACCCTTGGGGTTAATCTTGTTAATCAAGCTGATTCCTGAATCCYATGTCTCTGAGGTGCATCATCCTGGCCTGAGCAGATGTACAAAGAAATTCTACTTTTCCCTGCTAACCCTTTGCTCTGAAAGCCACTGTTACATTGAGAGGTACATCAGGAGAGACTGACTCACTCCCACCCCTTCAGGATTGYAATGTATATAGCAGCTACCATTGCTTCCATGCAGGAGCAAGAGCCTCCTGGAATATCTAATTAAATAAATGAACTGGGCTTTAAAAAGGCTTAAAATGTTAGACCCRTCTAGGCTGCAGGTTTTTAGTAACAATATCTGCGTTCTCATAAAAAATGGGCTATGAATTCTTCAGCTACTGCTTCTAATGGAAATCCATATTTATCCTTTTGGAATCATTTTTTTCCCCTTATATTTATCTGTTACATTTAACCTTGTATGAAATTATCTTAAACCAACTGGGCTCCCTTCTTAGTTAATTTTCCCTCCTTGCTGTATCTAATTGAAAATTATTTTTTTCCTCTGTTGCTGCTCTATTCTCTTATTTTAGCTGTTCTGCTTTATATTTTAAAGCTTAGCCCAAGATATTGAGTTCTTTGAGATCTAAATTAACCCCCTGAGTTTTCCAAAGCTTTTGGACGCTGTCTGGTTATGGCTTACATCCAGATTCAAGAAAGAASAGATACAATTCATAGATACTGTTCCTTCTTGGAGCTTTCCCCTTCTTTTTCTCTTTTGTAGTTGTAAATGAGAAGTAACTACACCTCCTAATTTCTTTTTTTTTTTTTCTGATGTGGTTTTTCCCCCCTAATCCACTTGGTATTAGACATCCTCTTTTCCATATTTCTAGAAACCTGACCAGCTCTGAAAGCAAACCAGGTGATGATTTAAATACACATTATGAATGCAGCCAAAGGAAATGGCTCCAGGGGTAGAAGATGTGGGCTCTGGGGAAGAGGAGCTTGAGTCTGGGGCCATACTGGAAAAGCCTTGAGCAGGCTGAGGCAGGCAGAGACCTTCTGGAGGCAAAGCTCTTCCACAGCAACATCACAACTTGCCTTAGGTTCTGGCTTCATACCTACCTGGCCTATTTTGGGGAAAAAAATAGCCAAAAATGCACAACAAATTCATCCCAAAATASGAAATACTCGGATGGAGTGGGAAGCAAAGTATCCTTTGCTTCTCTCTTCTGTTCTCTGAAGGGAAAGTTCTTCATGTAGAATTCTTTAGMGTTTGATTTGATCCCAACAAAGGGGCGGTGTCGTGATGGAGATTTTTTATTCCCTGCGTGCATGGAGAGTCTGAGGTTTCCCCAGCCAGGTCCTGCCGCTTCCCTTCTCCCTTTGAAACCAAGCTGAGGAGCATTACAGCGTGCCTGTGCAGCCAAGTCTGCCTGTGTATTTTGGCATCTGAATGCCAGACTGGTTGGTAATTTCCCCTTAAATCCTTTCATAGCTCAAATTCCTGTCGAAACAACCTCTATCTCTGCTTGGCCATACGGAGCCCGTCTCGGCTCTGCCACTCACAAGCAATGCCATTGCATGTTGCTTTCCTTCCTCCGTGTGCAGCCTGTATTTAAAATGAAATATTGGCCCCAAACCCCCCTCTGGATGGCTGTCAGATCTTAGCATGCCACATAAATATCAGTGAGAAAACATTCCTCCCAGCCCACACAGAATGCACCCAGCGCTGTTTGTTCTGGACTAAACCCGGCCTAGCGCAGCGAGGCCTTCGGCGAAGGCCCGATTCCAGTGGGCAGGGCCGGCCCCAGATCGACCACTTTAAAGTGCTCTCAGAAAGTTTCCAGTGTAATTTCTGCTCCCCTTTAGCTCCAGACCACCTTTAGTAGGTAACTAGGCCTGTTTGTTGGGCAGCTGCCATCTCGGCCCTTGCATGGGTGGCCTGCTGCCAGCTCTCAACTATTTCAAGATGTGAGCTCCCCGATGCTCTGGGGCACGACAGGACCGGCCTGGTGATGGCTYGAGAGGCTACCTGGAACACAGGCTGGACAGTGTTAAAGSAATTAAGTAGATATTTATTAAAAAGGCCTTCACAGTATACACTTTGGGCAGTACAAGAGCCTGGTCGTGGCTCTACCCAAGATGGACCTAAGATGGATGGCGTGTCACAAGTGTTTACACTTTTATAAGTTTTGGTCCATTTCCATATTGGAGTTCATTGTCCAATTCCAGCTCCAGGTTATGCAGTCCCATCCTCCCAGATTGCTCTCCTCATTTCCCCGTCGTTTGCACTTTTTAGGCCTGAAGCTGCAATGGTGTCCTTGGTTCTGGGGCTGGGAAAGGATTGTTTTGTGTGACTGAACTGGGAGGAGAGCTTGCTAACATGTTATATGAAGTTCAGACTTATATACCAATGCAGTACAGAATGTGGAAAATGTGAAAGCTCAAACTTAAGGCATCACTGGTGTTCACTGTGATGTTCCTCTCTGGTACCTCCATGGTTTTACAGGGTTGCTTCCCAATGGGCCTCCCTACTGCATTGCCAGTCAGGTGCAATTTGAACATTCCCACCCCCCAACTCCAAAGGCAGTTTATGTGCACTAACATATGTGTATGGCCCTTATGTGGTTACTAGGGCAGAATTCACATCTGCAAACCTCACCAGGGCATTTGGCCTTTGATCATAAGCAAAATGTTCCACTGACATGGGAGGCATCCCTTGGGAGAGGGCACAGCACCTGCTACCCAGCAGCTTAAAGCTCAAAAGGAGTAAGGGCTCTTCACCCCTCTTTCTCCCACACCTACATGTTCCAGAATTTCATCCAACTTCCTTGTCTCACTGTATTTCTTTAGCAACACTTGGAGCACTCACTACGGTGGCAATGGCCAAAATGGCTGTTTTAATAAGCTCAGCCTGAGATTGCTACAACAAAGCCTTCTTGAGCAGCTGCTTAAGAAAACATCTGTGACTTTTCACTTAGATGTGGGATTTTTCCCCAGAATAATCAAGGGAAAGCAAAGAGATTGCCGCCCTGGCCCTCCAAGCATGGAAAAGAGTCTTTTTYCCTTTGCTTTTGTTAAATTATTTTTCCCATGCTCTAACTCTTCAACCCTGTCCTTGGGTCAGCTTAGAATGGTGAGTGGTCTAAGTATGATGGATTTATTGCTTTAAACTTCACAGAGTACTGGAGAATGAGGTAACAGCATAAGCAATGTGGAAAGACTTGTACATTTTTTAGTTTGATTACTGGATGTACTTGGAGGTTTCCAATTTTTTTTTCCTTAAAAAGAAAAAAAGGATTGGTTTGAATACTGAAATTGGATCAAATCCATCTTGCATCCCCACCTAAAACTGAGATTTGGATCTACAAGCTGAGCATCTTGGGAACAAAGATCTCCCTCCTCACATGTAATTACGGATGGTTTCTGAAGAGGTGAAATGTCACAATATGATGAGATGGAAAATGCATTAAGAGAGAATGAGTTCATCTTCCTGATACAGAACAGTCCCTGCACAGTAATTGGATTATGGCAGTGCTGGACATTTGGGGAAGTCTGTAATGCTGTGTCTGCTCCATTTGATTTGTACACCAATGGATTTCCCTTGCCAGTAATGGCTGTCTCTGAGCTACTGCAAAGTCTGAAGTGGGAAATGAAAATGGAATTTTGGGGAGACAGGACCTGCTATRATCACAGTGACATTGCAGCTTGTTATACAAAGCTGTGGAGGAGGCACTGTTGTATCCCTGTGGTGTAAAGACTTTTTTGTAGAGAGCTTGGGCCTCTCTGTAGGTACTGACAGCTCTGTAAAGCTGCACTGCCAATATTTAACAGCCTAGGAAGGAAAGAWGTTCCTAGGCATATATAAACTGTTTCTGTAAATAAAAACCAATTTCATTCACAATTTGTAAAACACAAGAAAGCAAAATCTCCAAGTTAATAAAAGGCAAAATCCAAAATTCATAAAAATGCCAGCAATCAATAGATTAGACACGCACATGGGGTAAGATTTAGACAGGATGAATTTGCTTTTACTTTTGGGAAGAGTATCTTTTTGGGAAGCACCATTTTTGGGAACAAGAAAAGCTCCCAGCGTAGTGTTGTGGAATGTGGAAAGGATAAGCGAGAAATCAGCATGGAAAAYTAATTATAAGGTTCTATTAGAAAAGTAAATCTTTGTCACAGTGCCTCTGAAGAGCCACACTTCAACTGGAGTATCTGCAGCTCTGTCTCCCCAAAAAATCTCTCWCCTTTCTGTGCCACCACCTCAGCAYGCAGAGTGCACCAACACCATCCCTTCTGGCAGGTCTTTATTGCTCGGAGATTGCTTTAGATGGATAATTATGAATCTTATAACAAACCCCACCTTCTGTACTTTCCTGCTGTTTCCCAACTCCCCAAAACACTTTGGAACTCCACCCCACCACAACTGAAATGCAGTGTCCACATATAGAAAGAATATTTATGTCTTAAATTTATGCTCAAGATCTTTATGCTCATCTGCCTGCAGTGGGGCACAAAGAGCAAACAGAGGCCCCCAAAAATATACCATATAAACAAATCTTTTGGACCTATGATACAGTTTGCATTTATTACTTTACTGAAATCACAGAGTCAAGTGTTTTAAGATTACAACTGGTAAATTATACATATGTAATAGTTTTCAAAACAAAATATCGGCCTTCTGTGTGTCATTGTACAGTGTAGACCTTGCACAGTTCAGTTCAAAGGAATTTATATTTTGTGTAACATCTTTTTATGTTGTAAACTGGCTGACACAGTGGTGCTCTAAAAATATTAACTCCCTCTGATTAGACACAGACTAAGATGAAAAATAAGTTTTGTGACAMATCTTGGTTTCTGAAAGGGTACTGGTATTTCAGCCAGGTGACAAAGTGACTTCCCACAATATGCTGACACCGACAGGGCAGAAAGAGGCACATGAAGTAACCTAAGCAAACCCAAACTTTGTGCTTTCCCCTTAGTCTTGCCTGCAATACCTTCTTCATTTTCTCTTATCTGATGCTAAGCAGATGACCTGGCAATAGAAGTTAAATTTATTGCTCTACAGAATTATACCCTGTCTCCAACTTACTTAATTCAGCATATTTCCTGTATCTGATGGGATTTTAACAATGCCTGTATGCCTGTCACTATATTTCATAAGATAACCTATTTGCAGATTTCACAGTTCACATGATAAATTGTGTAAACCAGCTACTATAAATAAAGAAAAAACTATGCTGTCACAGTGGCGTAAGTCTGAAGCACCTCCAACAAAGCCAAATGATGCCATGAAGTAACTCCAAATTTCTGTAGGTATTACTAAACCCAGTGTAACTTTTTTCCCCCTGGGAGTGGGAGTTATGGAGACACAAGTACTCACATAGACAAGCACACACACAAAATATGCACCTGCACTCAGCCACGGGTGTCTGAACATGGTCTATGCCAGCTGGTGTTTGTGGAGTGGATTTTACTGTCCTTACACTGACTCTGAGCCTCCACACACAACTTCCAGGGCAAAAGATGCTGCGAGGTTTTGTCCTCTGACTCACAGAATGCAGAGCAGTGGGATGGTGTTGGCATGTTTGGTGTGGTGTGGGGAGGAGCTCTTACACCACTCACCTGTGTTTAGGGCTTTTCAAACTTTATCACTGAGAACTTGTGCTTGTGGTTAAACCTTCTAAGCCCCAAAGCCTCTTTTGGGGTGCCAGCTGAGGACCCAATAATCTCTCTTACATTGAGATAATGAGGGATAATTACACACATTGCTGGTGTGTGTAATAAACCAGAAGTATCTGCATTTGCAATGTTGTTTGAAACAAGAATTCAACTAGCTTTACTACACAAATTAATATAAGGGCACCCATAGGAAAAAAGCCCTTGAAAATGTTGAACATGGCAAGTATGAATGCAGTGAGGCACTCTGGCAGCTCTTTAAAAATCAAATGACTTCACGAAAAAAAGGAAGAAGTCTCCAAATCACGTAACTTTTTTCCCCTAAAAATTCCAGCCTGTGCCCAGAGAATCCAATTTTGCCTCTTGCTATAGGCTCCACTTCCTCAGTGACAACAGCATGGCATGAGGAGAAACATCCACCTGAACTTACTGCTGAAAGCCCACAATTAATGATAAACCCTGCTCAAAGCCTGCCCTTAAAATCATCAAAGCCCAGCCTTGTATTCCCTGGCACTCTGGATTGAGCCTTGAGAGGAAGCATCAGCCACTGGCCATCCCTAACTCCTCTAAAGCCTCATGGCTGACTGGCCTTGGGCAGTGCCTGGGTGGCAGAAGAGAGACTGAGCTGGAACTTAACTCAGGTGAACACTGGAGCAAGGTGACTTCAGCAGTGTGGAACTTTTTAGGTGCAGGCTCTGGTACTGCCCTTGCAGAGCCATTTGTGTTGGTCAGTGAACTGACTGCAGAAAAGCTGGAGCTTTGTCCACATCACATTCTTCCCCTCACACTGCACCCAATTCTTGTTCCCTTGAGGTCTGCACTAGTTGAACTGGAAGAAAAACAGGTATTATTCTCATGGAAACAGGCTTTGCTCTTTTTTTTTAAATCTAATTTTGCCTGATGTAGTGCAAAGAGTTGAAATACAATTAAGTAAAACACTGCAAAGCCTTCCAAGTTGGGCTTTTGACTTTTTATAGCCATATATACATATTTATATATGTATATAAACAGTGATAACATAGAAAAAACAGCTTTTTTAACGGTTCAGTCCTCATAAACCAAATCATATGTTTACCAAGCTATTTTATGGAGACACCCAGGAGTTTCTCTTTAGTGCTGTCACTTAAACATAAGAAGCTGCATGAGTGGAAAGTGGTGCTGGCAACTCAGAGGAACTTCACTCTCATGGAGAAAACTCCCAGTTACTGAAATTCTGCTACAATTAAAGCAAGGGGTAGGATCAGCTTTGGGGGTCAATCACTGAGGCCTCCAGCATGAACTGCACGTGCCTTTGAGACACCAATCTGTTTTGGGAATTCTTCAGCAGCCACTCCAGGGCTTTTTTGGTCTGCAGACCTTTGGGACTTGCTTGTTGAGAGCTTTTTGAAGTGTACCAAGGAGCTTGGAGCACGAGGTGTCATCAAATTAAAAAGCTACAACTTCTCAAAGGAAAAGGCAGCAGAAAAAGAATATACATCTACACATGTGTGTATACACATATACTCCTGTTCCATGCAGAAAGTCTTCTAAATAAAATCATACAAAAAATGACCAGTGCCATATATTATGTAAACTCACAAGGTGTACTTTCAACACAAACCCGAAGCATAAATTAAAAGAGAGCCAGAAAGAGAGACAGAGATGATAGCAAAACATTTTAAATATAGAATTTGCACAATTGGTACTTTGTTAAATAAGAATAAATAAATTCATTACATCCGTTCACATACCAGTTGCAAAAACAATAAATTATTTTATTTTTTTCAGTGCTGTGTTGCTTTTTTTTTTTTAAACAGTTGTTATTAATCCACAAGATTATTCCCTCTTCCCCTTGTGATAAAACTGTTTCCACAGGAGGGCAGCTAAACTTAATTTCCTGTACACAGTCAAACCAAAGATGCCAGGCTTTTTCCTAATGAGAATATCCTACTTGAAAAGCAGATGCTGTAAACCCCACTGATGCTCAGGGGTCCAAATTCACCCACGGGCACTGAAAGTGTGTCCCAAAGTCAGAGTGAATTTAACACTGAGGTGGTTCCTGGCTGTGCCAAGAGCAGAATTCCAGGTTTCCATCCCCTCGGTGCATTTCATGAATCCAGCTGTGCAACACTGGGCAGAAATGTAAACAATGATGTCACAGTGTGAGTGACACAGGATTCAGCTGAGAACAGACCCTGCACCAATTCTTCATCCATAAGATACATGGGACAGCCATGGCAAGGTTTGAAAATGGACTTTGATTTATGAACACCAGAAAAAGCAAGTGTTGGCTTACCCTTTATCTTACATTTTTCAGGTCCTGCCTTGGTCTGTCCCTTTTGCTCCCTCACATCTTTGCTTGTGTTAATTTGCTACAATGCTACAGTGGTGAAAATCACTGCAGTGGTTTGTTCTTGTATTTATTTCTAAGTAAATTCTTTCATTTTTAAAAGATACTCCTGATCTAAGGAAGCTCTGAATTCATACCCACATATGGCATGCCTAGAGAGCATCCAAAAGCTTTACTCAGCCTGCTGAATATATAATAAATTATTAGCATGATGCAAACACAAATACTTGCACATTCTGTCTCTATTATGACAGAACACAAAGACCACTTAATGCAGCAGCTGTATGCTCAGACAAATGTTGTCTATGCTGAGACACATTCAATCTCCTGATCTTTTTCCTGTCATGATGGTTTCTATTTGTTATGGACTTTTTGGAGAGGTTCTAGGACATGTGTAATACATACATAAGCATCAAAATTAGATTACTTGGAAGGAAAAATACGGCATTTCAAAATGATCTTATTTTAACAGGCAGAGGAGGCATAAATGTTTACTTATTAACACTCGGCAAATCATCTGAGCCTTGATCTCAGTTCTTAGACTGGGATCAAGAATAAATGAGGAGTATTCATCAAGATGCACAGTTTTGCACAGGATCTACTCCTGAACAGGCGGCCACACCATTTTTGAAAGCTGATTAATAACATTTGTTGGCAATCCATTTAACAGAGGAGGAGGCCCTGCCCTTGGTACTGTTTATTTAATACAGGGTAAAAAACCAGATCCTTCTCCAGATTTCACAGTTGTAGATGTAGCAACTCTATGCTGTTTTGAAATCATCACATGATTTTCTAGAGTTCACATAAACATGCCACAGTTGCAAAAACATGTTTGTGTCAGCCTGGAGTCAGACCTGCCCTTCTTGCTCCATACTCCAGCGAGTTTTCCCTGCTGATTTCATGCCTGGGATTTTCAGAAGAGCCTGAGGTGTTTCAGTGCTCAAGTACCACTGACTTACAGCTGAGGCTTGTCTGAAAATCCTCCTGCAGTCTCCTGCTCTCCTGTGTGGATGAACAAAGGAGTAAAAGGTGCAGTTCTATTTTCATCAGTGTTTTTTTTTACCATTTCTCTTGGTACCTGTTATCTTAGGGTCTAATTCAAAGCCTATTAAAGATATATTAAATAGAGCAATTTTACCAGGGTTGCTCTCAGGCCTCCACCTGCACAAAGTGAAATGCCCAGCCTCAGTCACAGAACTTCCACAAGACAATAACAGGATTCAGGAATTGCTGCCAAGGAAAACTGTTACCAGCTACTGCCTGGGCTGTGGAAACAGTCTTATTGATATTGGACAAGTCCTCCACATCCTGATGTGGTTTGACTTCTTAGTGACCCCTCTTCCTCCCAAATGTGGTAGATATACAAAACATGAATGCCTTCTATAGCTTTAAAAAAAAACCCCAAAACACACACAAAACAATAAAAAAAAAAGACAAATAGTTACAAACTTTTGCTGGTAAGATGAATACCAGAGTTAGACACGATGGACAAAACAGTGATAAAATATTAACTGCCTGCTGTGTTTTTTTGACCTTGAGAGCCTCTTGAAAAGATGTAGGTACATTACACATTGTTAAATTCAAGGCAGAAGCCATAGAGAAAATACCAGAGAAAGCAGCTGAACACAGCCTCAGAATATCTGAGTTAGAAGACACTTGATTACCTCACCTGTAAGTTTGGGTTCTCTAACTAGTTTTCTACAAAGCACAGTATGCCTTTGTTTCATGGAGAGGAGCAGCTCGAGCAGCTCTTGCTCAGTGACAACAAGGAGCCAGGCTGTGACACAGCTGGAACCAGGGAGTTTTACAAGCACAGTGTACACAAACTCCTCCTGCAGCCAGCTCCTCCTTGGGTGCATGCCTCACACACACACACGAGGAGGAGCTGCTGAGGCTCCTGCTGCTGGAGCAATGGGGGGCTCCCTGCTCTGCAAGCTGCTGCAAGGCTCCTCCTGAGAATTTTGGGGTGCAAACACAGGGTTTGTCAGACATTAATGATACACTGTCAAGAAATTCCTACCGTGAAAATGTATTTCCTTTTGTCAGAACCAAAAGGTATCACTTTTTAAAACCAGCAGCAAGCTCTTCATTTTCCAGTAAAACATCTGTGGCCCTTTCTGAAGGATGGACCAAGTCCACAAGGGCTGCAGATATACTTTGGTCAATCATTTTGCTTATGTAGTTTGTCTTTTGATTTCTTTAATAGAAGGAAGTGATATAAAGTGATATACCAACTGAAAGATATTTACAAAACAGTATAAAATAAGCTACTGTGGGATCATGGGGACATGTGACGTTTCCTAAGGACATACTGTAGTAGAGGTAGGTGAAAAAGGGGAGATGATTCTGTAACCTTCAAATATCCCAGGATCCTCCATTCACTAGTTTTTCTTCTTTTGCATTATTTTATTTTACGTTTTTGCAGACACAGAGGGCTTATAACAACTTAAACCTTACTTTCTTTGACGTATTTAGACCACCCTACCATTATTTAAAGCAGTGCACATCTTCATTTGGTCCAAACAGGCAGATTCTGCCCATAATTAGAGACTGAACACAAGTACTTTGAAGCCTTTGCTTCTGTCTGTGTGGGCAGACCTGACACCAGTATGCCAACAGCGGCTTACTCAAACCTCTTGGAGAGCAGCTCAGCACCACCACAGGTTAGCACTTCTTCAGCAAGCACTGTTTGAAGGCTGAGGGTCTCTGGGAGAGCAGACATCCCTTGGCCAGTTTCCCRTGCCCATCCTTGCACTGCACAGTCCTGGTGTGCCAGCCCGTGTCGCACGTTCGAGAGCAGGAGAGCCACGGCCCCGTCACCCAGCGGGGCTGCGCGGCCGGCGCCGGCGCTTTGCCACCGCCGCTGCTGGGGACAGAGTTTGGCAGCTGGCCCTGTTTCTTTGGCACGAAGAAGCTGTAGCGCACGTCCACGGGCTGCGTGGGGTCGGTGGCCAGGATCTGCACGATCAGGATCTCCTTGGTGGCCGAGTGGCCCATGGCGTGCAGGAAGTCGTCCTTGTGGCTCCAGCCGCTGTAGTTCATGACGGTGCCGTTGATGTCGATGATGGTTTCCGAGGTGGAGATCATGTACTTGCCGTTGACCAGGTACTCCCCGTTCTTCTTCTTCAGGGCCAGGTAGGCCGTGAACCTGCTCTGGTCCTTGCTCTTGAACTGCCGCACCTTGATGTGGGTCGCCCCTTCCGGGATCTTCACCACGTCCGTGTAGCCCTTGCTGGAGGAAGGGAAAGAAGGAAGAGTCTCACTGCAACGCCTCACAAGGTCACTGGCATGACACAGAATCACAGCACCAAGCAGGCTGGAACAGATCTTTCAGTCCAACCTATGGACAACAACATCTTGCTTCATTTCAGTTCAGGCCACCTGGATTTTCCCTAAGATTAATTTAACCAGGTTCCACTCTTGGCCTGCTATGTTGTTCTTCATGTTCCCCAAGAAGTTTCTACTGCACTTCTTGCAGATTGCTTAATCTTTAGCTTTAGGGACAGTTTGACGTGGGTCASATACCAGAGGAATGAAAAATAACAGATAGCTTATAGATTTCAGCAAAGGGTGGGAGATATGAAATACGATGCACGCGCTGCCTGCCAAGGAAAAGATAATGAGATATGCATTGGTTACAGCTGTTTCTTGCTGTCTTTGCTATAATGATGATTAAGGAAAGTGCGAGCAGAGGAACAGCTGGGTAGARGTACCTTGGGAACATTTAAAAATAGTCTTGATCACCGAGGAAAAATTTGTTTACTTTGAAATTTATAAAGCCAAAGATTAATGGTCAAGTGTCTAATAAGAGGGGCACCCAAAGGCTTCATTTGTGCCACCATGGAATTCTCTATTAGCTAAGAACTAGCTCAACTGGGTTTTAGAAAAAGAGATTAAACTCTTTTACCAAAGTGACAAGCATTCAAAACTTGCAAGTGTGCTGGAATTTATCACTATCTCAAGTATGTTATTTTAACTTTACTGATATATAGAAAACAATTTAAAGGCTTTACATAGCTGTAAGCTACCAGCTGGACACTGGAGAYGTGTTTTCATTCCTAAACCCGTGACAAAGCCATCCCGAAAGTACCTCATATCTGAAAGGTTTAATGAGAAAATACATGAAAAATACATAAAAGTGATGGCATCTCCTTTGGGATTGTTTAAAGAACAGACTGCTAATTTTGAGRATTTTTGGCTGCACAAGTAGAGACTGCAGATATTACAAATGAAACATTTGTGCTGATCCCCTGCTATTTCCAGCAATTATGGGACAATGACTTAAGACTCCATTGATTTAGCACCTCCATAAAGCTGGAGCAATATGGTGTGAATCCCAGGCTGGGGACTCTGCTCTACAGCACTGCACAAATATTTTTACATGAGAGTTGCCAGAATAACTCAGTTCAAACATGTCATTAAAGTTACAAAATCATTTGTTCAAAACCTGCAAGCAGTCCTGGAGAATTCAAGTTGTCTGCACGAAGAGCTCTAATGCTCCATGTGCACTGAGAAGCTTGTGCAGATTAATTCCCCTCTTTCCCAACTTCTGATAATTTGGCTTTACAGCTTTTTAAACAAAAATCCTAGGAAGCAGATTTCCCAGAAGATTCTGTTTTGCCCACTTTTAAACGAAAGAAAAAAACCACAAACAATTGTTGTCATGGCAATTGTCTGCAATGGGAAATGTTAGTTTTGCCTTGTACATTTAAATTTCCCTGTACATTTCATGTACAGATTGTTGAAGTTTATAGTGGACAGCAACAAGGGAGCTGTCATTTTTCAGTGGAGGAAAGATGATTTTCCTACCAGCACTGCCCTTTCAAACAAAACTGTAAAAACAGTTTACAGACAATTAAAATTTCACTATTTTAATCAGGGGTTTATTTTAACGTCTATTACTCGCAGAGAAGAATTGCCCCAAACAACTTTTCCAGTAAAAATAAATCAGCAGTCCCAAATCCAATCAAAGTCATATTAGAACATAAATTTACCCTCTGGCCAGTCTCATGACACTTAAAGGCATGATCTGAGGAGTAAGATGGTAACTTCACAGGAATAATTATAATAAATCTCTCCATTTTCAAGTGTATCTATGGTACAAATCTGGCCTCCCTGAAATTCATGGAGCCCCTCTAACACTTTTCCTGGAGCTTGATTATTGCCAGRTCACATTAAATACATCTCCCACTGTCAACTTCACTTAGACATTCCCAGACATCCCAGTATTTACAAATTGGAAAAGATTTAATTTATATAATTACTAATTTGGTTGGAAAGCCATTCTTTTTGGCAGAGATGTTCTGGCATTGTTAGGTGAGCAATCATGGGTTTACCAAGAAGAAGATTAGTTATGTTTATTTTTAGAATAAATTCACTCTCCAAGCCATTTTTGACTGCCATTAATCAGTCTGTTGAAATGTATAGAAATAAAAGATCATTTCAGGAGTCAGATTTCAACTTCTGGTAGCTTTCAACATGCTATGTAAGAATTTGGAAGTTAYAAAATCAAGTTCCTGTATAAAAGATGCTTAACACAGTCACCAATTCTGAACAGAAATTGTCAACCAAAAGTTTTTATGTGTAGATCAGTCCTTWGAGAGCTTGGAATATGTATAAATGATGATTAAAAATCCAAATTTTTCTATGAATTTTAAGAATTGAAGAAGGAAAAAAATTAGTTGACAGAAAGGACTTACTTGAGATTGGTCTATCAGTACTGGCCCCAGCACGGTGATGGAAAACCATGGCATGAATTCCTTTTATTTTACTTATATTAAGTTTTATTACAGTTAGAATGTGAACTCTGAGAGAAAAATGGCTCGTGGATAAATGCCATAAATATTTTGACTTTAAAAAATTCATCTGGAGATTGATATTATGCCAATGGACATGAAGGGATACAAAGGGATACAGTCATAAGTAAGCCTATGATACTTCTGATATCTATTTACCTGAAYTCCACACATACTCAGCAGTGGGAAAAGGGAATTTTTGGGTATAATCTCTCTCAGCTATTAAGGAAGGTGTTTACAGCTGTCTGCTTCTTTGCTCCCCTAATACAAAGAATGTTTGTCACAAAATCAGGTGGGATGTCCTCAGTGCCACTCAAAATAGATGAGATGAAAAAGCACTCTCAGGGTGTAACTTGCTAATGCAGCAACAAGTGAGAAATGCAAAATTTCAGAGAGATGCAGATAATTCTGATCCCAACAACTTTCTGATTCACCTCTCTTCCTTTTCCTCTGTCCTCTAGGAACCACAATCCATCTGACACAGCAAGATTTGCAAGTGGCATGACTTGCTATTCCTGCTTCACTGGCACTTTSTGACAGAAATGAACTGGGCGCAGTGTTTTGCCAGTTGATGCTTTGCCAATTTCAGGATAATGCTAGGAGCCAGCTGTGCACATCTGGAAACTGCAATAAACTACAGACAGTGTGGTTTTTCCCCCATGTGAAAGCAAATTGCRTTTAGAGGCAGAAAGCAAGCAGCACGTGGCAGAGTAACTACTTGCACAACAAGATGCACTTGCTGTTGAGATCAGTACCTCTTTTTGGTGAAGGTTCCCATGACTTTGGTGCAGCTGGAATTGTCTCCTCCACACACCCCACACTTGTCATACTGGAGCTTGGATCCGATGATGCCATCGCAGCCCGTCCGGATGCATTTCCCTCGCACGCAGACCGAGTTGCTGTAGGGTCGACACTCCGTGCCGTCAGTGACCTGGGCAAGCAAATAAATCTTGCTTCAGAATGCCACACAGATTTGTGGGTTTGGATCCACCTGGCAAAACCCAGTTCCTTATTGAAGTCACCAACTCAGAGCAGGTTGCCTCCCCTGACAGACCACACTGAGCTTCTCTAATATTGATGGTAAAAAAGCAGATTAAATGTAGCACAAGGACAAAAGCAAGGACAGCTAACTTTCAGTTTGGATTGCATCTGATAGAACAAACTGACCACAAGTCACATCTGTGCCACTAATTATCATATTAATGGGTTCTTTAGGAGTTACTCTGGACTCCTTAAACATAGTTCAGGGTTAGATCTACTCTTTTCTCCTAATACTTTTTCCTCCAGAAAACCCCACCCCATAATGACAGAAAACTCCAGGCAGAAAGCCCTTTATCCACTACTGAAAACAACCTAGTGCAGAGAGGCCCATAATTTTCATGCATTCACATACTGAGATATGAAAAATCTCATTTTCTGGCCCTAAGGTACAACCACTGGATCAAACCATTAGATCTGATCACACAGTAAATACTTGCATCACATGATTAACTTCTTTTCCCTGCTTGTAGAGAAAGATTTCTGAAATATGGGACACTTGTAAGCTGGAGCATGAAACCCTGACTGAAGCTGTCGTTACCTTCTGAGAAAATACCACGTAATAACCGGTTCCTTTGGCTCGGCAGGTGAGCTTGCAGACGTCTCCAGGCAGTACTCCAGCATATTTGGGGACCCATTCCACAAAGGTCTTGACCCCCTTTGCATCAGACTGATAGCCATTCCTTGCTTCACACTGCTCTTGTCGGAAGGATTTAGCTGTGGAATTATTCACATCATTAGTGGCTATTTCAGACCATGCTGCAAATATCATTATGTCCATCTATTATTCCAATTTCTTTCCTACATCATTTTTGAGTTATGTCATAACACTTCTCTACTTAGAACTGGCCTTCCAATCCCTCTACTCCTTTAGCTTGGAAATCTCCCAATGGCATAACAAGCAATAAAGGCCTAAGGTTTGAATGATTCATTTTAGAGGACTGACTTTTTTAGCTTTCTCTATGGCATCCAGGGCGAGGCGTGGGTGAAGAATTAGAATACTGCACTAATGCTGAACGTCTTGCCTTGATAAATACAGTCTGGGGAGGCTACAGTGAGCCCTTGCTGTGTGGTTTCAGGGCAGATAACCAGTGTTTAGTGTCTGTGAAGGAAGGGAGGGCTGGAGCAGGGGGCACTCACCGTTGGCGGGGCAGGGGGTGACGTTGCAGGAGCGGTAGATGGCCCGCTTGCCTGTGCAGTATCTCCCGTTGTTCCTGGGGGCTGGGTTGTTGCAGTGCCGATAGGCAAACTGCACTCCCCCCCCACAGGTACGGGAGCACTGTCCCCAGGGGCCCCAGGATCCCCAGTTGCCATGGCTTGAAGCCTGAAAAACACAYGGAACAGCAGGAGGTGAGTTCGTCATCCAAACATGAATGAAGCTGTTACCTCARAGTCACTGCGAATGTCTTCCTCAACTGAAGGCAATTCCTTCAGTTGGCCWTTCAGGGAAAACAGGTCTTAGGAATCTTCTTTCTCCCAGCAAAGTTCATTTCTATCTTTTATTTGCACACTGATGACATCTCATTTGCACTGTGGGTGCAAAGCCAACGCTAGGCCTTGCTCCACACAGCTGCCTTCAGCCTCTTCACAGAACACACCCACAGTTTCATGGGCTGCTCTCTTATTTTTTGATATTCCTACCAAAAAGGCCCCTTAAACTGGCTCCAAGGGGTTCATCTTCCAGAATAAACCCATACTGCTTATCTGAGATTAACTAAATCCAGCTATTGCAATGYGTAGGTATTGCCTGGAATTACTGGCAAGAGATGGAGCTGTCAACTCTGCTCCATTGGCTATAGTATTGCAATATCATGTAGAAGCACAGAAATCCATAAAAAAGGGTAAAGAAATCCATTTTTAAAGTGTTATAAATACTGTATCTTGATTTGAATGGCTCCCATAGTTTGCAAATATTTTCACAAAGCTCTACAAGTCGTCATCTCTTCTGTGGGTGTAACAGAAGGGGCTACTGTCTACCCAGAGAATTTTTAAGTATCTGAACTGTGCAGCTGACAGCTTTCATGAGCCTGGGGATTCTTCAGATGTACAAAGTAGAGAGGAATTCTCTGTCACTGGAAGCACAAACTTTTCTGATCCAGAAGTTACATTCTGGATTAATTTCATCTGCCCTTTTCTTCATTAGAATTAGAGACCTGGGGCCTTTCAGATGAGGGCTGTAAGTTAAATGTGGAGATGACATTYATCTTGCTTTCTGTGCCAGGTCAGAAAGCCATGATTTACTGAATGGGAAGATCACTACGTCCAGTTTTCCAGAAATGAAGGCTTTCCTTAAGGAAGAAAATACACTTCCTGAACCTCAGCAGCTATYTTCCTACATCCCTCACCAACAACACCCCAATTATAAGCTAAAAGAACAAGACAGCTTTCAATCTGACTCTCACAAAARCCAGCCCCTCCGAGGGATCACCTTTTCCAACTCCCCTTGGGGTAACTTACCGAGTAGTAYTTCTTCTTGGTTTTGTCCACGCATTTCCCTTGGAGGCAGATCCTTCCCTTGCCACAGGGGGTTCCCTCGACGGCGGGCAGCTTCTTGGTGAGGCAGACCATCTGTCCCTGGCGCACCACGGCGCACCAGAGGCGCGAGCACACGTCCATGCCGGGGCACACGGTGTACTCGGCGCCGAACGCCAGCTTGCACTGCCGGATGGCGTCGTACGTCTGCCCCGGCAGCTCCTCGGGGCCCACGATGTGCTTCCTGGGCTGGTCCAGCAGGCAGTTCCCTACAGGAGCAAGACAAGGTGTTCTTCACTCAGCTTTTTACTGTTCTCTTCCCTGCAGTGCTGCAATATTGTTTGGCAACAGCGGGCCTCCTTCAAGGGATGGTGATGTGAAGATTCTGAGGTGGTAGCACGTTTTCACAAGGTCAGACTGCTGCCACTGTGTTCTGAGYGTGCTGCTGAGCTGCCTATTCCCAGCTTGAGGTGTAAATTGAGTTTTACCCAGGTCCTTTTGGCCTTTCAATCCTTTACACAAGACTCGGAACACATTCCGTGCTATTTATTGGTTTGCAATTTAAGGAGCGATCTGAACTCATGTAAGCAAGACTCAAAGTAAGCACAGTTGTAATTTGAGTTTTAAATCAGGATGTCAGAAAGTGATGCCAGAAAAATCAAAAAGCACAGACTTGTAGCCAATGAGGCCAAAAAACCCAAACAAAACAGATTTAAAAATCAAAATTTCTACCAGGCTAAAGGAAAAACATAAGCTGAGTATCAAAACTWATGTTGCCACTAAAGCTGGACTGCACTTTTATTCTAAGGAGTGATACTTGGCTGCTTATGGAACTAGTCTGAAAAGGGTTATGTATTTTATACAAAAACCCATAAATAATAGGAAGAAAAAATTGCATGAATGTAGAAATTTGTATTTGTGTTTTAAGGTCTGCAGTGGTCAAGATTTGTCTGGCACACTCTAAAAATGAGAATTCACATTTATGTTCTAGGTATCTTCTGATAGCTGGGGTTTCTTTTACTATTGAAAACCTCACTTGTTGACATACAGAACTATTTATTCAGTGTAACCTCTTTTACACTTCATGAAAGGGATATGTGGTCTGGGCAAGCTTCACTCATCCTCGGCCAAAATAACTCACCACAATTTACCTCACTTTGGAACCCACACCAGTGTTCTTCACTTGCATCATGGCTGAAAAAAGCCTATCTATAAAACCCTCACTATTTACACAAAATGGAATAGAATTTCAAGCTATGGCAGGGAGTTTAAACAAACCAAATACCCCATTTCTCAACAGCTTGAGTTTTCCTTCCAAAACACACACACTTACTGCAACTGTTCTGCTCTCCTAAAGACTAATGCCAATTAGCCAAATTAGCCAAAAATTCTTTCTGTGTGATGAATTGCAACCAAAAACTGTCTTGTTAAACCTGTTCCATTTGCTGACCCTGATTTACCCTAGCCTTCTAATTCAACTGGATTATGCTGAAATTTTAATGCAGACAAAGTGTGCCAGTGCTAGCTGTCATCACATAAAGATAATTAAAAATACCCTGGGTTGTTATAGTGTAAAATATTAGTGATGTGATGAGGAGTAAGGTTTTTCCTGGAGTTTCTGGACATAATTTGCATAGATTTTGGCAAAAATACACTTTGTAAAAGTAAACAGCAGTGGAAATCCTCCTTCACATACCTTGTGAGGAGGGAGGAAGCCACTGAAATGTGAAGGCAGTGATGGGAAGGCTGTAGCGTGTATTATATTCAGTATTATACACTGCTTTTGTACCTATGCCTAAGTTTGTCAAACTCCCAAGCAGAGCTGGTTTTCAGTATTTTGTAATACCATAATAACATTTCATTTCGACTGGAAATTCAAAATTAGAGAAAAAGGAAAGAAAAGTCTCATGCTTGCATAAACTCATCTGTCAGTCATTTCAATTTCACAAGCTCACACAGCAAACACTGTGTTTTTTTCCCCTCCAGAACACAGGGGAATGAGATCCAAACTTCTCCTTAACTGAGAGAAGTTGTGCAATCTTTACAAAGCCAGGTGCTCCAGCTAGTCTCACATGATAAATTCAAAACTGAAGATAAGAAAGGTCCTTAGGATTTCCCACAGGAAAAAACYCCATCTTTATATGGGTAGACTGTAGCAGTGTCTGTGTTTGGACAGGGTGCAGTGAACTGCAGGTGTTTTTACCACCAGCTGGTCCAACCTCCTGCTTGTCATGGCCCCTGGTGGGAGGGCAGAGAGGGCTTCAATTCTCCATTACATTTCAACATCCAGAGCATATACATAACTGCCATTGCATTTTTTCTGTCCTGGGCACCAAAGAACATCTTTGTGCCCTGGAATAGAGCAACATTGTTGGCTGATGACAGTGCTAATTAGGCCATCTCATTATCTCTCTCAATGCCGTGTGTAATATATCTTGGGAAAAAAAAAAAGAAGGCGGAACAAGATCTGTGCAGGAAGCAGATAAGCAGGATATAAATTAATTAAAATACAAACAGTCCTTGTTCCAGGTTGCACAGAGCACTGGGACTGAACACACCAAGTCCCAAGCAACCATCCCACAGCCCGGTGGTTGGCATGACAATAAAGGCAATTAGTACCTTTGGAAAGGCTTTGCTAAAAGCAGATGGATATAAATGTCACTCTCCTCTGGACACAAACCGAGCCTTTTCTTCCTAAATGTCAAACTGTTGTCTGGGGTCATCTCATGAGTGTAAAAAAAATGGTGATACCATGACAGAGCTGTTTACTGCTCTCAGAGCAGGCCCCAGGAGACAGGGAATCAGCACCTTGATCCTCCCCAGCCCCCTGGCTGACCTTGGACAAGACATTTCCATTGGGATTTACTCAGCTGACTTCATGTAACGCTGGTGTCTGCAGTGCACTCAGCTGTCAGGTGTTTCACTGCTGAGCAAAATCAGTTTATGGTGTCATTCAGCACCACTCATGTCCCCAGTGCTGCTGAGGCAACTGATTCTCAGATCAAGCTTCCAAATAAATTGAAGTCAAATTAYTGACTTCCATTTCAACTTAATGGAAGTTTGTATTCTGTTAGGACAGATCTCTGATTTAAAAAAAATAACTGGGAAATGATAAATTTCCATACAAAAGAAGACTGTTRCTTAGAAAAGGTCTCTGAATAGCTGATCCATCAAGAAAAGACTCCTTAAATATGCATTTGAAATYACACCAATAGCATCAGCAATACAATTAATTCCCAGAGGACTATAGATCTACATGATGAGAGGTTCAAATTTGCTATGAATAATTTCATCATATCAATAACTCTTGAAGACCACACACCTAAATGATAGCTACTCATGAACTGAGGAGAAAACAGTTCCTTACACTCTCTGAGAGGTCATTCATGGATGGTTGGAGAGTTACCTCAGTAACTCAAAAGGGAAAGTTCTCTTCATTTGTGGAAATTAATTTGGTAATAGTAAATCAATGCCAGAGCAATATGGATCATAAAACAGGATACTACAGATTAATGGATCTAATAAAATTGAGAGAAAAAATTAAGTCATGCAGAGAAAAATATTTCAGAGCACTGAAATCAGCCAACAAAATATTTAAAAGCAAATCTTTACGTTCAGCAGACACACCATACATTTATCCATAAGCATTTTGGTTACCATAACAACTTGATCCATTCACTCAATTATGTCATTTTTATCTCAGCATTTTGGAATTTGAGTGGTTTGTTTAATAACTGCAGTTGCTTTGGGAGCACAGTGAAGACTTTAAAATTCATTAAAGAGTGAAGTTGAAGACTATGCTTTTCATTTCTACTTTTGGAAAACAAAATTTTTGTCCTTATTCCCAGAGGGGTAAATGTCATATTTAGCAAATAAGCTGCCATAAAATGTTCTTATTAAAAAATACAAATTGACAGTAAGAAGTAGCATGTAGCTGACACAGGGAGTGATAACACATACCATGGCCATCATCAAAGAATTCTGTGATAGTTGCTGAAGTGCACTTGGACCAGGGTTTTGAAGCATCAATGCTGGTCAGAATGGAGGACATCAGGCGCTTGTCCTCCATGGAGCCAAAGTTCTCCTCACAGAACTTGGAGTCATCATGGGAAAGACCAAGCAAGTGCCCTGTGGAAATGAAACAAATAAATAAAATTATATGACTATCCAGAGTTTACCAGCTGGAGCTCACCGTCATGTGAGGGAAGGGAACTGTACTCATTTATATTTACCAACAATTGATTTCTTACTGTTTTTCCAAATCACCTTCAACAAGAAAAACTGTGAAAATGTTCTGCAACTGTCTAGAAAGGTGCTACATCTTTTTAAATAGCTAAAAATAAAAGTATTTATGATGCAACTAAACAAAGGGTAGAAGAATGAATGGGAATAAAGCTGCAGAGAGCTGAAGCCTGAACTTAATGCTCAAAATGTTCAGCCTAAGCCWGAAGTTGATTAATCAAGATATGCAGGGCTAAACCAAGAGTGCTTTAACAATAAGGACAAGACCACCCATTAAAGCCACTGCAGAAAAAGAAAGCCTGATGCCCTGAAAGGGTCTTATTCTCCAAGATTTGGCCTTTTCTTTTTTCAGGTAAGTGAAACCATTTTTGTTTGGCAATACTTCCTATATAAGGCCAGATAAAGCTGTTTTTGTGCTGCACTGAGACWCTGAATATCAGGAGGTACATGTCAAGTTTCAATCTGATACAGCACTACATACAAAGACTTGCTCTGAAGAGATGACAACAGCTTTGTTTCATTCCAGACAAATGCTGATGTTGAGCAAAACAATTCACTGCTAAGATTATTATTTCAAACTGACAGATTCCTATGACAGAGTAACCAAATAATCAGTGCACCACTTCTAACCTACAGAGCAAAATCTCTGGAAGTGGGCTGAGTATTTAATACATTGTATTTACACTGTATTTGCTGATCCAAGACTGCTCACAGTTGCAGAAATTACCTCACTGCAGAATGTTTGTGAAATAAGGCAGTGAGGGTCTCTCAGTGGAAAAGGAGTTTAATTTTTACGTCTTTGCCTTGGAACTAAACAGCCCTGGGTGAATAAAAAAAGCTGGAGCATTGATCCAAAGAGTTTGGCTGAGTAACATCCCATGGCACTCGGCACTGGTTCAGTGTGGGATATGAATGATAGTTGGGTGCACACCAGCAACTCCAGGATGYAATTTTTCAGAGTGCTCAGCATTTTATAGCACCATTCAGAACTACCCAGGGCTCTGTGACATGGAGCTTTCAGTCCTGCAGGGCAGAACTGCAGTTTGTCACAGCCTCTGGTACCACTCTATCCATTAGGCCTTTTTCTGATCCAGACATGGGGCAATTGAGAGGCGTTTTAAAAACTTTGATTCCATGCTCAGTCTCATGAGAAGGGTGAGACAACACAGATGATATAATTCTCGCTATCACAATCAGAGGCCAGCTATTTCCTAATTCCAGTACACTGCAAGTGTTTCTTGGCCTGTCAGCTTTTGTCACACCATGCTGTAAATGCYWTAAAGSCACTCATCTAAAATTACCCCTCGTGGGTCCTACTACAATGCATCTTTCATAGTTCTATTTCTCTAAAGCATCCAGTCTTATTTGTAAGGCCACCCTTTGAAACTTGTTTCTAGTTCCATTTCCATCCTCCATSAGAAGGTAGTTTCCACCTTCTGCCAGACTTTAAAAACTCTCGACAAATCACTTCCCACACCACTCTRCAGCACTTCAGCCAAGTAAGATGGCAGTTCTGTTCTCCAGACAAATCCCTTTATTGCATAACTGTACTTCACTCTTCAGGACTGTTTATTTTCTGCTAAGGACATCCCATGGAAGTACATAACTAAACAATACAGTGCACATATTCACAGCCTGTTAATGCTCCTGCAGCTTGGGTTGCTCTTGAGTTTCTCTTTCTTTTTTTCTCCTTCAGAGACACAAATTAAAAATAGCCTTTGGATATGAGGAAGCCTGCAGGTAAATGTCAAGCTCTCCACTTTGAGTAGAGACACTGAGGATTTCTTAGTAACACTGTTGTAATTTAGCCTCCCTCCTCAGAAAAAGCCTGGACAGCCTCAATGGAGAATTTCAGAGTAAATAAATAAAATGAAATGCTTCTCAGGCCACTGTTCAGCACAGAACATTTCATCCCAAATACTTTGGCAAAAGCAGAGGAATCTGAAACAGGGTCATCTCCTGGAAAGTGTCAGGCTACTGAATTCACCTTTAATGGGAGAGCAGCATAACGTCTCTGCTTTACAGTGATAAATGGGGTGAGCTGAGGACACACCTCATTAGCAGCGTCTACTTTGTCATATTAAATCAGGCCATTGTTCCAGTGCATGACAAGAACCAAGTCACTTACTTGGCAGACTTCAGCCTCTTGGAGGAGAAGCTTCCCAAAGTATTTGTGAATCTCCCTTGTTATGTTTAAAATTTTCAAAAATAGTTGAAAAAACCCATCATGACAAGGAAAGAAGCAGTAAGTAGTGAGTAATTTCTAAAAAACATAATTCTGATTGTCAGTGTTTGGGCTTCTAAATTAGCTCCCAGTGATTTTAGTGAGGATAATAGCATTAAATATATGGATTTTAGCTCTCCATACTGACTTGCCAGTTAATTTTGTACGCACATGTCCTGGGGTGACAAACACATTCACTTACAAACACTGTGAATGCAACTCTCGAAGGATTTAAYGGAGCTAAAATTCCTAATTCTTACCACAAGCCAAATTTCTCCCTGTTCTAACTTTGCCTTTTAAGGCTCTCCATTTAATCAGAAGTGATTAAAGCATATGACAAACTCCCAATGATGCTGCAATCTGGTTTTGCATGTCATTGAAAAGAATCAAAGTTCAAAATATCACAGGGCTGTGTAATGTCTAAATACTGCCTGGCTAAGTTTTGCTCCTTTTAGCAGAGAAGTGAGAACAGCAAAGTCCTTGAACACCTGTACCCTTCATCCTTTTGCATCCAAAAATTAAGGGAGGAACACTTCCTTTCCTACTTCAAGCAGTTTCTCCCCACCACCCCTCACATGCATAACCCTGCTGATGTGATTACATGACATTAGGGTGGTTTCTGGCATTTTCTGGTGGGGTGCTTGCCTTCCAAATTGGAAAGGCTGATCCTTCAAGTGACCCTGCATGGAAGCAGAGCTCTGGAGAAAGCTCTGGGCAAAAGTGAAGACTCGAGGGATACAAATCTTACACAGAAGGCTTTTGAAAACAATGCCAATTTTAGCCCCAGCCCATTTTGTACCAGTATGAACGTCAAACTGGGCTATTGAAGAAAAAGAAAAGGCTCCCAGCAGCTGTGCAAAATGATGACTGATTGAGAATGGGTTCGTAGATTATCTGCTGTTTTCTACTTAATGAAGCATCTTACTGGTGCTGACAGTTCCCACTGAGTGAAAATGACATAATACAATTTTACCAGCAGGATGGTGTTTAGTTAAGTTATGCTGTAGGAATGCACAAAATGGTGAAGGAAACAGATGGAGGGGAGGCAGGGTTTGCCCTCTTGTAGCCAAAGAGGAGGTGGCCTGCTTGCTTGTAAATTCATCTCCAACTCCAAAAAGACCAACGACCCAAATGGAGTGACATCCTCCCCTCACAGCTTTCCCTGCTGAAGGCCAACACCTGCTACAGCCCAGCAGGAGATAATAACCTGCAAAGGGTTCAGAAATGATCCCTACACCTTGCAGGAATGGGGGGTACATCCCTAATACAAGGTGGGAATGCTTCAGAGAAATTATGACAAGTCAGTAAAAACTTTGATCCTCTCTAAGGATCAGGACACAAGAGCCCTGCAGGGAAAGCAGGAGTGCACCAGAGCYGTGCTGGATGTGTGGTGAAGCAGATCTCTTATTCCCAGGAACACTGGGAAGCAAACCAGAATCACAGAATATCCTGAGCTGGAAGGAACTCACAAGGATCACCCAAGTTCAGCTCCTGGCCCTGCCCAGGACAGCCCCAAGAATCCCACCCTGTGCCTGGGAGCATTGTCCAAATGCTTCTTGGAGTCTGGATATTTCTGGTTTTTCTTAATATACAGTTCTAGACTATCTGCAGAGGTTCTCTGAGTGAACACCATGCAAAATTACTGTCATACATTTCTCACTGGTATTTCAAGCATTAGAAACAAGAAAACAGAAAATATCCACAACATACAGCAAGCCAACTCCAGGCTTTGCTAAAGCACAAACCAAGCTGGGTCTCCTGGAAAAAAGCCACCTGCTTATGGACAAGGATTTGGGCAGCATGTCAAAGAGCAGCTCATGCACTCCCTCTGACCACAGGAGACATGCAAGGTGACACAGCAGGCTGGAAATGCTGCAGGCATTGTAATTTGTTTTCTCAGAGGAGCTCAGCTYGGATGAAGCACGTGTTTGCAGTGAGGTCATGCCTTTCACCTCACTTCCAGCTGGGACAACTGGGGAGCAAAAGAAGGTCAAGAGATGTGCCCCAGGTTCCCCTGTGAGTCAGTGGCTCTCCTGGGATCAGGGCTCAGGAAGCTCCTGGCTCAACATTCCTTGGGCTAATAATCACCAGCCCAGACCTTGTGCATCAGCCTCCTGCTCTCCCCTTGGCTGAACAAAGACTGCACGTGGGAACTCTGTCAAAATAAAACCATCTCTTCTGGCATGGGCTGTTTTTCTAACTCCTCTGAGTTTCTGACTCCTTAAGAACTCCATGCTGCTATCACTCAAGAATCCTCTTGAAGTCATGATGGGCCTAAGCAATAACAATTAATAAAGCTGTTTAATAAACAGAAGTGATTTGAATTACACAAGCTTACAAAAAAATTGCATAGAATATAAAACTAGACATTCCTCTTTTTTTTATTCTTGAACTTTACTTCCAGTTTTCTTTTCTTTGACTGCTATCAGMCACTTATGAAAGAAAAAGGATTTTAAAAATCACTCTCTCTCTTAAATCTCCAGCCCAGAGGCAGTTTTTAATTTTTCTGGCTTAAAAGAGTTCTTCAGACTCAATGAAACAATAGTCTGGAGTGCAGCTTCTTCTCAGGAGCAGACATTAAAAAAAAAAAAGCCCCAATCAGACATTTACCCACCAGTGCTGCAGACTTTACACAAAACAAACCTGTGCTGAGCTGGCTTGTTGTAACACACTTGTGGGAGATCACAGACCCATCAGCCCTGTCAGACAGGCAATTCCCAGGCAAGGCTCTGCCCAGACAATCAGAGACCACTGTGTCCACACAGACTTAAATAACCATTAAAAAGATGTGGCCTTGGAGGTCCACACTGCACTAATTAAAAGGCATGCAGAAGAGAAATATTCATTTTAATGAAGAAGCAGGAGATGGTGACGCCTATTTCACACCTGTCCAACTCAGAGCAGCTTGGAAAGAACATAATTCACAGCAGCTCATGGTAAATGAATGGATCTGGGGGAGTACACAGTGCAAGAATGCAAAAATTGCATTGTCTGTTGCACCAGAAGCCTCCCCCCACAAAAACTACATTATTGCATTGGTATTATCTACCTGCCAAGGGGGAAAGCAATCCCTACTTTACCCTGCAGTCTGGAAGGCTGAGGCCCAGGCTGAACACTGAACTTCTTTAAGGATGATAAAACCAGAAATCACTTAGGTTGGTTGGAAAAAACCATTGAGCACAACCATAAACCTAACACTGCCAAATCCACCATTAAACCACGTCCATAACATATTTTTTGATAATGACTGCTGTGAAATATTAGGCAAAACACAGAATTTTCCAGTTTGCTTTAAGCACTATGTCGGCTGCAGGTGGAGCAAAGATATATTTTATATAACATTACAAGGTAATAAAAACCTTGCTGGGCAAGCCAAGAATTTTTATTCAAAATTTCAACCAGCAACCTTTTAGACAGCTGATGTTTGTTTTTTGAGGCATCAGCTTAATTTTCTGCCCCACCTTCAGCTCTTGTGAAGGCTTAGCTTTGTCTGCCCACCTTTCCTCCTAATCAAAAGGGTTATGTTCATGAAGGCTTAATTTGAGAGCTTTTGCAAACAGAAATTAAGACAGAACTTTGAAAAAAAAGGTTCAAAGAGGAGGAATCAAGCAATTTTCCTGATGTATGTCAGCAGAGAAGAGTTAAATGAGTGTACTCTCTATTTTTCTTTTGTTGTTTTAAGAAAGCAAATCTGCCTAATTACAATTACCTGGATATTTGCCTAAACTTCATCTGTCATGAAGGAAACCTAATATGAGACTCAACCTCCACTGTTTTTCTCATGTGGCTGCGAGACTCTGKGCCCTTGGCAATGTATCCCCCTTGAAATGAAAGGCTCCAGGAGATTTGTAGCTGTCAGGTCTGAAGCTTGTCTTTATCTGCTTTATGTTGACAGCCTGGAAATCAAAGAGCTGCATGTTCAGCAGAACATGGCAAAGGAAAGATTGCTGTCTTTAGTTACTTTTGAGTGTACACAAAATGAGCACATGTGGCAAAACAAGGAGTGGGAGGATTTTTTGACTTTTCTATGGACATCAAAAGACTCCTTTAAGTATCACACACGTTGTTCTTAGTTTCATTTGTTACTGAAGGAGTCAGAATCAGAGTTTGCTGTAAGTTAGACATGGTATTCCTCCCTCAGTGGCCTGCAGCTCAAACACAGCTCAGGCTCTGAATGAACAGCTCCAACCCACTCAGAGCTCATGGTATTCTGATGTATTTCAGAATACATCAGAACCACCTGAGCAGAGAYGCCAGGAGCAATACCTCCCTTCTAAAATACCTTTTTTACAGAAAATGATGCTCTCTAATACATTTTGCTGACAGTGCTCAGTGCACTTGTGTCCTCAGTGGTGACAGAGGCCACAGAATGATGCCATGCTGGAAGAGATTTGGTATCAAACCCATTATTTAATATATGAAGAAAATTCTTGGCTGTGAGGGCAGTGAGGCCCTGGCACAGAAAAGCTGTGGCTGCCCCATCCCTGGAAGCATCCAAGGCCAGCTTGAAGCAACCTGGAATAGYGGAAGACATCCCTGGCCATGCCAGGGGGTGAAACTGGATCATTTTTAAGGCCCCCTCCCAACCCAAACCATTCCATGATTTCAGAGTTTTGRTTTCTGTGCAGCCCCTTGGTTTCAGGCATTACACAGCCCAGCTGTGGAGGATGTTGTGMTAACTCCTCATAACCACAGAAAATGCTGCTGAGCAGAGACCTTGGAAAG
Source organism: Cardinalis cardinalis (assembly GCA_014549065.1). Taxonomy (NCBI): domain Eukaryota; kingdom Metazoa; phylum Chordata; class Aves; order Passeriformes; family Cardinalidae; genus Cardinalis; species Cardinalis cardinalis. The sequence goes on along the minus strand of JACDOX010000433.1, from coordinate 313,071 downwards.
GCATCCTGTGCATCCCTGTGCCCTGGGGTAGGATCAGCATCCCCTGAGCCACAGCTGCTTCAGCCAGATGCCTCCTGGGAACCTCCAGAATCAGAGCCTCCCCAAGCACTTCACTCCTGCCCTCAGCTGTCCTGCTCAGATGATTTTGGCTAATGCTTAAAGCAAATCTCCCCTGCTGCAATTTCAGGCCATTACCCCTTGTGCTGTCCCAGGTGGACATGGGGAATGATTTATTATGCAAATTTTTGCAGCAATTTTTTAACTTATTTCAAGRCTGCTTTTATCCCACCCTTTGGCCTTGCCTCCCCAAAAGTCACATGTGAAAGATAAAAGGCAGCTAATGAACAAAGGTTTAATTAGTTCCACGCAGCAATGCTAAAGCTATAGCCTAAAAATAAAATACTTGGAAAGAACATCAGTAAACCATATTACTCAGGAGGACAGAAGGAGTAACTGCATGCCAGAGTGTTTGTGTAACAGAGGAGTAGGAACATTGCAAAAGGTCAAATGAACACTATCACTGAGAAAAAAAGGTTGTATTGCCTCTTTTTAAAAAATTAAGTTTCTTAAGATTGATGGAAAGAACAAAGATAAATATAATTTAAAATGTTAGACCCATGTAACTCCCACAGAGCTGAACTGGAGCTTTGCCTCCTTGAAGGCTGCAGGAAGGATGCTTTTGTACTTAAGGATCAGATCAAAACTCAGGAGACTCTAGATCAAAACCYAGGTTTAATTCTTGGCTTTCCCTGGGATTCCCTTTGTGATTTGGGGAAATTTCCTATAGCTAAAACAAGCAGTAGCTCCTCTTAGATCCCCTTGAACTTTTCTCATTTTGCTTTTGTAGATGGCAAACTGTTTAGGGTGGTGGTAAGGCTGTGCCAAAGCACAGTGGGACTCCAGCACAAACTTCTGACCATGACTGTACCTCAAAACAGCACCAGGCTGCAAAACATGGAAATATCCCATCACAAAAAATGTCAAATGTAATTCCAGCTGACTGACTGTGCCTGTTGCTGATGATGGATCATGTTAATCTTCACTTGTTTATAATTCAGCACTGTCAAAGTAACAAATCTCTGATCCAAAAGTCCAGAGCATTAGAGTGCCAATCTCATTGGTTTTGCTTCCTGATRGTTCTTTTAATAAGGGACACATGGAGAAGCAATGTAGTGCTGCCCTATGAAAAACATTAAATAACTGTTGAGATTATGAGCAATCTCAGGCTCTTTACTGCTCTCCTCCACATGTCCCAAACAGGCAGGGGAGTGCATGAAGCAAGGAAACATCATTTTATGCAGACAATAGGCTGCTGCTAACAAAGGCTTGGAGAATGCCTATACACTGTGCCTAAGCTCACACAGCTCTGCAGAGATGTGGAGGTGTAGTTGAAAGAGTTGCTAGAAGTAAAAAAAAAAGCATCCATATGCCACAACATGGTGATGACTTCTGGCAAGAATCCAGGGGTTATTTTTGAGAAAATGAAGCTACTGCTGTCCCAGTGACAACAGCATGCCCCCTGCTAGAAAATAACCAGATATGGGTTTGCTGTTGGCRGCTGGATGTCTTGGCAGGCTGTGATTTCCAAGTAACATTTATGGTACTAGCACTGCTCCCCCTGTATTCTGAGAAGAAACTGGACTACCACATTCAAAGTTACAAGGTTTCTTTCCAGGTTGTTGTTGCATTATCCTCCTTTTTTTCCATTTGACATTGGAGACAAGCTAGTACTGATTTTTCCACATACAAGTAGGACAAGATTTAGRTCCTACCTATCAAACTTTACACTGAGATCTCAACCTCTTATTGCCAGCTAATCATTTACATCTATTCCTTCCTACGCTCTCCTTTACAGGCCTGTGGAGGTCTTGCCTATTGCTGCTTGYTCATTCTTTCCCCATCAGAACCCACTGGCCAAAATCCACCTATTTTATCTGGAAGAAATAAAACAAACATCTCCCATGTGATGTGGCAGAAACCCTGGCAGCAGAAGCAGCAGGTTTGGTCTGCAGCAAAATTGCTTTTTGGCTTCCTGTGCACCAATCCAACCTGAGCCCCTGGGCTGTGCATCCTCCTGTCGGGTTGAGCTGCAGTTCAATTTGCTTTGGTTGCCTTCCAGAGAAAGACTCTGAGCCTGGAAAATGCTCTTGGATCCTTCAGGGGGGGGAGAAAGAGCATTCAGATCCCCTGGAAGTCACAGTGAGGACACTCTGAGGATCAAGTCTATGCTGCATCTGCTCCCCAAGCACAAAAACCCCTGAGAGTGACTCTGCTTCAGCCAGTGGCTCACCTTGACCTTCCAAGTGAAAGAAAATAACATCTCAGGCTCAGAGCATCCCCTCTGACAGAGGAACTGAGCCACTGTAAAATTAAAGTTACACCCTGCCCACAGGACAGGGGGAACTTGGAGATTTCTGGATTGCAGGAAGAAATCTGGTCTCCAAATAAAATACAGCAAGGTTTTCCCCAAAGTGCTTAACTAAAGGGTATCCATGCCACACTTTTGTTTTTCATCCTTTTTTGACCTTTGATTTAATTTAAGTACTCCAGCAATTTTAGCTGTGTTTTCTTCTCAGCTTCTCCCACTTCAGGCCACACACACAAAGATCATTCTGTGACTTGACACCCCTCCTTTCTTAAAAACTTCTGGTGAGGAGGCAAAAAAAAAGAGGATGTTATTTCAAACAGCCTCAAACTAGAGGTTTTATGTCCATTAGGGTTCTTATTTATTCATTTCAATTCATGCCTTTTTTACATTGAAAATTATAGTTTTTAGAGATTCCTGTAAATGCTTAGGTATGTAAATGGCCTTTCTCCAAAATGTGCTCCTAGATCACTACAAATAATTCACTTTTGCTTATATTTTCTCTGCATGGAATTCAAGGTAACAATGTGAACATCTGCTGCTCATCCCTTTCTTCACTAATCTGTGTTCTTTCATTTTCAATCTACCTAAAATATATTTATTGCTGATAAAATGGCAGGAAAGACAATGCTCTCCTCTTCACRCACCAGATCCATCAACAAGAGGGCTCCTCACCCAACCCTATCCATGACCCTCAGCAGAGACATCCCTTCTGGGTGCAAGGGACACAAGCAGTGCCCCCAGCACACTGGCTGGGAATGACAGGCTAAGTTTGCCATTTAACCCAGCCCAGATTTGTGATGGCTCACTCACAGCATCCACATCCACATCCCATGTGAATCTGTATTTCTACACTGCTGTAGCTCTCTCTAAATGCACTGAATTAGTGATTCTAGAGGACTTTTTCTTTTGTTGTGACATTACTAAAATAAAATTTCTGCTTTGGGGACTCATCCTGCCACAGTATTTCATGTTTTCAAGCAATGCCTGATTCCTTCTCCAGCCACCACTGATCCAATTCCTTTGCAGAGCCATAAGAGAAGGGTTAGGATCACTTGTCACTGCAGAGTCAGGTCATTTTCCATCCCTGGTGACCTCTGTTTCCTCAGCCATATGTATAAGGCACCCAGATCTCAGGCTCTACCTGCAAGCTCCTTGAAAATGGAACCACTGCAATGATACTCCCAAAGCAAACTTTACTTTGGTTTGGCAYGAGGTACAAGGCAATTCAGCAGCTGGCTCTCTCTGAAAGTTCTCCTTTCCTTGTTATTTCCTTCCAAGAATATTTTTTTTAAAAAAAGAAAAAGAAGAACATTCCACTTTCAAATTGCTGTTCACTCCCCAAAGTGAACAGTCCTTATAGCAAATGTATTTCCAGTGAACACAGTTCACAAAACATAAGTAAATTAAACATGATCAAAATGGCAGCAACTCTCTTGAAGGGTTATATCATGACATAATAAGTAATAACTCATATTCCAGAACACAAACTTTCTTCAGTCACTATTTCTATCTTAAACCCTTCTGAAGGGTACATGGGAGACTTCTAATTTAATTGCTGTCCTCTGAGGTGGAAACTGAAACAAAGCTAAACAGGTTTTGTTACCAAACCTTTATCACCTAAATAATAAAATTTCACTTATCACAGGATTTCTGTACACTTACAAAGATACTGGAATTATGTTGGATTTTTGCCACAAAAGCTTTTCACTGCAGGTAATACAGGGAAAAAAGCTTCCTAACAACAGCACATGCAACAAGTTGAAAAATGTGACTTGTTTTCCAAYAAATAAGTGCATGCAAATTACAACAGATGGGCCAAAAGCTTTCTCAGGAGGGCCATGCACTGACATCTCCGGGCAGTAGCAGCAGCCTTTGAATTTTCACTTCAACTGCTGCTTAGAAAGGCCACTGTCAGGGAGGAAACACCTACTGTGCGCCTTCCTCTGCCTTCTGATCCCTTATTAGTTAACCCTGAAGTGCATATGTACACAGCCCTAATCCCCAGGCGGGGCTCTGGGCCGGGGGAAATCTGGAATTAATTGCGGGGTATTTTGGTTCCTAATGCAGCTGTTGGGAGTGTTTGGCTTGGCAGGGGAACAGAAAAGGCACTGCATACCAATTTCGTGAGCCACCGTAAAAGCGGCGTGGAGGCCGTCGTCTTCAATCACCGCGCAGCTGCGCTCGGGGGAGCAGATGGTCCCAACGTCTGCCATTCCCAGGGTATCACAGGAATGATGCCCACATAAATCCTGCCCAGGAAGGGGAAAAGAAAAATAAAAAAAAAAAAGAAAAAAAAAATCGTTACAATGAATTTGTACACCCAGCGGTAACAAGTGGTTAAAGGCGCCTTAGCCAATGGCAGGTCCTGGATGAAAATATGTTAAGTTCCAGCTAAAGATGTTAAAAGCACAGCAAGGCAACCCCTGGTAAGGCCAGCAGGAGTATTTTCATGGACTTTAACAGGTTTTGGATACATCTGCAGCTAATTGTTGTTAAGTTAAATTTGTATTTGTATTAGTTAAATTTGGAAATTGGTATTTCTGCGATGCTCATACTTGCATTGAGGTGGGTRCTGAAAACATGCTGCGGAAGCATTTCCTCATTGACAATAAAACCAGAAAATTCCCTTTAGYTACAGAAGGCAACCAAGGCCCAGAGAAAGCTTCAGCTTCCTGATCAGTCCTTGAACCAGAGATCACCTTGCTCCTCTGAAACCAATCCTATATTCTCATTTAACAGAAATGAGATTGCTACATGTGAAACCTCATTCCACATCTGTCAAGCAGTACAATTACTAGTGCCTTACCCAATAACATACCAAGTATTAAGCAATTCTCAGAGACTGCTAAGAGTCAGAGAAAGTGCAAAATCCCAGCAACTTAACCACTTCTCCCACAGGTAGATATGGGATGTCTCCGAAAACCATGCAGGTAGCATCAGGTTTTGTCTTTCAACTTTGGKCAGACATTGTGTTTTTATCACCAGCACCAATTCCTCCATGCTTCTGTTGAAGCAGAGGGAAGAATATTAGTGTGCATGTGCATATATACACACATTTTTTGGATGAGAAGGAAAAGTAGGGGCCATGCTATGTAGTACACTTCAACATTTTGTTGTGGTTGAATGAAATTGTCATTTTCAAGGCATGACAAATGTTATTATCAAAATGATCAAAGAGCACTTTTTTCAAGATTTTCAAGATTCTCTTCTTCCCTTCAGATCTCTTTCTACAAGGACTTCCTTTTATGAAGCCTTTCATAATTAATCCACCTGAATAACAAACACCTTATAGGAGGCTTCAGAGCAGCAGTGTTCACTGATTATGACAGGTTAGGCAAACATGGAAAAGCACAGGATTCAAATCCCACTGAAGTCAAAGAAAATCACACCTAGTGCATAGATACTGTGACAGAGCATCTCCTTACAAACATACACACAAAAAAGAAAAAAGGTGGTTTTTTTTCCCAACAAAAATTTTCAAGCTAAAAATACAAAGCAGTATTACATATATGGAGGAGAAATTTCAGGCTCAGTTCTGGTTTCCAGGAAACTATCAGTGGGACAAGAGCTCGATGTTTAGGTTGGACATTTAGGAAGAATTTCCTCACAGATTAGATATTGGAAGGGGCTGCCCAGAGAGGTGGCAGAGTCCCACCCCWGRAGGTSTYTAAGGAAAGACTGGATGTGGCACTCAGTGYYRTGGTCTAGCACAAGGYGGTTGGACTCAATGACCTCAGAGGTCATTGCCAACAGGATTGATCCTGTCATTCTGTGATGGAGCCATGGGACCTGAATCCAYACAAGCAGCTGAACCGAAATTCTTACACAAGTACCAAAAAGCACATAAATCAGACAGAAAGAAGCTTACTGGAGGAGGGCTAGACAGGTTGGGAGTGCCAAAATAGTATAAACTGCATTAATTCAGGCTTTGTGYCTGCATGCAGATTTTGTCACTCAGTCTTTTCTGGTATTTGGGCGTCATTATTACATAGGTACTGACATCAGTGCTGCTCCCAGYGTGGCACAATGGTATCAGCACCCAGATGCCTCATGCCACTCAGGATTTACTCCCATTTGCACACAAGAAACAGCTACACTGGGAATTTACACCAGTAGCCACAGCGAGACTTCACAATGATTCACCAGATTTGATGACTCAAATATAACTAAAAAAAYATAAATTTTTCTAAGCAGGCAATCTTGTAAACTTCCACAGAGCTAATTCTGATGGGATGCATGGAGCATGGAACACTAGGGCAGAGATGTTAGCATAATCTCACCCCAGCATTTCAAAAGCTGTGCTCAGGATTGCATTACAATGYCTTCCCTAAATATCAGGGCTGGTCCTAGAAAATCCCACAGCAGTAAAGACACGATTCTGCAAACTGCTGATATGCCAATCACCTGGCTCCTCCAACTCCCCACGGACAGCTGGCAAACAGGTGTCCTCAGATGACGTGGGACCAGCCACYCCCAGAAAGGAGGAGAGTGCCCACCCTGGGGTCAGAAAGTGGTGGCAGTGCTCCAGCAGAGCCCTGCTCCCTCAGCAGCCCCGTGGCCACCTCCCTGTGGCCCCCCAGCCGTCAGTGTGGGAGTCCTGCAGCCACTGCCAAATCCCAGCTGGGAAGCAGCAGAGGGGCTTGTAAAGGATTCTGGAAACAAGGACAGGAAATATTTTCTGGCATCAGCTCCTTTGTCAGAAGCTGCTACGRGGATGTCTGTGGGCTGCCCATCTGCTGCTAGAGCAGGGCATGCCGTGGCCGTGCTTTGGGCAGAACATAGATTGAGCATCCTGGTTTTCCCTGCCAATTCCAGACCTTGGTGACTGCCTGAGGATGCTCATATGCAGCTAAGGCTGACATTATCAATAATCASTTAGGCAAGTTACTGAGGGCTCCTYTATGTTGTCATTGTCTCATTCACTTCTCTACTTGTCCTGCCTCTGTATGATTTGAGCTGGAATATATTCCTGTTCCTAGAACTGCAGCCTATCAAGTGGCACCTCTGGGGCAAATATTCTGAAAAATTTGCTTTTGGGTCAGTTCACCAATACCAGCTTCCAMACAGCTTGACTGCAAGTGATGTTACTGAAAATCATGCCTGCTTAGCCATCAAACAYTGGCTATGGATTATTCATTACCAGAATCAATAGTTAGATTTGTTTTTTGCTTTCCTGGGCAGCCCTGGAAAGCAGTCTACTACTTTCATGAAGTAAACTTTCTGGGAGTACAGTAGAAGGTTTTATTTCCCTGGAAAATATTTTAATTTTYTGTTAAAAACAGGCTTCAATGTAATGATGCAATCTTAAAAAATCTGTGTRGGTAGCCTCAACTTTTCATACTCCAGCTAAAGCATGAGGAAAGAGGGGACTCRTGATACATAAAATCAGTTTCCAATGATTATTTCACTCCGGGGTTTTTTGCTTCTACTAGAAAGTAAATCAGCTRCTCAGATCTGGATGTTCAATTGCCTTGAAACAGTGGCAGAAGAGTTAAAGAATGTTTTTTGCTACTTCTAAAGAAGGAAAGCAGCATGGCCCTTGATMTGCTTTACAGCAGTTTCAAAACAGAAGAATGACAAGGAAATGCATTTGCTATGCAGGAGGCAAGAGATGCTAAGCTTTGGCAAAGGAATGGCTTAGYAAAAAGCTAAGCTGTACATCACAAGTCCAGTAGTTAATTAGACAGCTCATTAGAGGCCAAGTTTGCTTGGCATCCTAAATCCATCAGGAGCAGCTGGCTGGCTGCCATGTGTACATGGCCTTGTTGCAAAGGGAGGTAACTGTCACCATGTCCTGGCTGGAGCAGGGAGCTCATTTCACCTGAAATGTGTTCTACAGTAGGTTTCAAAACAAGAATMAACTGTTTAGTGAAACCTGGTATTAGGTCAGAGCCTGCTGACCAGATCCAAAACACTATGTGAGCACCAACATGGACACTTTGGGGGGATTTAAGGGCAGAAGAACATGTCCTCAGGTCTTTGGAGCTATCCACCCCTCACAGGGCTTGCAGCTTGGGATCCTGGGGGCCCCAAAGTGCCACAGTTCCACAGTCTGGAACAGCTGGGCACTTTGCTTACTGGGGTTCWGATGTTTCATTCAGATGTTTCAGATGTTTCTCCACCTTTGGCCCTGAGGGAAGCTGAGCCTACAGAGCTTCTCAGATCAGAATGAGAAGAACCCACAGGATGARGCTTTGTGCAGGTCAAGCTGCACATCACCTTCTTATAAAGCACAGCTAAAACCTCTACAGCTCTGTTCATCACTTGTTCTACTGGTCCTTTTGCAGCAGCTCATCAGCTCAAGCCATTTCCCAGTAAGAACATGATCCAGCTACAAATTCCTTCCAGGGACGAGGCCAACTAGAAGCAACAATTTAGGAGAGCACTTTATGGTYTACACCAGGCTCCTGCCAAGCACACAGGGAGCTGTGGCTCCTCCTGGAGCAGCCCCTGAGCCCAAGGTTTCCCTAGCCCAGGCTGCAGCTGAAGCGCAGTCAGTGAAGGGACCCAATTTTTGGTCCCTATTGCTCATCCTTCTTCTTTCCCACTGAGCAGCCTGTGGTAAATCACAGAAACAGTTCCTCTCCATGCYTGAGGAACCCAGACCACCTTGCTCCAGGCGCTGGGCTCCACTCAGCGCTTCAGGTCACGATTCCCCTCGTTCTCACCATATGAATTACTCACTAAACAGTGACAGACCTTTGGTCAGAGGGGTGGAAAGTTTCCTTAACACCTGGAACAGCTTACAACCTCCTGGTTAAGGACCTCTCCTGGGAGGTGGGCGATACAGACCTAAAATCCCTGCAGCAGAGGAAGGAATTAAGCACGACTTTCCGATTTCCTGCAGCAGCAGCGTTCCCACCGCAGGCCTGGGCAGGAGGGTGGGGTCAGCTGGTGCTGGGAACACACACATCCACCCTCCCTTCAGCTCCTCTGCAAAGTGGGTGACCTTTCACTGATGTCACAGCAGCCTGGAATGGCACACGGGGTTTCAAATGCAATGTTCACATGAGCAGAAGGGATCCTGGGTGAGGAAAGGCTCGCTGGGTTACTGCTCTGTCCTCCCCTGGCCACATTTTGAGAGGGTGGCCAGAGCCTGGTTACCTTCTGAGGAAAACCACAATGGTGATACCTGCCAAACCCAAATGTATTTCCCCAGCAGTTTAGCTTAAAAAGTGAGCTCATTTGCTTTTGGGGGTCATATCATAAATATGAGCCTGGGACTTGAGCATTTGGAAAAAAAAAAAAGAACAAACAAACAGCAGAGTTATACAAACTACAGGTTATTTTAAAATACTGACAAAATGCAAATAAAGCATTTGGGATCTGCATRGTGAGAAGTAGTTTCAGTTATGAAACTGGTGACTGATGACCAAGTAAAAATGTGATTTAACCTGTCTAAGCCACGGTTCCTTTGTGGGGAAACTCCGCACCATCTCTCTAGACCAGGGTGAATCAAACTTCTCCTCTATCAGTTATGTCCCACTTTTTTTTCCCTGGAGACACTATTTAAATKTGCAACAAAGTTGGTGAAAACACTATGAAACTGGTATACACATCACACTACAATTTCTTCAGAGTAACAATAATTAACAGTGAAATCTACTCTATTGACCATTGGTACAGTGACTTGTTTTACTGCTAGGGGATAATAATTGTTGGAAGATGATAACAGAGAAAAGAGAAAAAAAAAAAAAAAAAAAAAAAAAAGAAGAAAGAAGTAGAGCCAAAGAAAGCATGTGCTCCATGCAGTGAAATTATCATCTACAGAGCTGAGATAATACAAAGCTTGCTGTTAAATTTCAACAGCACTGCCAGATGGACAGTTAAACTAAATCAAACACACCAGCCCCATATAATTACTGTGTAGAAAAAGGCAGGACAGTGGCCTYTGGCTCCAGCATGAACCCTCTGCTCGAGCCAGGCATGATGGTACTATCACAGATGATGCTAACAAGCACTTAGGAAAGGATTTTTTCCTTGCTCCTAACGTCTGTATCTGCTGTGAGAAACATCTATTTTAATCTTCAGATGATTCAGAACAGGGGGGGAAAGGAAGAGAGATGGATTTTGTCCAAATGCATTCAACAGTTCACTTGAAATTTAACTAAGAGCCACTAATGAAATGGACTGGATGGATTCTAGAGGATAATTGCAGAGCAGGCTGAACCACAGAAAAAGAACAGTGTGAGTTCAACTGCAGTTTGCAAGTCCCATCTAATCTGTTTTGCTACTCTGGCAAATAATCTGGCAAGGGYTTTGTTGCATCCATAAAAATCTGAAGATGATCTGCTTCCAGCTCCTGCAAACTGTTCACTATAAAAAAGGCTGAAACAGAATAAACTAAATTTGCTGTTGACTTCACTGACACTGAGAACAACTGATGAAACACTGAATTCTAAATTTGCTGTTGACTTCACTGCCATGGACAACAAGTGATGTAATCTCCAGGGAAAGAGGGAAGCTCTTCCTCCTCCCCACCACAAAGCCACTTCTCTACGGGGTGGAGGACACTCACCTGGCCACCAGAATTGCATCCTTGCACCACCATATTCCATGGAGGATGCTCCAGGATTCATGAGACCCAAAGATTTACAGCTGCTGCCAAGGATTCAACCACAAAGTAATCCAACAGCAGGGGACCCGTGTACTCTCTAAGGCTYTTATGGTCAAGCTGCCTTAAGGAAATTTAGAAAAATCAGAAAATTATCCTGTTTGCTTCCTGTCAAGTMAGACCTCTGCCATGCTTCATCCTGTTCCTCATGGGTCAAAATGACAGACTGCAAACACTGGGAAAATACACTTCTCATGATCAGATTTAAAAAATCATTGTGGAACCCAACTAAATTTCTGCAATATTTACTGACAGATGATTTCTGTGTCCACTTAAGGTTTTCACAATGGCCAGACATGTAACTCTAGTGATCCTTGAATYTACAGAGTAAACAGAGGACCCACTGCACCTAATGGACCCTTGCCAACACTGATAAGCAACACAAAGCCTAAAACTGGCTTTAAGATGTTCCCTGTATCACCCCAAACTGAATTCATGCTCATATTGACTTACTGTGATCTGCACAATAATTGCTTTAAAGCCCTTATCCAATTAAATACAGGTTATGACCAGAAGTGGTTGTTTTAAATCAGAATCAATGAATTTCYTTCTAAATTTTTTTACATAGGAAGTACTTCCTAGTATGAATGATGATGATGATGACAACCATAATTTGAACTTATATTATATAACGTGAACCACCACTAATTTAATAATAAAGGAGAGCTGCCAATRCAYTCTCAGTCTACCAATGGTTACTAAYTTATCTTTAAAGAAGACAACCAAAGAGGATGAAGCAACACTGCTGAATTCTGTCACGATTCTTCCTTTATATAAGAGCTCAAATAGAGCCCTCATTTGGTGTAAAAAAAATACTATCCAATCAAATGTCACTCTGGAACAAAGATAATGATTATTTAGGGATTTGTATGGCATCAGCCATGCACAATGCAGATTCTATCTACACAAAGCCAATTCCATACAGCTGAGGCCACGCATTCAGCTGACAAACGATCTGCAAATATTATTCTGTTGACAACACGAAGCTCAAGGTGGCCTCAGTCAGTAAACAAGGATGGAAAATGTACCTCACACGTTTGCCCAGCGCCTGAAACCCAAGGCACTTAGAAAGAGACATCTGGATGTTCAAAAATCAGCATGACGATATTCAGAGCCCATCAAAACACGCAGCCACGGCTCGGCGTCTTGTAGCTTAGCAACCAACTTCATCCATCCAAAACAGAGTTGTAAAAGTGGCGCTCTCCTGCCAACTGCTGCCACTCTCATTGAAAAGCTAAACTGGAAAAAATCTCTCCTTTAGTTCAAAGCGGGGCTGTTTTCTCCAGGAARCATCTCCACTGCTTTTTCATCCTTTAACCCTTTCCGTGTTTACATTCCACGGGGAGCAAATAGATTCATGTTGACATTTCAAGGGTAAGCATATAAAAATCGTGTGGGCTCACACACACACTCTCTGCAAAGAACATCATGAACACATGTAGCAAGAAACTCCAGTCTGGTTCTTAATTCAGTCAAACACTGCCAAACAATGTCCGTGTGCACAGAGCAAAGCATTAAAGCAGATTAAGTTGTCCCGAACTGCATCGAGCAACTAATCCCAGAGTTAAAGCTGTTAAAATGTAAACCAAGAAAACACAAGCCTGCGCTTTTCTTCTCCTGAAGCAGCCCTGAGCAGCAGTGCAAGCAACATTTGCATCTCAAGAGTGCAAGGCGACCACTGGTGATTTGTTGATTCTATGCACTACTTACAGCCCAGAGTGGTAATTCTATGCATTGCTCGTGAGTCTTTGAAAGCGGATTACTGATTAGCAGCACCCTCTTATTCTGGCAGGAGGGTGTCCATGCAAAGAATTACAGCTAAGCAGCTGTAAAGCAACTCCACTTTMAAGTCACATCCTATCTCAGTCCAAATTAACTTAATAATTGACTTTAAAGTTCACAGTCGTCACCCTAAGCGTTTCAGAATTGTCATATAGCCCAGGGAAATAAGTGGGAATAGTRGCAGACAGAGACACTCTTCAGAGARAGGTGATGGATTCTGGCCCAGGCTTAATAAGCCATTGGAAAAGATGTTTACAGCAAACCCAAAGACACTCTSACCTAGTCTAGGTAGCTTGCTTTCATTCAGGTTATAGATAATAAAATGAAAGCTTGCAAATTGCACTGACGGGCTTTAAACTGCTAAAAAGAGCTCCTGTTGTACAAGTGATGCCTGACACAGAACCTAATGTTTCAACTATTTACAGCTATAAAAGCAAGCCAGGCGCTTTTTTTCTCCCTTCTGGAGCAACTCCTTCCACAAACCATCCAAAGCATCCTTTTTGGCAGGCTCCTACGATGTAGCAAAGCCGGAGAACTCAAATGAACGGAAAGTCATGCAGTTATTTTTTTCGTTCTTGGGGAAAGGGAAAAAAAGGAAACACCAAACCCAAACCGCTGAAGGGATATTCTTACAGAACTTCATTGCATAAACTCGGCCACATGTCTACCAGAGCAATGTCCCTTAACGACCTCTGGCAATGYAATTAATCAACAACCCAGCGTGGAGCAACAAGGCACGGCTCTGCATGGGCAACACGAGCAGATCCAACCCGCAGCTGATGAGGGCACCCGCTTGGGGGGCAGGACAGGGACYGCAGCCCCTTGCCACCACCCAGCCCAAGTCCCCCAGCTTGAGCAGCCCTGTTTACCTGCGGTCTGCACTTACGCCCTACACCTGAGCCACAAGCGCTGCTGGCTTCCAGCGCGGTGGAGCTATCCCTGCTGGAAATAGCGTCCCAATGTGCTCCACAAGCAAGACGTCTGTGCTCTTAAGGTGCTCTCCACCACCTTSCCTAGCAGGTTTGTTTGGGGACTAACTTAGGCTAGGAAGCGCCATCAGCCCTTCCCGACTGGACCACCTCTGCAGAGGGTGTTAAAGATCTCACAGAGACAGACAGGACGAAGTCTGMAGCAAAGGGACGTCAGGCAGAGTCCCACGACCAAAGCTCCCACCTCTCCACAGGGCTGGGGTCCCAGCACTGCACTGGTGAACGCACGGCGGGGCTGACAGCACAGGGCAGGGGACACACACAAATCTCAAGCCCTCTGCCATTCCCGGCAGTGGGTGCCGGTCCCTGAGGTGTTGCACTGCCCGATGGACGAGCCCCCAGGAGTGGGGAGGCAACCACTGAGCAAAGCCGAGCAGGGCGGCCGGAGGTCCGGCAGCCCGGCCACCCCAGGCTGGAGGGACACCTGGTCGCTGTCATGGCCGTGCCCATGGCCGGGGCCTTGCCTACCTCGCGGGTGAAGAGGATGGCGGCATCGTAGTGCTCCTCGTGGTCGTCGTCGAGGCGGTTGTGCTGGTGCTGCCACTTGCAGAAGTTCTTGAGCGTGGTGGCGGCGTTCCTGTTGATCTCCAGCCCCTTCTCCTTGTCGCCCAGCGCCACCACCTTCACCACGGCCAGCCGCACGTGGTTCTCCAGGCTGGCGTGCGCGTAGAGCCGGGAGGCGATGGAGGCCAGCGTGAGCAGGTAGTGCTGCAGCCCCTTCCCGTACTTGCGCACCATGGAGGCGTCGGCCACCAGCAGCAGCTCCACCTGCCGGGCCCGGGACACGGAGCGCCGCCGCCGCCGCCGCCTCCCGTCCCCGCCCGCCGGCCTGGCGGGGTCCCGGGTCTCGCAGCTGGTGCGGGCCGGCACCGTCTCGAAGCTGAAGCTCTCCCTGCGGAAGACGTGGGGGGCGCGGGCCGGGCCCTCGCCGTAGATCCGCGCCGCGGCCTCTGCGTGCGGAGCGCGGCGCGCCGGGCGCACGGTGTAGCGGGAGCGGCCCACGGCGAAGAAGCCGTCGAGGCCGCCGCAGAGGTTGAAGACGGCGAGCGAGCGCGGGCTGCCGTCCACCGTGCCGCGGTAGTGGCAGCGCGGCCCGTCGCGCTCCAGGTCGAGCAGGAAGCGCTGTCCCCCGGCGTAGAGCACGTAGCCCGCCCTGCCGCCCCCCGCGTAGGTCGGGTCGAGGCGCCGCACGGCCCCGCGGGGCGGCCCGGGG
>JACDOX010000433.1:248059-297980 GCA_014549065.1 Cardinalis cardinalis | reverse complement strand
GCATCCTCGCCTCGGCGCGGGGCAGCGGGGCGGCGGGAATGGTAATTGTGGTGGTGATAGTGATGGGAATAACGGGAGGCGGCCGGCGGAGCGCGGCAGCGGGGTTAAGGGATGGGGAGAAAAGGAGAGGTACGGGAAAGGCGGAAAAAAAAAAGAACTACAAGAAAAAAAATAAGAAAAAAAAAAGTTCTCCTTCCCGAAGTCAAGTGTGAGTGGGAGAGAAAAAAATGTCAACAAAAGCCGCTCGCGTGTGAACTTTGTGTTTCTCTGCAGGGAAGAGCCGGGAGCACATGGAAAGGGGGAGAGAGAGGGAGAGAGAGAGAGGGGCAAAAAAAAAAAAAAATTCCCAAATCGCTGCTGCCGGGGAGGCAAAGTGAGGAGAGAGGAAAAGGAGGAGAGACGGCTCGGAGCCGGCAAGTAGAGAAGTTTGAGCACTTCCCACTCCCCTTCCACTTCTCTGCTGTAGTCACCGGATCATCACCASCAGCAGCAGCAGCAGGGGCAGGTCTGCTGCGGCTCGGCACTTTCTCGGGCTCCGGTGGGCTCCTTTCCTTCTTTTGCCCTCTTTTGTTTTGAAGAGGAGGAGGAAAAGGGGAGAGAAGAAATTCAGGCACTCAAAACCGCCTCGATCGTCTCCGGTGAGATGGTTAAAAAGAAAAAAAAAAAGAAAAAAAAAGAGAAAAAAATGCCCAAGAAGGGGAAAACGTCCTGGATTTCTGTAAAAGCCCCCTCCCTGTATCTTTCCTGTTGTTGTTGTTGTTATCCCCAGTCCGTCGATGTGAACAAGAGGAGAAGGGAGAGAAATGTGAAGATGAGAGGAGGTGGAACAATGAATTTATAGCGGAATGCCATCCTGCAATGGCAATTTCAACAATTCGTCACTGCAGGCTGCCTCTTAAAGGGAGAGCTTCAAAACCACCACTCCCACACTTCCTTCTCATTTAATCAGACAGAAGGAGAAACTTGAGGGGAGGCGGAAAGGGGGAGGGGGGGCGGCTTCGGGGGGAGGAGAAAACCAGCGAGAGTGAGCGGGAGAGAGGGAAGCGGGAGAGGAGAAGAGCCGGAGGAAGCGGGGCCGCGGCACGGAGAGAGACCGGCAGGAGAGCGATGTGTGTGTGTGTGTGTGTGTGTATGTAAGTGTGAGGAAAACGCGAGGCTGCCCCGCACCGCTGGCAGCCGCAGCGAGGGGCTCGGGATGTGCCCGCGGCCGGAGCCGCGCTTACCTCGCGTCCTGCCGGGGCTGCGGCTCGCGGAGCTCGGGGAGGACGAGGAGGAGGAGGAGGAGGAGAGGTCTGTGCCTGGCTCCGGAGCTGTGCCTGGCTCTGCCGGGCTGACGGAGCCCCCGGGTCCCGCCGTGTCCCCGCTCGGCCCCGGGCAGCGCCGAACTTGCCGTCTTTGTGTGCGCCCAGGCTGTCATTAAGTGCCGCAAGCTGTCACCCACCGGGGCGGGCTGTGCTCCACCGAGCCCTGCGGCACAGTGCGCGGGGAGGAGGCGATGCTGCCTCTGACCTTCGGGATGACTTCGGACCCTTGGGTCATCCCCCGCTGTCGCACAGAGCCGCTGACCCCGTCCCCTCGTCTGCTGCCCCCTTCCCGGGGCTCCAGCAGGGACAGCGCAGTCACCTTTGCACCACAGCCCTGCCAATTGAATGGGTGGAGATGGCAAATGCCGCGTTCCCTGGGCTGGAGCGGCTCTGGGAAGGTGAGAGCAAGGGGTCCCCTGAGGATTCCGACTGATTTCCCCCTGCTGAGGTCCAGACCCCACAGCGACAAACAAAAGTGCTCATTTATCCCATGTTTCCTCTGCACGTCCCAGGACAGTGCCAGGAACAGGTGCTCTCTGCCTGCAGGACTCTGCAGGGATGCACGTCTCCAACCTCATGCTCACCTGCAAGCAGCAAATAAACCTCTGACCGCTCTGGAAGAAAATGATGTGCACACCTGGTAATGCTTGGCAGGGTCAGGATGGGTGGTGGGATGCACAGACTTGCCCCTGTAGCTTCCAGGGACTGCTTTGCAAGTCCACCATTTCTCTAAGGAACAGCTTAACTGAAGGCACAAAAGCTTCAAAAATTAATATTCCCGTGTAAATTTTTGTATTAACATAACCCTGAGGTTGTGCTTATGAAATGTTTAACTCACCAAAGTTTTGCAAGTGTTCATTCTTCTTTTTCCATTTTTCCGGAAATGGTGATGCCTGTGAGCTACAGTTCCCTTCTCAGCCTCCTGGTATTTCTTTTTCTACATTTCAGTGTTCTGTCATCTCCAAAAATTCTTCACTGGAGTCAGTAAGTTTCAAAATTAATAAGAGGTATGTATTAGGAAGGTCACATTAACTTTTTGGGCACTGGGCCAGGACTATTCAACATTCTAAAATTTTAACATTTTTTCAGTTACTTAAACTCATTRTAAAGTTAAAACAGCAGAAAAAATTAAAGAGAGAGAGAAGACATATTTTGATTGAAAAAAGAACCTGTAATTTTCTTGGATGTGTTTTCCTTTGAGCCTAATGCATGTCTGCTCAGCACCAACAATATTTTTATTGACTTCACTGGGACCTGATCAAGCCCTGGATTTGCAAACATGTCTGGGTCCAAACTCCCAGATACCCCTGGGAGAGGTGCTAGAGATGAGATCTGGGATAAGGAATGTATTTTGGATAACAACCCCAGCACATCTCATTAAAGAAGTGTTRGTTTGTCAATGAAAAGGGATATGGTGCACAAGAGGCCAGTGTAATGTTCTCCCAGGCTGCAGCCTAATTCCAACTGTCCGGCCATATAACCTTGGAAAAACAGGAATGCTTAGAAAGGCTGGTGATAATTAAATGGTGTATCCCACTGCTCATCTCTGGAGTTGTCTTTCATTTCCCAAGTGACCAAAGGAGTTGGCTGGGCTGCCCTGTTACACCAAGCAAGGATCCAGGCTTTCCAGGAAGGTACAAATTATTTTGTGCAAATAACCCCACAGATTAGGAAATCTGTCCTGTTTGCATCTCTGAACTGCAATAACTCAGCACAGCAGTGCAGTAATGGAAAGATGGGTCAGTCATGCCTCGTGCAATGAGAGGGAAGGAACATCTTTTAGTCTGAGAGCCTGGAAGTGCAAGGATAAATCACTGGRATGAATCATCTCTTTCCTTGCAGTTTTGCCCTCTTAGCCTCTTTTTACAGTTAGAGCACTGCCTTTAAACAAGAAATCCTGTTAGCATGTCCCAAGYTGTGGATGACACTAAATCCTTGTCAAGCAGTTCTGACCTGGAAATTTCAATGCTGACCTTTCCCARCTGAGAGATAGAGAGCCACAAATCCTCAATTAGCTTTGAGGCACAACACAACTCTTGTACACTTGGGATCAAATTCAATCCTGATGAAAGAAGATGCAATCCTCTGGAGTCTCTGGGAGCTACAAGCTGCTGTCATTAAAGYTGTGTTTCACCTCCTGGGTTTGTCCGTGAAACCCTGTAGGATACTGCAGATAACAGCCTGGGTAGCAGGGGATTCCTGATCCTACACTGTTTTAGTCACATAAGAAATTTTGCTCTAAGCATTACAAACACTCACATGAAGGAGCAGCTTGCAAGGTGTGGAGATACTGGAAAAGTTTTTGATTTTATCCAGGTGTCCTTCCAGTTTTTTATATAAAGGTCCTGTTTTACATCACCCCCTTTTCAATGCTCAGGCACATTAGAAGGGGTTAGAAAAATGAATCCAAGATCTGCCTACAGCCCCCTGACAAGCAGTCAAGGCCCAGCAGGGATGTCCCACCCAGCAGCACCTGTCTTTCATCATTAATTGAACTCTTCCTTCTTGGAAATTAAAATAATTCTGTTAGGTTTTCATTGTTCTGGTGTTAGGACTGTCTGGCATTTCTAAGTCATTGCACAGGGAAGATGGCAATTACTGTAGGAAGTAACATTTGTTCTGTAAAATTACAAGAAGGCCGAATCAAACCCAAGAAATTTGCCTGCCCAACATGTTCTAAATACCAAAAAAATCAGCATTTGATAGACTTGTGATCAACACAGGGCTATAGCTGGGAATGGACCCAGGTTTGGTAAGGTCCCATTCAAAATTCTACCTGTAGGAACACAATTCTTAACAGATGACAGCTTTGTCCCTCCTGATGTTGTCTCTCCTGTTAACTTCACAGAAAATTTTAATATGATGATGATCAGAGGGATGGAGCAGCTCTGCTCRTAAGGAAGGGCTGAGAAAGCTGGGAGTGTTCAGCCTGGAAAGACTTTGGGGTGCCCTAATGCAGCCTTCCAGTCCCTGAAATGAACTTAGAGGAAAGATGCAACAAGATTATTCATAAGAGCCTGTAATGACAGGACGAGGGGGAATGGCTTCAAATCAAAARTGAGGTTGTTTTAGATTAGATATTAGGAAAAAAATATTCTGAGAGTGGCAGGGCACTTCAGCAGGTTGCCCAGAGAAGCTGTGGGTGCCTCATCCCTGGAAGTGCCCAGGGCCATGGTTTGTTGGTCTAGTCAGAAGTCTTAATAATTACAGTGCTCAAGTCTGCTCATCTTAAAGCTTCCCTTCAGTGATGCATTAAAACCACTGAAGAAATTTATTTCTAAATGTCTCACTAGTAAATAAAATACTCATTATAAGTAATTTTTAAAGATTACTATTTTAGGCTAGTCTTCTGGAAAGGACTAGATATTCCAGCATTTGGAATAAGTTATACAGCCTTTAACCCCCACCCTAGGATAGCAACTAGGCTACACTGCCCCTTTTTTGGACCATGTCTCTTTCTGTGGCTTGGATGCTGTGAAAACCCACTCAGATGGAGACCTCCTGGYAGCTGTTTTGAGGGACTTCAGCTTGCTTGTTGATACTGAAATGGATTTGTGGTGTATAAATAGGAAAACACCACCATTATTGGTGCCTCCTTGCTGCCAGATGGATTGGGAGCCAGGTGCTCCTGGAAACTGAGGTAACTTCTGCATCCTTGTCCTCTCCCATTTCCACAGCTGACATTTCCARGGAGTCCAGGACAAAGTTTTTACAGGCCTTACATTATTTACTTAAAGGTCAAGTAACAGCTACCTCAGGAAAACAATCAGCAAGTATTTTCTCAAGGAGGACACAGCTGTTGCTCAGTTCCCTGGATGGCATTAGCCAGGTTGTGCCTTTGTGCCYCTCACAAGCCACCCCTGCATTTGACCACCCCCCCTAGCAGCTCTAACTGGCCAGGCTCTTCAGTTTTAAGAAAATAATGAACTTAAGGCTGACTTATGAATAAGATGTGGCTTTAAGGCAAAATGTTTTTTACTTCCTTCTTGATGGTCAATGTACCTTCAAGGGAGCAAAGAAGATGCCTTTGCTTGGGGGTTGTGTTTTTATAAGTGGCATGTGCAAGCAGTGGATCAAGGCTRTAACAGTTCCAGTAGGTTGCAAATTTTGCATTTGACATCAGCTTCATTTTTCTGAGGAGGCAGCTGTGAGTGGTGTGGAGTTAAAATGGGTTGGGCACTTTTAAACTACTGTATTGTTTTACTATAATAACACCAGAATATTGTGAATTTGTGGGTACAGTATCAAATTAAAATAGGAAATTGTCTGAGGCCTGGCTAGAAATCAAAYTGTTGAGGTATCATGGAGGAGAAAAAGAGATTTCTGCAAGATTAAACATGAATAAAAATATATCATGTAATAAAAGTACATAACTTACAGGTATCCAGGGGAGGAGTGAGCTGATGGGTCAAAAGAAGCAGTGGGATTGCCCAGTCAGGAGGAGGAGGAGGTGCAAATGACAAACTGTATTTCTTACATTTTCAGGCATTAACCTGGAAAACAGGCTGGAATGAGGTCCAAACCTTCCAACAACTGCTGCAAGAAATGGACTCACATAAGCCATAACACAAGTGAATAATTGTGACCATTGAACCTACCATGAATTTTGTTTAAAAACACGTGTTGGGTGGAGGCAGTGCTCTGCAGGAAGTATCACATGTTAGCAGAGTAAGCATCAGACCCTTCTCCTTTTTTATTTTCTGAACAGCAGCAAGATAATCAGAGGAAGGGTAAAATGTTAAACTTTCCTTGTAAAAAAAAATGACACTTGTTATAAAAATACATTTTAAGGGTGCAAGAAATGCATGTGATGTATTCTTCAGCTGTTCCTTCAGAGGAGTAGAAGGCCTGAAAAACTCTCGAGTGTAGTTTATATGAGGAGCAGCAGACATTTAATTAATCTCAGTCTTAGAATTTTACAGCCAATATGTGGTCTCTGAACATCTCTGCTCTAGTTAGCAGAACATCTGTAGTAGAAAAACAGAATTCAAATAAATCTGTGTTCTCTTGCACCCCTCCAAACCTTAGCACTTTTTGTCATTATTTCTTTAAATATTTTTCCAAAGATGTGTATGTTCAGCTTCTCCCTGTCTTCCCAGCCCTTCTTTTGCACATAGCCTRGATATAGATCCTGTATTCTGAAATAGCTAGATCTGAAATTCTGGGGCAGTTATAATAAAATAAATGCCTCAAATATTTTATTTTTTAAAATTATTTTCTTTTTCAGTCAAGTTCTCAGTTGCTGCAAATTGGGATGGTTCCGTGTGGGCAAATTGTTCGAGGCACAGCTTTATGAATTTGCACATCTATAAATGATATTCCAGGAGTGGAGGTGGAATATCTTTTTCCATGTCATCTGAGGCATAAACCAGAAAATGTACTTCCCTGGACTTCAAAGTTGAAACTGTAAGAGTGATTAAAGGGAAATTTAAAACAAACATTCTCTTGCCAGATCTCACCTGGCATTAACACACACGCTCCACCACTTCAGAGATCGAGTTCTGGTTGCTTTGTGCATGGATTTTTCCATCTCAGTCCTGGTTGCCCTGAAGCTGGGGGAAGGAAGGACTCTGCAGGTCCTGTGAGGAAGGAGGGAATGCTCTCAGGTGGCACCACTGCCTGGCCCAGAGCTCCATCTGGCTTGTCCTCACTCCAAAGGGAAAGGTGGAGAACCCAGAGCTYGCTCTCCCAGCATTAATCCCCAAGCAGGAGCGTTTTGGGAGCTCTTGTTCTCTAAGAGGGCTGGGAGGTGCTCCCAGGGTGCTCCTGGGATAGGATCATCATCCTSCTTTTGGGGGATTCTCCTGTCACCTCCACTGCCTGTGCTTTGGTTTACACCAGAGAGGGGTCACAGGGGATTCCTTTGGGCTGAAACTCAACCAGAAATAAGTTTCCATGGGCACACAGGGAATAGAGAGAGCTGGACCAAATAAATCCTCCCAAAGGAGCACTGAGTGGGTGCCACGTCCTGAGCCAGCTCTTCCATGTCCAGATCTCCCATCTAGCTGCACTCCTTCTGGAGCAGCCAGTCCTGCTGCTTCAGAGGAACACTGTCAGCTGAGCTCTGCACAAGGTTCCTTTTCAAAGGTTTTAGACTCTRTGCAGGCTGAGATGTTCCATCTGTAAGACAGGGATGCAGCTTTTGGGATATATTTTCCTGTCTCTAGCAGTGGAGAGCATCCATTTAATGATTAGCACAGGCATGTTAATCATCAGCACATACATTTTAAGGTTTAGCACATRTCCTGCAGCACTCACTTCCCTCAGAAGGGCTGGGAGGTCCTTGTGACATTTAAATGCTATTTTAGTCTTATTTTAAGGGCTTAAATGGGTCTCAAGTGATGCATTAGGCTCAGGCTGGCCTTGGGCGTAAGGGTGCAATTCACCCCGAAAGAAAAGCCCAAACACAGGTCTCATCACAGCTGCAATATTCATTTCTGGAAGGCTCCCAGCAGGTCTTATCCAAGCCACTACAGACAGGCAGTTTGAGTTTTTCCAGTTCCTAATGATTACACAGTATCCTGGAGTCAGTTGGACAACTTCCACCGAGAGTGAAACTCTTTGTATTTAATATTCCCCGAAAATAAAAGTGGTATAAGAGAAGGGCCTCAGTCTTTTTCTTCTTTTATTGCTGCTGTTGAAAAGGTTTAGCCCACAGGGATTGGAGCACTGGGCAAAAATACAAAATATGCAGTACATCCTGTTACACCAAAGCAGGCAGATCCTCTCCCGTAACAACCAGACCGGTACAATGGGAGACTTTGTCTGGTTTTCCTGACCATACAGCCTGCATGGGCTGTCATTAGGGTTTCCATTTCAGGAAGTTAAATGGTGGAAATTGATAAATATCACGACTCCTTTTTCASCATTGTTCCGGGAGGGCGTGTGTTTGAAAGGGATGGGGGAGCTCTATTACCTGATACTGCAGTGGAAGTATTCCTGCTACAGGAAATTATTTCCCTCCTTACTGGACACCCAGAATATCATCAAATATGAGTCTTGGAAATCTCCAGCAGCCATGATGCAAAGAAATGAAAAAAGAAATAAATAAATGCAGTGTTTAACAGATATGATATGTGGGCAGAGCACAGAACAGGTTGATCTTGAGTGGATGTGAACACCTGGTCCTTTCAAAACCCATCTATCCTGACCTTCAGCAGCAGAAAAACCTGAGGTCCACTAGACAAAAACACTCTTCCACTCTACACCATGCTACAAAACCTCCTGTGGCCTGAAATGGATTTACAAAGGAATRTAAAAACACCCAGCCCACCTTTCAGGGCATTCAAACTGGGCAAGAAACTTTCCACCCAAACCAAACTTTTGCTCTCCTGTGCAGTCTGAGCTGCAGGGATTTCATCATAGCCTCAAGGCTGTTTCCCAAATCACCTATTCTCTCTCTTCTCTGCTCTCTTGCCTGCAATATTTTCAGATTTTTTTTCTCCCAGGGGAACATTTTGCAACGTTCATGTCATGGTCTAGATCATAACCACACCAGGCAACCTTATTTCCTTCCTGATGTTTACTGGGGTTTATGTGCTCCAATATGAACTGACAAATGTGTGTACTCAAGCCCTTGCCAGTGAACAGCACGACTTTCCATGGTTCATAAAAACTCACCCATCCCCAGTGCAGCAGAACCATTCTCCTCTGCTCAGAGCAGGAGTTCACCACTTCCAAACATGGAAACCATATGGTGACATGTTTTAAGAGAAAACATAACCAACCAAYGTCCCACCCATGACCTTTCCCAACAAAAACCTCCCCTTCCCATGCTGGAACTCCATCCAGTACAGGCACCTGGTGTCCCACAAGGTGCCAGCTGCTGTTGTGTGAGGAAGATGAGTGTTACCACTATGTTTATGCCATGTGTTCACACCCAAAACACTCAGATTGAGCCACTTGACTCATTAAAACTTGGTATTTTCAGTGAAGAAATGAGAGCTTTTGGAAAGGTGTTCCAGTGCTTATTAACCTTAACTGGTAAAAAATGGCATCCATCTGAAATTCTTTTAGCTGCAGTGCCCAGACATCACACCTTATTAAACATTTTCCTGCCAGGCTGAAGAGTCTGCTACTTCTGTTTTCTGTTTTCCTAGTTAGTCAAATTATAGATAATAACTCATCACTSTGACCCTTTCCTTGTGAAGCTTAAGCACAGCAAGGACCTTGTGCTGATGCAAAGAACAATTTTTCAAAATTTCAGTCTGTGTTTTMGCCTCCTCCAGCTAATCAAAAATACCTCTAAGCTGTGGATATTGCTGCTGGACAAAGCTATTTTTTTATTGCTGCAACCTGGCTTCCATAACTCTGTTGGGCAGAGACCACACCAGGAACTCATTACCTGAGGAACAGCAGCAGCTCCTCCCTTTGCTTTTGCACAGCCCCTGCTTCTCTGGAGAGAATGTTCCTCTTCCAAGGTCATGGTTTACAGCCTTTGTTTCCAGACTTCTGCTGGAAGTCTGCTCTGCTCCAGACTTCATCATCAGGGTCCTAAATTCTTCATGCCAGTGTCCAGCCCATTTTAAAGATTAGGCTGCCTCCAAAGCTGATTTTATGATTTATGTGACTCTGATTTTATACTTCAGTCACCAGTGGTGTCCCTCAGGGCTCTGTACTGGGACAGATTARATAAAAGGAAGGAATTCTGCCCTGTGAAGGTGGGGAGGCCCTGGCACAGGGTGCCCAGAGGAGCTGTGGCTGCCCCTGGAAGTGTCCAAGGCCAGCTTGGATGAAACTCTGAGAAACCTGGGATGGTAAAAGATGCCCCTRTCCACAACAGTGGGGCTGGAACTAGATGATCTTTCAGGTCCCTTCCAACCAAGGTCATTTTATGACTCCATGATTCTCTGTCTATTTCCAGGCTACTGATAAAATGATTAAACTGTGTTGTGCTGAGAATTGTGTATTTTGCAATAGAGAAGGAAAGCCTTGCTTGATGCTGTCTCTTCACAATCACACGTTGAGGTCTCTCAGTTTCCAAGCCACTCAACGTTTGCTGCATATTTTCTACTCCTCAGCCAATCCACATGAACAACCCAGAGCAACCACAGCATAATGAGGGTGAATAAGAGTTCTTGGTTGTACAGTCACTTCCTCCCCATCCCCTGGGAGCTGCAGCCTTTGCCTTCCAGGCCCGGGGCTGCTGTGCAGGACGTGGCTGTGGGGGTCCCTCAGGGTGAAGTCAGCCTTCCTGAGTGCCACTGACAAAGACATGACCTCACTGCAGCCCTGTTTTGGCTGCTTGGACACGTTTCCACTTATAGGGCTCCCTCCTGCACTTCACAGAGACATAAAAACCCCCTGTCCTTTCCTGTTTGTATCTTCTGAAGAGCTCATTTTGGTAAATTCTAATTGCAGGGTTTTTTTGTCTTACTTAGAGCAGTCTGTCTGCAGTTTTGTGTAGATGAGGTCAGAGCAATTTTGTAGTGAAGAGCATTGTAGCAGTCTCACATCCTCACCCCCCCTCCATCAGCAGGATCAGGGAGAGAACTGGAAGAGTAAAAGCTGGAAAACTCATGGGTCAATATAAAGACAGTTCAGTGGGGAAAGCAAAGGCTGCACACAAGCAAAGCAAAACAAGGAATTAATTCACTTTTTCCCATGGGCAGGTGCTCAGCATACGCAGGAGAGCAGGGATCCCCATCACACCTAACAGTGATTTGAGAACACAAACCCCATCACTCCAAATATCCCCTCTTCCTCCTTCTTCCCTACCCTTCATCTCCTGAGCAGGATGTCCCTGGGATGTCCCTTTGGTCAGCTGGGGCCACCTGTCCTGGCTGTGTCCCTGCGCCCCCAACCTCCTCCCCAGGAGCACGAAAAGCAGGAAAGGCCTCGGCTCTGTGTGAGCCCTGCTCAGCAATAACAAAACCATCTCAGTATTATCAGACCCAAAACACAGCCCCACATTAGCCACTGGGGAAAAAATTACCTCTACYCCAGCTGAAACCAGCACAAGGAGAAAACATTTAGTGGGTGAGGAAAATCTGCAAGTCCTTGACAGAAAGCCTCACTGCACATCACTGTGCACAAGCTGTACTTGTCCTTGGAAGCAAATGCTGAGTGAGGTGCAATATTTGATTGAGTTTGGTGCTTTTTTGATCTGTGTGCTCATTTACAGTGATRGGGAGTAATCCCCATTCCAAGCAGCCAAGGAATGCTGCAAGAATGCAGCCCTCATGCACATATGGAAATGAATGGCTGCACCAAATGCAAGGCCCATCAGACTGTCTGCTGCCTGCAGTGTAACCCCTGTGGCCCTCTCTCCTCCCTCATTTGCCTAGCCCTGTTTTAACAAGCACCTGGAATGCTTCAGCTGGGATGTTCCTGCTGCTCCTGCACTGCAGGCCCACAGGACTCCCCCACATTCTCCTCTTGACACAGTGRCTCCAGTGGGGCACGGGCAGAATTCCAAAACAAAGCCAGCAGATGCTGTGGGTCCCTGAAAGCCACGTGAAGTTGGTTTTCTGATGGTTTTCATTATGTTGTGGTGTGAGTGCCCTGCATTCACATGGCTTTATGGATTTTAGCAAGCTCTGCCCTTAGTTTGAATTTCAGGCTCTTTCTGCAGATTGGAGGGCACTCTGTGTGCATGTAAGGGGGGGATTTTATTTCATTTTTTAATGTTGGAAAGCAAAAYGCTCTCTTTCTCCTTTACTTGCTGTGCTACCAGGAAAACACTGGGAKAGTTATTGGTCAATACCTCTTAGAGTAAAAATTAGTAATGTTTCCCAGTAATAAATGTTGTGGCAAAGACATGAATTCCTTTCAAGTTCTGAATCAGATTCTTTTTTTCCCCTCCAAACCATCCCTCAGATCTGAGGCACTCTGAAAAAGAAGGGTTTTCACACTGAACCCAGAACTCTCTGTATTGTTAATGGGACTGTCAAGGTGCTGTTTGCACAAGATGGGATTCAGAGAGCTCAGCCACCCACACAGGCAACTGCAACCACAAGAGGCAACACTTCAGAAGATCCTATCTGAGAATCCATCTAGAGGACATTTCAGACAGACCTGAGGCTCCTCTGCTCCTGCTTGGAAGTGCCTGGACAGCAGCCAGCTCTAATTTAGAAGTCCTGCAGACATGTTAGCTCAGTTCTGTGCTTGAGCTAATGTATCAAAGCCTTGAGATGGTGCCTTGTAGGTAAAGCTCAGTCCTCAGGTGATCCTGGCTTTTGTTCCTTGGTGGA
This sequence comes from Cardinalis cardinalis, assembly GCA_014549065.1. Lineage (NCBI taxonomy): Eukaryota > Metazoa > Chordata > Aves > Passeriformes > Cardinalidae > Cardinalis > Cardinalis cardinalis. The sequence continues at coordinate 285,484 of JACDOX010000433.1, read as the reverse complement.
TGTCAGAGGAATTTTGCCTCAGAATAAAAGCACTCAGAGGATGAGGGTTTTTTCTGCTTTCTGCCATGCCATACCCATTGATTAAGCCCAGCAGATTTTTCTGCAGCTGGTTTCAGGGAACCTCTTTGGATCCTGTTGGACGTGAAGCAGGTTTTCAACAACCTCCACCAGCTCTCTCTGCCTTGCTTTGCACCCACTCAGGCCTCAGCCACAGCCTGTAGGACTCCTTTCCTAGTGCAGATAAAAAAAAAATAATAACTTGAATCAGAAGAAAACCAGGCAGAAACCCCCTGCCTGCAGTCACATGTCACACCCAAACCAAAACCAAGGGCTCTTGGCTCTCCATCCCAGCAGACAACAAGTTTGCACCTGAATCCTCTGGAAGCAAAATCTTCCCAGGAAAAAGGCATCTGGCCCAAAACGTAGCATGGATTCCTTTGTTTAGCTTAGCTGAAGCCCATGGTTTTGCATTTTCATCCCTCAATCCTCCCTAGCAGAGGAACAAATCTCCGGTAATTTGAACACATGTATGCTGAGCGCTGGCTCCCGACTCGGGTAACTTGTTCCATATTCTCAGCACCATTTGCATTTAAACAGCTCTGCCACGATTCCCCTGTGCACAGAAACAGATGGGCAAACAAAGCGAAGGACGGCCCTGCCTCGCTGCACCTGAGTTTTGGGTTGAAATCTATGCAAACYTGGGGACTAATCAGGTCGTTTTCAAATAAGGGAAATTCCTGCAAAACGTTTGTGTGGAGGTTTTTTCCCCCTACTTCTTCAAACAAAATGCAACGTGAAACCACTCCAGATTACAGCATGTAAATGGATGTGGAGATAAGATGGGCTTTGTTTTGTTTGAGACTCTGAAAGATAACTTCATGTAAAACTCCTTGTTGTTGGCAGCCTACTTTCTTCKCTGGGATATGATTTAAAGTCATCCTTTACCAGCTTTTTTCACAACACTTTGATGGGAGTAGGAGGAAGGTGGTGGTGGGAAGTCTTTCCATGGGAGGTTTGCTGAATAGTTATGAAAATGTTGGATTTAAAGCCCTGTGCAGGAGAACCTCTCTGCTTGTTTTTTCTCTGAAAAATCAGGCCCACGGTTGATCGTGTCTTTCTCATCATATTGATACTGTCCGTACCTTTGAAAAAAAGGCACTCAGAAATGAAACCAGAAAGAATGAAACCTCTATTCTGTTAAAGGATGTTCTCCAAAAGGCTGTTAGGCAGAGTTTTAATGTGAGACAACTGGTATTTTACCGACTCAGGCAGCAATGCTTGATGATTGTCAACACTATTTAGTGACTGTGAATGTTCAACCTGTATTTGCTTGGCTTTCTGTTTTGTCTCTGACTCCCTTCACTAAAGGCTGAAAAGCTCCTGAAAAGCTGGGAAATAGTTTTGCAAAAWTTTTSCTAAAGAGCTGGGAGATCTTCGGGATGCTGAGTGAGTTTGTTGTGCTCTGCCCTTTCCAGCTTTTCTACCTCCAGGAGTAAGAATTACTGATTGTTGGAAAGCAGGAGACCAATTGCTGAACAGTAACTTCACAAAATAAACAAATTGCCTTCAGCTTAGCGTCTACTGTCCTGATTTATGGTTTTTTGTTGTTGTTGTTGTTTGTTTGGTTTGGTTTTTTAACGGCTGGTTCTTTTTCTTGCTTTTTAGCATGACAGCAATAAAAGTTGGTCAGTTAAAAATAAATACAGAATTGGTACCTGAAAAGATTYACTGCTACTTAGATAAATTTAAAAGAGTGAAACACTTGATGAGAGATTTTCTGGAAAACCAGCCAAGTCTCCAAGTTCAAGTCACACAGCAAAGTGGTCTTGTAATGTCCTGCCTCTTGTATGTACAGAAAAATTTGGGTTTTAGGCTTATTCTGGATGAGTTGGATATGGCAGATCCTTATCCAAATGCCATAAGCATCCAAACTTGCAGGGAGCTGGWGCACAAATGACCTCCAGGAACTGTGAAATGGCAACAAAACCATCCCCACGGGTTCCCACACTTGCATTCCAGAAAAGTGCCTGAGGCCGTTCCTAAATCCTCAAYGCCCTTGGAAGTCACTGACAAATGGCTGTGGAGTTTTGTAAAACCCCGTAATAATTTAGGAACAGGTTTGGTAATCCCTTGAAATGGCACGCTTTGGAAAATCCCAGCAATGTGGATTTATCATTACAAATGAGAGACAAACCTGTGAAAAGGAGAGTCTGTTCTGTTGTCCTGGAAGATCTCAGCTATCACATTTTATCTTCTCCCGCATCTCTGCCTCAATTTGTTCCAAATCTTGGAACAAAAGAACACTTTGGTGCCTGAGCCATTCAAGAACAGTTTTCTTGCAGATCAAATGACATGTCTGAAAGCATCTTGAACCTATTAATATTACTGCTCTGATACTGAAATGTTCTCTTTCAKGCATCTGATATTAGGACAGTGCTGACAGATCTGCTGCCTCACCTTGAAGAAGTTAGATTTCACTAACCATTAATCCTACATGACACAATTTTATTTTTATCATTCTGTTTGCCTAAACAAAAGCAAACTTGCCTAGTTTTTCCTTTACTGCTGTTAGCTGTACAAATATTTACTGACTCACCTAAGCCGGGGTTTCCACTCAAACAGTTTTTACCCAGCTGAATGAGGTAATTTAAAAGGTCAATCACAATTAAAAAGAATTCTCACATACATCAAAATGTAAGTTTTAGTTTTGGTGGAAGGGAGGGTAAATTGCTACCATCAGTCTTGAGCTAGGCTTTATTTTATAAAGCAGTAAATGTTCCTACCCATCAACTCCAACCAATTCAAATGAAATTGCTGCATGATCAGGTTTGTATGACCAGGTGTATGAGGGTTCTCTGTGTTTTGCTGGAGGTGTGGAGTTGTATCCAGGTTCCCAGAGAGTGGAAAAATGCAATCCCCTCAGTCCAAAGATGCCACAGGGTGCAGCAGTCTTTGTGTGAACCGGGAGCAGCAGAACTGGAGGCACAGGAGGAAGGAGTGAGGGAGGCATTCACTGKGCAGGCTGCCTGAGAGCCCTTCAGCACAAGGGACCTCTCTTGGGAAGAATTCTTTCCTCCTTTTCCCTCATTTCAGTCTTGGTTTAAAGAAACAGGATCAAAAGGTAGAATGCCATTAGTCCTAGCTTTGTTAGAAGGAAGCCAGCAATAAATCTTGTTTCCTTCTAGGCTCTGCTTTCTATTTTGGTGATGTGAAGAATGGGATCTGAACACACATGGGCCCATTACTTATCCTCATCTTCTTTCCTATTTTTCCTCTACATTTTTAGTGTAACTGCAGCCCTGATTGTGTGTGTCTAAGGCCTTGACAAATGGGAGCAGCCCACATCCTTAGCAAARCCAGGAATGTTGCTGTGACATTTTCCAAGCCTACCCCAGGTAGGATATTCCCTGAAGTGCAGTGGAGTCATCCAGCTGCCCTCAGTGGTTTGGAGCTCAGACCCAAGGTGTGTGGTGGAATGTGCAGGAGAGATCTGGATCAAATTCCTCTTCAGTGTCTGTTTTATAGAGGAAGGAACTGCTTAGTGGGGCTTCCCAGCCCAGGTCTCAGTGCTCAACCATATCATCAGCCAAAAAGGCAAGAGTTATGAAGAACCTCTGACTGCTCTTTTCAAAAGAAATGCCTTTCTCAGGCCTCTGCACTGGAAGCATCTGTTCTTATTTATGCAATTTTTCATATGCAAGAGGATATAATACATCTTCATTCTGGAGAGATTATTCCTGATTGGCAAAAAAACAAACCAACAAACAAAACCCAACCCAAACCAACCAAACCTAGAAAAAACTCCAAAAACAAACCAAACAACATTTGATAGGAAAATACAAATCTCATACCTTGAAAATATCTCCAGAGAAGGTGAGACTGGATCTTGGGTGAGATGTTTTCACCCAGGCTGGCCCTGCTTCAGCAAAGCACTCAAGTGCATCCACAAGCTCTGTTCACTCCAGTGGGAAGCCTGGATTTTGGGTGGATTTTGTGGAACAGCTGCCAAGCAAACTCAAAGTGCATCCTGGTGCAGGGAGGAACCTGCTTAAAGCTGTTGTAAGAGACTGCTGGAGAAAGCCAAGTGCTCTGCACAACAACTTTTATTGATCCCATAAAACTCAGGAACACTCCTCTTAGCCAGCCACCTATTTTTGCCTGCTATTTACAAAAAAATGAACCCTGCTATTGATGTATTTAAGTCCAAAGAGGACTTTTGCAGTAAGTCCCAGCATTTAGAGTGCTCCATGAAAGAAACATCAGTGCTCTCCCCACTTRTGCAGCTACAGAAAACTCCTCTCTGCTTTGGAGCTAGATAAGAGTGATGGAGAGAGAGGAGAATTTATCCAGGAGGCACAAATTGAAACACAGAAAGTTTCATCTGAATATGAGGAAAATCTTCACTGTGAGGGTGACAGAGCACTTGGAACAGGCTGCCCAGAGAAACTGGAGCCTGCTCCTCTGGAGATTTTCCAAACCTGCCTGGATCCTGTGTGAGCTGCTCTGGGTGAGCCTGCTTTAGCAGGGGAGCTGGACTGGGTGAGCCCCAGCACTCTGTGAGTCTGTGAATCACTGCAAGCTCTAAAGCTGTGCTGCCCTTTGGGCAGTATGCAGACACGTGTGATTTTCAAYTCGGCACTATGGAGACAAACTCCCTCCTCCTTTAGCAGGGAGTGACACAGGATGGTGGAGAGAAAAAGGAGCAAGTAGGGAAGCCCCATTCTGGAATGCCACCCACTTAATCCATTATTATTACCTGTATACTTCTATTTATTCATGAGTATCTCAGCTCTCAGCTCAGTTTCATTGCTCTTGTCCTGGTTGTCTTGTTCCTTGTCCTGACAGGTTCCAACTTCAGCTGAAATCAGACCCCAGAGGAAATGAGTTGGGTTTATGTCTGTGTAGAAGGGTTGCTCAAGCAGGATATCTGTTTATGAAAGCACTGTCTGGCAATTCTCACAGGGTGTCTATAACTTGTAAACCTTTAATACAAAAGGACATTCAAAATGCAATCAAGAATACAATGGGGTTTGCAAGTCCCTGCAGTCATCCCTCCCCAATCCTATAATCCATCCTGCTGTGGTGACTTGCATGGTTCTGGCCTGATCCTACTGCCCTATTCTCAGAGAAATACAGATATTCACATTAATAATTGTTTCAAATCAATATATTTTATATTTTATATTAAATACTGTTTTAAATTATTCTATGGAATACACATTTCAGAATCAGACCTTCTGAAAAAAAGATGGTATTGCTTGCAGACAAAAGAGCAAAGTGTTCCTTGTGCTCAWATGACCTAATGGGAGATTCAATATTAATTTCTCTCATATGGGGAAAGCATGTTTTATATATTATTCTTTTATTATTTTTCTAAATGGAGAGACAAACATCAAAAAAATGTTCACCTTAATTTAGAGGCATAAAACAGGGCCTTGGAGAGGTGTGAAGTCATCATCTGGTCCATGTCTCTGTAGAGGACTGTCTTGTAAGGAGAAAGAATGAGAAAAAAAACTTTGTCTGATCTTAATTAATTATATTAACATAAAATACACTTTACTAGATKATTAGTTCTCACATTTTTAGGAGAAAAGGACAGGTCTGTCACTAGATGTTTAATAAAGGATGTCATCAGCATGTGATTTCTTTAAATATATTTTTTAAAACTATTTTTCCATTTCTGAACCAAGGATAATTCYTCTTGACTGGTAATCCCAGTACAGAAAACTTAAGAGTGGGTGGGCAATTGTATWTTCATTTATGTTTGATTGCTTCTCCTTATTTTATTAAAAAAGTTAGACTCCCTCACACAGCAATGTTATCAGCTCTTCTAAGCAGGTAATTTATGAGCCAGCCCAGATTACATTTGGGATGAAATAACCATAAATCTGTAGTATCTAATAACATGGCTTTGTTGAAGAAGAAGTAATTTGGAATTAGTAACCTTAAGCACAAATTTGTCTCTGATACCAATAAAACCCTTTTCCCTAGGAAGAGCTAATTCTGTGGCAATCAGCTTCTCTTCTGAGCCTGGAAAGAAAAACAGAGTCTCACTTCCACTCAAGTGAATACTGAAACACAGGATTTTCACCTTCCCACCAGTGCTGATCCAGACTCTGGAATAAATTAAACCCTCAAAATCTTAACTGGGGAGGGCTTGCAGCGTCTGAGGCTGCTTGAAACAACAGATTCTTGGCACCAGACCCTCCCTGAGATGCTCTTTCCATTGTAAAAAGGATTAATAATAACCAAACATGGCTAGTTAATTTCTCCAGAGTCCTTAAATGGTGGAAGCAGTGTGTAGATGAGGTAGAACCCCTCACTACTCTCAGCATTCAAAACCCTGCTGGGTATTCCTAGCCTTTGAAATGTCTGCTTTTAATTATGCACRTTGCCTTTCTGCCAGGGAGCAGGTGGAACAGCTTTCAGCTCCACTGGGAGCCCACATCACCTCCTCCCAGCAAAGCCTCTTCAAGAGAATTCTCTTTCTGTGTAAAAAACCTTTAGGTAGGCACAGGAGAATTTTCTCCTTGCAGTTAATTGTACTAGAWGTAATTGGGAACCTGCACTTCCCCTCTGCTCTGTTATCTGCCCACCAGCCAGCTCTGAGGCTGCGCTGTGCTTTGGAGAAACAAAACTCTCTCTCTTTGTATCCAGCCTGGCATGAAACCATAAATTCATAGAATATCTCAAGCTGGAAGGGACCCATCACAGAGTCCAACACAGGACTGCCTAAAACTAAACCATATGAGTATCAAAAAAAAAATAAAATTAAAGGAATGTTAACTGGGAATGTCCTGCAGAAAATGTCACGCTAGTTTTCTTTTTATAGCCACATCTCACAAGGTATTCTATACCCAAGGTATACACACCTGTGTGCTTCACTTTGGGACTCTTCAGCCTGGAGAAGAAAAGCTTTGGAGTGACTTAATTGTGGCCTTCCAGTGCCTGAAGGAACTACAAGAAGGATGGAGAGAGACAATTTACAAGGAAAGGAGTGACAGGGTGRGGGGCAATGGCTCCAAAATGAAAGAAAGTGGGTTTAGATTGGATTCTGGGAAGAATTTCYTCCCTGTGAGGGTGGGGAGGCCCTGGCACAGGGTGCCCAGAGTTCTTGGATTCCCTGTCCCTGGAATTGTTAAAAGCCAGCTTGGAGAGAGCTCTGAGCACCCTGGGATAGTGGAAGGTGYTCCTGCCCATGGCACAGGGCTGGAACTGAAGGATCTTTAAGGTCCCTTYCAACCCAAACCATTCTGGGATTCCATGACAGGAATTCAAGCAGCGAATTAATGAGAAATATCAACATCAAGCTTGACCCAGCAGTCATTCTTATCTCTCCTCTATCTTTTTGTCACTCTTTACTCCAATGGCAAGAACAACTCCTGCACAGCTAACACAGACCTTCTGTTTGTTCGTACTCCTTCTCAACTTCTATTGAATCCGTCAGGGAATCTTTTTCCCCTTTTATGGCAATTTTTCCCCAGGTTTTCCCTGTGTTGTTTGTGGACAGAATGAACACAGCTGCATATGCAGGCATGACTGAAAGCCAGGCATCCAAGCTCCCTGCCTCGTTGCTGGGCTGCATGTGCCAAAGGGCTTTGGTGYACAAGCTGTTTGTTGACAGACATCAGGAGGTGGAGGTTTGAAAATTCTTGCAGATATTGTTACACTGTACCAGGAATATCTGTCAACAATCAGGAGAAATCCTGCMGACCCAAGGCATGCACCTCGAAAATGATCCACAGAAACTTCACAGAAACTTTGGTAAAGTTTGGTTAAAGAAGACACAGCTATTTATGGACTGAAAGGATATTCTATTTTTTAAGTTCTGATTTGAGAAACAGCCCTAAATGTAATTGCTTTTCTAAATAAGTGTAAATGTAGATAGAACTCCAATCTACTAAAATGAAAACAATCAAATAGCCCCAACCTGCCCTAAGCCTCTCATCCCCTTTGATTTCATCTACAACTCTCAGGGATGAGAGAGGGGRGACTGTGAAAAGACAGCATGGGATTGGCACAGCCACAGCTTTAAAAACTCTTGATATTTGTCTTGAAAATGAAAAGTATAGCCTACTGCCACTCAATAGCTGGATTTTGCTAGGAAAACTACAATCACCCATCCTACTTTTCCTCTGTTGGCTTCATTGCCAGGAGGTTCCCCAGTTCAAGGCTTTGGTTTTGCAAGCAATGCAGGGACAACTCTTGAGRGCAGGGTTATAAAAGTAGCAGATACTCCATGCCACAGACTCATTTTTCATCTGAGAAGAAACATTCCCCACAGGAGACAAGACTTGTGGTGCTATGAGGTGGTAATTAAGGAGAATGCAGACAGGAACTTGTYATCTATGTAACATAAGCACGAGAACAGCAAAATTAAGTGGAGGGAGGACTGGTTACAGKAAGAGTGAAGGAAAGCATTTTCAGAGTCCTGAGGTTGTTACATCTCTACCACAAACCTTTAAAAAAGCAGGTCTCTAATACACAGATGTTAGCATTTCTCAGCTCAAGTGACCAGCTCCTGCACAGAGATGTCACTGTCAGTTTTCAGGCAAAAAAAATCAAAGTAGGGCTTAAGTGGGGTTTAAGATGGGTCTAAGCTCCTTGCAAAGCCTGAGGAACAGCTGGCATGCAATGTAAGCATTGTTCATCCAGCATGGAACAGTCCTAGGTCTTCTCCCCTTACAGGAACTCCCTCCTGAAGAGCCTGGTAATCCCTGCTGGGGCACTGAGCACCAGGAACAGCACAAGAACCATAAAAAACACCAATGAAACATGCACTGGGCTGTGGAAATACCCATGTGGGACAGTGAAACCTTGCAAACAGTAAAAAAAAMCACCCAAAAATGTGGATTAGAATAGCAGGAGTGATCCTAATGCTCTTCAAGGTTCCCTCTGTCTTCAGCACTCTAATGGAATTTTGTGTGTCCTTAAGACTCCTCCCAAAGCATGYTCCAATGCCATGTTTTTTCACATGTACCCTTCTCATGCTTTTAATAATTGGAGGAAATAATTGCACATCTTTGATGTGCAAAACCCAGTTTAAAGTAACGATTTGCACTTGAAACAGACCCCAGGAATTCCTCCCCTCTCTCACCCTCTTGTACTGAAATTGTGGCGTGTTAAGAATCATCTAAGAAAAACTCAGGCCACAAATAGTGATAAAGTATCTGCTGCTTTCCTTTAATACTATTCTGGTCCTATCAAAGTGCAGCTTAAAATACCTTTTCTTTTTCTTTTTTTTTTCCCCCTCTCTTGGTTTAAGTCAGAAGTGTAATGGCATTTGAGCTCTTTTTTCAAAGACTTGTAATTGCCCAGATGATAAAGCTGGACGCTGTGGCAAAAGGCATAATGGAAGGAATGTGTTTCACTTCTCACCTGTCTTTCCCAAAATGTGCTGGCAGCCAAGGATGATATTTGAGACCCTTTCAAAAGAATGCTTCTCTTCTCTAATAAAAGGAAGCTTTATTCGGATACTCTTTTTAATTCCAAGGTCCAAAAGAGGCCACGCTCTCAACACCCTCAGAATCTCAGCTGGATTGAAATGGAAATGTTGGAGCCAGCACATGTGTTGCTACTTCTTTTGACTCCATAATTTAAAAAGTAAAATAAAAAAAAATCATTATTACATCTGCTAAAGGGYTCAGCTTTGCCTGGTCCTCGGTGACCCGAAACTCCCGGAAGGCAATAAAGGAGAGTGCTCGGCCCCTTCTGGGATTCTGCAGATGGTCCCTGCCAAGCACAGGACTTCCTGACATCTGCTGAAGCAGCAGTACCTGCACAGCCATGCCACTGCTTGAGGTACTGGGAGAGTGCTGGAATCCAGCCCTTTCCAGATGAACATCACAAATATCCTGATATTTCAAGGAACTCCGGACATCTGCRGACAGGAGAACCTCTTGGTGTTGCAGCACTGGGCAGGAACAAGCACAGAATTACTAACTAGAGATAATACAAGCACAGAAATACAAACTAGAGGTAATACAAGCACAGAAATAAGAAATCTTTACATTTAAATGGAAGCAGACATGGTGTTTATCATGCTCAGCTTTACCCTCCAAATTTCCAGTCGCTTGCAAACATATCTGTTGCCCTTGCAAGAGATTGTTCAAGACCAAAGAGTAAGTCCTGATATTTAATCTGACTTGGAAATTACCTTCCTGAGCTTTTTTTGGGAGAAAAAATGTCACCAAATCATCTAATGTAGGCACCACACTGTATAAGGTAACATTTACATAGGTCACTGAGAAATGTCTCAGGATTTACCAGTGCATCTCTTTGTTTTTGGTCTCCCACACCTCCATCCCTTCAGAAAGTTGTGAGTTTTCACAGAAAACACCCAAACCCTGTGAACATGTGCTTGCCTTCTAAAAAAATAACAACAAAAAAAGTTCTTAAAAACTCCAAATGCTTTCAGCTGAGAACTCAGTTTTGCATGGTTTCCACAGATTTAAACTGTCTGTGTTTTCTTTATGGCTGCCAGCATCTCCCCTTTATTTCTTTTTTTTTTTTTTCCAGAAACCCAGACTAGTTTTAGTTCAAATAAAACCCCTCTGTCACCCACAATGTACATGCAGGGAGTGAGAAACCCTTCCCTTACAGAGCCAAGCTAATGTAAAGTAGCCAAAAAGCATTAAAAATGTTTTTAAAAAAGCATTAAAACGTATTTGCAGAATTGGCCAAAGAATTTCTTCTCTGCTGGGGAGTTTAAGCTTTCAATTTAAACCCTTTAATAACAATTTCATGATCACTGTTATTAAAGCCCTGTTATTTTTATTTTAAGCTTGCTACTGAGCACTTATTACCCTATAAAGCMCTTGCCAAAATCTAAAACTTTCTCAAATCAAACTAAAATCATTGTCAAGAGTACATTTTCCTGTGCATTATCTGTTTCCTTCCACTGCCTTCATTTCACCTCCCCATTTTCTTGAGGCAGTTGTGTTGCACCAGGCATCCCATGGCTGAGGGAGCCTTTGCTCTGCTGTATGCCTTCCAGAGGAGCCTGAGATTTGAATAATTCCTCTTCCTTTACCTCTCTACTTTTGCAAGTCTTTCCTCTCACCATCCATTCCAGCTCCAAATGTTCTTGTCTTGTTATTCCTTTTTTTCCTTCTCTGGATTTCTTTGCAGTTGCCAATGAATTAAAAATATAATGGCACTGTAGCCCTCCTTGTGACAGAGAGTGCCCAACACCAACCACTGTCCTGGGGAAACAAGGTCATACTCCTTCTTCCAGAGTACTGGGTGCCCAAAAACCACATAAACCTGGACAATAAAACACCTGCACATCACTGCATTAATTCAAACACCAATTAATGACRTTGAAAATGAAAAAAACCCCAAATCTTCAGGAGTAGCTGCACCTCTGTGCCTCTGGAAATGCTTTGGGGTAGCTGGGATGCCTCTGCAGGGTTGGCAGCACCAGCAAAGGCCCTTTGGGGAATTTGTGTCCTCTTGGATCAGCAGAGAGGCCAGGTGGGATCCCCAGGGCAGCTCAGATGTCCCCACACACCTGTGTTTTGGCACCTGAAGGGCAGCACTCCCATTCCAGAAGGCTGTTCCTGATTAAACAGACACTGATGCCACTCCTGATACAGCTCAGCAGATAAGGAGCAGTTTTTCAACTTCAGGCTGTAAAGAACGACACTGAAAGCAGAAAAAAGATCTCACCAGATTTCTAAATATATGCAGCAACCTCACTTTGAAATCATTATACTTTACAAAAATCGTCTGACAATCTTGTTCTAATTTCTTGGGTTTGTTTCTAATGTGTTAAGGCATTCTTGCTGTGTTTTCCAGCTTTTCTACAATTCTAAATGCTTGGAAACTTTTCTTTGTTTACTGTTGGTGCTCCAGGACATGCATGGTTTTAGGAGATAGAGGTTTAAAAAATAAAAATGGCAAAACTTCCAATATGCAACATTCAAAAAACCCCACAAAYCTCTGCAGCCCTGGAGCTGTCCTGATTAAACCTGACTTTGTACAGCTCAAGACTTAGAAGAACTGGATGTGTCAGAACATGATTTTCAGGAAAGGTTGCATTTGTTATGGAGGTTTTTTTAAAACTTTATTCCAGGTTTTAYTGCCTATAAGTCAAATGCAAATAAATGAGTGTTGGAGCGAAAGTGGGTCTAGTAAATAATCACTTGTAATTCTGATTATTTCAGATTATTTCAATTATTATTGAGGATACTTATGGAATTGGAAAGTCAGAACAACATAAACTTTTAAGAGCATTTTAAAAAGCTGAAAGAATTTTTTTTTTTCCAATGAACCAAAATTAAAAACAGGCTGTATGGAAACTGCCAAGGAGGCCCAGAAAACCCCCTAACTTTCTAACTCCTGCCTTGCTGCCAGGGCTTGTATCAACAAATCTTTTTATCAGACAGGTGGCCCTGACAATGAAGGGGCATTTGATGGTAATCTAATCTCTGAGAGTGTTTTCAGTTGCAGAGAAGATGAGAATCMTTTTTAAAAAACCCCTTTGAGCAAGAAAATTAAGTAGGGACCAAAAAAATCTTTGTAAAACTCACATCAACCAAACTAAAAATGAGCATAAAATGCTGTGTGAAGCTGCACTGGAAACAGTGCTTACTGTTTAAAAAATAACTTCCATTAAAAGGRATTTCTCAAATTGCCAGCCTGCCTAACTCCAAGAAGAAATAAAGTTATCAAGATGGCATTGCTTTTGAGGGCAGCATGGTCAGCTTTTCTYTTACAAAAATTACTTTAAATTGGGATTGTGCTGGGGAACATGGTGGGCTGGGAAAGGAGTAGCTCTTACAACCACTGAATCACATTTCTGACCAAATAGTTAAATCAGATCTGCATGGCCTTATTCTTCATATATTTTTCACTTGCCTTCAGCATAGACAGAGCCTTAGGAGTATGGCTCTACTATCTAAAAAAAAATTATTAAAGCAACTTATTTTAAAGCTCTCTTGCTCACATTTTTGCCACCTTGCTACTGCCTCCCTCAGTTATTTGACACACACTTGATGTGAAAAGTTGTAAAGAGAAGAAAAATACTACACAAATTGGCTCTAGCAGACAAGCTCAACTCTGTTCCCRCATAATTGTGAAAACAGGGATTTTCTGCTGGCTGGGAGCAGCCTCAGCACTGATGTTTGGCTTTTCCCTGATTTTCCTTTAGCCATGCTCAGCACAGATATTTTGTTTCAATCAGGTACCAAATTCATCTGTTTCTCCAAAGCTGCAGCTTTAGGCTTCCCACATGTAACAAAAACTGTCTCTAGCTCTGACTCAGGCATATGTTCAAAGCAGGAATCTGGGAGGATGGCAGCTTAGTTAAAGTGGAAAACATGGAAAAGCCTGGAAGCATGATTTAGTTGTCTCCATTTCCTTCTTTGCCCTGCAAATATCATTTTTTACAGCTGTTTTCATCCCAAATTCAGGTTCAGGTGCCCAACAGAGCCCATGGTGACCAGTGAGGCAGCTCTGGTCACCCAGCCCAGCTCCCTCCTGTGCAGGAGAATGTTGGAWTAAGTTTTTTTCTGACTTAGAGATGGGAGAACATTTGAGTCACAGCTCCAGGGTGACAGCATCACTTTCCTGGGGAAGCTCCTGCTTCCTTCCCAGCTTTTTATGGGACAACACCCAGCTTCTTGCTCAGGAACAGCACTGGCATCTCCTGAGGAAGCCAAATCCTGTGGGATAGTGTAATTCAGCCCCAGCACCTGCAAATGATTATTGTTCATTATGAGAATATATGGTTTTGGTGTTTGTATTTTTTTTTTTTTTAATATTTGGTGACTTTCTGGCAGGTGCATTTGAGGGAAACCCATTTTATTAGTCATTAAAGGACATAACCTTAGTGGTGGACCTGGCAGTGTGACATTTTTTATTGAACTTGATGTTAAGAGGCCTTTTCCAGCCTTAATAACTCTGATTCTTTGGGATTCTTTATCCTCCTGCCTCTTGAGGTCTGTGGGATTGGGTCTGGGTGGCAATCCTGACCTGCTCTGGCACTGACAGGGGTGGCCAAGTCCCCTCACAGAGCCCCTGGAATGCTCTGCTCCTGCCCTGCTGGAAATTTCCAGGGGGCTGGAAATGAGGCAAGAGGATTTAGTGTGTTTATTTAGCTTCAGAATGTATCTTACAGTTGAAAAAATAAATTAAATACTCCGAAGTTAAATTAAACCATAGCAAATGAGAACATAATATGACAGTAGCAGTGTCTCAGATGAGTTCACTGGACTTTGAATCATTGAAACCCATCTGCCCTGAGCCCCTTTTGCTATTTTTTAGAGTATGAAAATGTTGCTAATTTTTAAGAGTATTTTCCTTTTTCATKACTGTCTCATGGAACAAAAATGGGAAAATATTGCAATTTTAGGTTTTTCCTATAAGGTCTCTYATTTATAATTCTATTCTTACACCAGAGCCTACAAACTCTTTTCTATTCTATTTTACTCTTAGAAGAAATTATTGGAGACCCTTCTCCAGAGGCTAAAGTAGCATCAGAAAAAATTGATGTTTTATAAAAATAGAGTCAAACAAAGAATCAAATTAGACATAACCTAAAAATATTTTCCCTCTCTTTTAGTTAGTGCAAACTTGCATGTATCTCTTAAGAATWTACACTTTGATTTTAAACTAGTGCTTCCTCTTTAAAGAAAATTACCTTCCAGCATGCTCAGAAAATTCAAGATCATTTACATCTTGTTTTACATCATCTTTTAATGCTGTAAGATGAGAAGAAAATAGTGTCTGCTACACAGAGGTCTATGTGAGAGCCTCTGCATTTGTTCTCCTRCAACAGTCTCTGTAAAATGATCCCTCTGCTCATGGCTGGGAAGTTCTGAAAGCCCAATTTTCCTCCTCCCCAAGCCCTCCTGCCCTGTACAGTCACTACAAAATCCAACTTACAGTGATGTTGCTTTGTAAAAGTGCAAGGGAAGGATTTGGAGCAGGTTTTAGGTGAATTGCTTTGCATGCCCTGCTGTAGTTTGTTGGAAGACTCTTCTCATTATCCTGAGTTTTATCACAGCTATTAACGTTTATCAGAGGGCACTTGATATAAAGATTGCTCCTGTATAATGAGCAGGATGAAAGGCCCGTTTGTGCCTCACTTTGGGGATCTCTTGCAAACTAATTACCTTGATGAGAGCAGCCTGCAAACACAAAGCACTCCAAAAGCCCGGGCTCGTATTTCTCAATTTGTATGAAAATGCACTCAAACCTTAGCCTTAAACGAACCCTGCTTTCATTTACACCCAAATGTACACCAAGAATAACTCCTCCAGCTCCAGTGCTGCTTTGTTCAGCACTAGGGATCTTCCCAARCAGATGTAATTGGGAGGTTCAGGGCTTTATTTGTTACCTCAACATCAACATGCTCGTGAATCATCACTGTCAGAGCCCTAAAATTACACACAACTAAGGCTCCTTTTYCTTCTCATCCTGGTCCCATGCTGCTGTGATCTGATGGATTCTGATCTAAGGGAAGAGCACTTTTAGACCAGAAATGCCATGGTGGCACTGAGCCAAGGCCCTCCTGATGCAAGGCAAAATGCACAATGAACAGCTGACATTCCTTGCTCCTTGAAGTAAGTCCAAAGCAATTTAACACAAGGCCATAAGCATAAATTATGATAAAGTAACACTGCTGATTTAAAAATCCTTCCATCAAATCAAAGCTTGAAGTCTTTCAGGAATTTTGGATTTGCAAAATAACCTGGAAAGGAAGTAATTCCTAAGGTGTTCCAGGCTCTGAGCATCCTGGTCTAGTGAAGGGTGTCCTTTGGCAGGGAGGCTGTAAAATGGATCTTTAAGGGCAATTGCAACCCTAATCTTTCTGTGATTCTCTGATTCTACAGAAAATTTCTTTTCTGAGTGATTTTCCCTCCAGTGGCATGGTTTTCTCCCTCAGATGTTGCATCTCTCTCCTGCATCTTGAACTCCCTGTAGCAGAAAYTGCACAACAATACCACAGCTGAGTAAAAGGAAAACATTTTGAAGATCAAGATGTCAATTGTGCTGTGCAGAAACAGCAGAAAAGAGGACAGGAAAAGGTCCATGAGCAGAGGAATGATGTTGATGTCAATTAGTAGGGTCATTGAACTGTGTGTGATGGCAATGACTTAAAAAATTGGTGTGTTCTTTAAAGAGTAGCAAGTTATTTGATTAAAAGTCCAGATACTACCAGTACCATGGAGCTGCTATTTAGTTCCTTTAGAGGAGGACAAGAACAGGGCTTTTGCACAGCAGTACAAACCCATTATTCCTTATGTAGGAGCCCAGSAATTTAATGGCAGCAGGAGAGGCAGGGCAAGAGGCAGCTGGAAGGGTGGTTCCATGGCTGGCAAGGGGAGAATCCATGGCAGCAGCACAGAAGGAACAGCTGAGAGAGCTTTCTGGCATTCAGTGGGAGCTTCAACTGATCAGGGGGTGAAGGGGAAGGCAGAAAGGAAGGGCCTGAGCAGCCAGGTTTGCCAGGCAGAGTGAGCAGCAAGAGGTGATTTTGGCAAAAACTGCTCGTGCACTCATGCATTCAAGAGGAAGGAGAGCTGTGATGGGGAGAGATGAGAGAAGAGAGAGAAAAGCTGTTTAGGCAGTGGAACAAGGTCTTGGAAATAGTCTGAAAGCAGAGTTGGATGGATGGGGTGATGGAGAAAGCAGTCACAGATTTTTTTCTCATTCAGTAGGATGGAAGGGCAGTAATATTTCTAACAGTGATAAAGAGGTAGGAACACAAAATAGAATAGAACCCTGGCCATGATATAGCCAGCATAAGCTCCTCAGGAGCAACTGTCAGGAATACAATGAAAGGAAACAGGGAAGGGAGGCAGTTAAAAAAAAATAATTCAGGGTTTGTCTTTTCTACTGTCCATGTTTGCTTCAATTCCAAGTGGGTAAGCCAGGAATCTGTTTGTCCATATTAGATCACAAAATCACAATGTTCTCCCTCATTAACCTCAGAAAGGGGGACAAAGACAGAATGAACAGCTTTGTGACAAAGGTACTTTTGCTGTTGCCCTTGAATCAAGAGGATTATTGTACCTGTCCAGTGTATCCTGCACTGCACATTTTCACTTTGTTTTGATCAGC
The DNA here is from genome assembly GCA_014549065.1 of Cardinalis cardinalis. Classification (NCBI taxonomy): domain Eukaryota; kingdom Metazoa; phylum Chordata; class Aves; order Passeriformes; family Cardinalidae; genus Cardinalis; species Cardinalis cardinalis. The sequence continues at coordinate 268,414 of JACDOX010000433.1, read as the reverse complement.
TAGGTAGGATTTCATTAATTTTCACATTTTCATGCTTCAGGTCTGCAAGGTACACGCCATGCTCCAGCATAAGAATTTCCTTCTAACCATCAACCAAGAGCACACATGGCACTTCACACAGCGTGTGTCRAAGCAAGTCAGAACTCGTTCCCATTAAAGGCTGGGCAGATACTGTTTTCTTTAGGCACTCAATTAAAGGCAGGTGTCTGGCCCYTCATCAGTTCTAGGTGGTCTTTTCCTCTTGGGTTGTTTTCCTTTTCTTGGTGGTGACTCAAGTGCTTTCTTCACTTTTGAAATCTGTTAAACTCCCCACGATCATTTCATACATTTCATWTTCTCTCCGGTTTCATGYGCAGAAGTTTCCAAGGAACAGGCAKGACTTGGTAAGTCATTTTTCTTTCTTCTTCTGCTAGGTATAGTTTTATTCCAAATTCCTGGTGGTAGTTAGTGATCTCAAAAGAAATGGAATTACAGAAGCAGGAGTGTGGATGGCAGGACAGGCCATTTTCCACTGATGAGTTCAGAGGACACTGAATTACATSTGCTGCTGAAAGACCCCAGAAATGCAACAGTGATGAGGACTCYGGCTTTGTTTATCCTCTAAATTTGGGACTCAAAATTTAACTCTTCTCTCTGTCTCTTCCTCTCCACAGAAAAGCTGAGAAGGCACCACGTGTTCAGATTTAGCTGCTTTTGGATGTAATTGCACAAAATTCACATTGACTCTGGGATCTCTGCCAGGATACATGCTGACAGAAGAGAGCACAGACCTTGGGCTGRTAATGAACCTCTCTTCAGTCATCAATATTTTACATTAAATAATCATAGAGTGAGGTCGAGAACTGCAGAGGGTAAAGGGACGTAGAGGGAAAGATCAAATATGCTCATGAGACTATGAAAGTAGGATCATTTAGTGCAGGACAAAATTAATTTAAAATGAATTTTTTACCTGTACTAGTCTACTGGAGATAAGCTGCCATCCTTGGGAATACACTGCTCTTCAGGAAAAGCCACCTGCTTGTGGTAGAGCCACACCACCCTGGAATAAAAAGCATAAACACTTGCTCCAGCAAGCCCTTAAAGCAGTGGTGCAGAAAGAAGCTTTGCCCAGTCTTTGTGCAGCTGTGCTTTTCAGGAATTGGAGGATGGAGCATGAGTGGTGTGCCAAGATCACAGGCTCTTCGTGCTCTGGAAATGCAGAGCTCACTCCTCCAAAGCTTCCTTGGAGCACAAAGGGAGTGARCAGTGGGTGGGGGRACACAGGGACAAGGGTCTGGCTGTGTGTCAGGGGGTTCCAGATGGACTGGCTGTCCTGGTTTAGGGCAAATCTGGGAGAAAACCTCTAAAGGGGCTCCTTCAGAAAGCAGATTTAAGTGGCCTCTCTCCCAACTGGTTTRGGAAGAGATTTCCTTGGAGAAAAGTGACAAAAACCTGTTTATTTAACAGGCAAAGCATTCACCAGCACACACAAAAAAGAACAATATTAAACAATAAAACCTCTTGMCACTTTAAAAGAGAYGASAAACTCRGAAAGTCCTCTTGGTGGGCTGTTACTCGGTCCCTCCTGTGCTGGAGAATGCCACATCCCGGGCCCTGGTGGGCCACGAGTGTGAGCTCCTGGTGTTCTTCTGGGTGTTGAGCCCAGAGCAGGTTTAAACAGGTCCAAAGAAAAAGAAAAACCACAGTCCAGGGAACTTCTCTGCCTCAGCTCGCTAAAACTAACTAGAAGCAAAGGARAGCTCTGTCCTGCTGTCTGTCCACGCTGCAGATAACACAGGRACACGGAGGAGCGAGTGCAGTTTCTGAAAACAAACTCTGTGCTTCTTGTCTCCCCCCCCTTGCTCTCAGAACCAGCCTGAAAGGTGCAAAGCTCATTTCTGGGCTAAAGAGACACATGGGGATGCAACTCAGCATGATAAAGTCACCCCAGGACACCGGGGCACGCTGAGAGCAGGCTGCCTGCCCCCCAGACGTGCAGGACAGACAGACGGCTGCGGCGTGGGCCCAGCGGGCAGGCACACAGCAGAGCTGTCATGCATGTGCAGGCCATCTGTGAGGAGAATGCTCCACAGTCCCTGCTGAGCTGGGTGGGGAAGGGCTCTGCCCCTCTGGATTCCAGTGTTATAWGGGTTTTTCCAGTGAAAACCGTGGTACACAGCAGTGGGAGGAGATGGGTGTTAACTTGTGCCCACAAAACACCTCTGCTCTGAAAAGTGGGCAATTGCACCTGCCAGCAGCTYTTTTAGAGAACCCAAAGGAGCCATTCCCTGTCTCATTTTTTTATACAATGCCAGCTGCTGGCAGGGAAATATTCACATTTCCTGCTCTCCCACCATTACATGGTACTGCTGGAGTGTAAGGAAAGCGCAGCCAGTGGTCTAGCTGGGAATTAACCTGTACCTGCTYTGGATGCTCCAGAACTGAGTTTAGTGAGATATTCCAGAATTTTAAAAAAATGGAAGTGTCTTCTGCAGGCTCTGTCTTCCAAACAACTCCAGGCTAATTCCAGACTTGACAGGGTCTTGTCCACTTGAATTTTAAACACCTCTGAGGATGGAGAGACTTCASAGCCTCCCTGGCCACCTGTGCCAGTGCTTGGCCACTCTCAGCATGAAGAAGTCTAATACTCCTTTAAACAGGAGGAGAAGAACTTTAAATCCCATTTGCACCCTGCTGGTTTTTCTGAAGTTAAAATCTTGTGCTCTATTTGTTCATTCTTTCACCATCAGGGAATGGAAGCTGCATTTAGCATTYCACATACAGGCCCGTTTCTTCACCATATCAGAGTAAGATTATTATCAGGAAATATGAAGTGAACTATACCTAAATATTAGCACAAAAGACAGGTTTTAAACTTTCAAGCAATTACTTTTTCTTTCGAGTGGAGAATAATATCTGTATAATCTGAGCAAAACAACTGCACTGCCTTCTCCTTCCCTTTTTTTTGGAATTTCACAGATGTATCCTTATTCTCACTTTTTAGATTGGATTTATAGACAGAGAAATGGGGCATTCCTTTACATAGGATTTTTCCTACTTCATGAATGTAAATGTAAGAATTTTTCTGTCCATAGCTCAGAGGAAAACATGCCTTAAAAAAAACAATGTGTGCATTTTTTTTTTTTTTTTACTAGTGTTCTACCATTCCAAAATCCAGTCAGGAAGATTTTGGAAGGGACAAAACCACCACTGACATACACTGGAATTTATACCACTGCTGATCTCTTTGAAAAATCTTTCTTCTTTTTCTCACAATTCTTTGCTACCCCCAATTCAAATCAGCCCCCTCAGCTGTTTTAGGTCTCATGAGATGGCAATGCTGCATCATGATGCAAAGAGTCTCAACACAAAGGTCTTGTCCTCTTGTTCCATCTGTTCAACAGGATCTTAACCTGACATCAGAAAAGATGGAAATGATGCCACATGAAACAAAGTTGTATCCTTTTAAACAACTGCAAAAATAATGCCTTGCAGCTTGAGTGAATGCTTGTTTTTTGTCCAAAAGTGACTTTTTTCACGTGGCCTTTCATTATTAATCTTTGTAACACAGGTGTGATGCCCACAATGAAAGGTGACATCCCTCAGGCTACTGGGAATGTTTGAAGTAGGAGCAGGAACCAGGTAAACAGAGACTATTTATACCCTGCTGGAGACAAATCACAAGGCTGTAATGGACAGCTATAGACAGGCAATGACATAATGACTAATGAAAAGAAATAGGAAAAAGCAATTGGAAAAATTTCTTACTTATTCCTTCTATGAAAAATAAGTAGGAAAAACACCCTGCTAACTGGGAAAAAATGCAAATCTGAGAGGTGTCTGACATCCTTCCTGTTATGTTGAAAGAAATGGGGAACTGGAAKCAAGTGAGAGGGGAAGAAAAAAACCCAAAGCAAATAAGCAGCTTGTTTACAAGGAAGATCCCAGCAGCTGGATGAGCAGCAGGAATGGAATGGGATGGGATGGTCTGGCCCTAACCCACACTCCCCACAGGCACAGCCTCCTCGAAGGAGTGACAGCATCCCCAGCCAGTGCCCTCTCAGCCAAAAATAGAATTTCACTCCTCCCGGGGCTGGGCAGCTCCTCAGGCTGAATTAACTCTGCTGGGGCTTTCCTTCTCTTCTTCCCCTTTTGTCTCCAGGCTTCCTGCTCCTGGTCATGCAGTTAGATCCTTCCTGCACCATCCTGAGCTTGCTGGTTCCTAAATCACCTGGGATGGATCCCGAGTCCCTTTCCCCGTGCCCCTGGCTGGGGCCACACCTGCTGGAGTTGCTGTTRGAACAGCCTTGGCAGCAGCCTGCAAATCTCTCAGGCACTTCATGTGCTCCAAAGAAATGTTCTGGGGTGATTTCCTTTGCCCCCTCTGAATCCATTTCTCCTTGATTTTTCTTCTCTGTGTCTCTTTTTTTCCTTTTCCCTTCCCAGTATCTCCTTGCTTGACCCACCTCACTGYAGTGCTGCTGCCATGTATTTCCCTCTGTCTCCTTGTTGTACTCCTTCCCACTTTCTCCTTTATGTCCCTTTTGCTTTATTCATTCACTTTTCTGTTACCTCTTCTCAGTTATCCTCACCTCAATCCTCACAGGTAGGGCTTCTTTTTGTTTTCCTAAGTTGCTCCATTTATTCTCAAAATCACTTTCCACGCCTACACACACACACAGAGCAAACCCCTTAAATACTATGTGAAGAGCCAGAGGACAAAAAAACAGCTGAATTTGCTTTTCCTGAGAAAACTGTGTCACATTAGTCCTGTGACAACACAATGGCATGGAAATGAAGGACATTTGGGCACAGGGACGTCCATCACTGCACTCCCATCTCCCTCCCATCTCCACTGTCCTCTCCTGCTGGCTGTGGTGGGGTGCTGAGGTGGTTAAAGCACAAAAACTCTGATTTTGGCTCCCAGAACAAGGTGGCACCAGGGCAGCTCAGTGGTCAGATACTCAGCAGCTGAGTCAGAGAGGCAAAAGTTCAAAGAAGGGCAGCATCTACAATCAGAAACATGTTTTGGGCCTGAGGACTAGAGGAGTTAAAAATAGGGACATGTGGGCTTAATTACAGAACAAAGGGAAAAGGGGCTAGAAAAAGGAACAATTTKGGGAAATTAGGAACAGTTGATCAACCAGAGCATTGCAAACAACCTCAGACACTGCTCCTGCCTTCCCTACCAAAGAGATCCAAATCATGTAACAGATGATCAGTGCTCTGCACGGGCATAAAATGCATGGGGAGGGCTAAAAACTCCAGATGTGCAGCTGACAAGATGATTCTTGCATGGTAAAAAGAAGGGTTAACTCTGTCTTGACTCTGTCAGAAACAAAAGTTCTAACAAAACCCATAAAATATAAAACCTGTCTGATCTCCCTTTGACCAGGCTAACTCATGTCCTTTTCCTCAGACCTTCAAACCTTACTTGCCTGAAAATTTAGAGGATTCTCCTCTTCAGTTATCTCTTTAATTTTTTAAAYTGAAATATATATTTGAGCAATACTAAGACTCTGAAGACATTAAATTTCAACTGTGTTGGCTCTTTTTGAATATTATATTTCATTAGCTTTGTATACAACTGTTTCTAGACATTCAAACTCTGATCAGGGCAATAATAAGTTGGTGGCAGTTGTGCTACAAATTGAAAATGGCCTAATGGGGCCAAACTTAATTTTAAATTTAGCTACAAATTTACAGCCAAACTTCATTTTAAATTTGGCTTAAATGCTGCACTGGCTCTCAGATGTCTTGAYCCAGTTCTGTTTGCCTGTTTTGCACAGGCTCTGTGCTTGTACAGACAGCAGGAGATTGYCTCAGCTCTGAGGCAAAGAAGAAACCTACCACAGCAGAGCAGTGGCCAAAGCAAGCATGGAAATGACTGATCAGTGTCTTTGCTGCTTTTCTTTCTCGTGCTCTGATTGCAGCAGGGATGTTTAAACATGCCTGGCTCTGTGCACTGTCCAGTGTGAAATCCAGCTGGACTTGGATTTCACATTTGCCAGCAGCACTTGGGAGTAAGTGCAGTGGCTTCCTGGCTGGGCTTATTTTGCAGTGTTGAAACACCATTTTCAAACATTATCTTTTTGTTCCAGCACTTATAGTTCAAGCTTCTGTAATACTGGACATAGATTAAGATGAGGATTTTATGCAGAACTGTTTCTTTCCATGAAAATCTGCCCAACRCAAGCCAGAGAAATGCCATGGTAAATTCTGAAACTTCCTACAGCCCATGGAGCCTTTATGGCAGAGATCTCACTGTGTCATGAAACTGATAAAAGAGCAATAAAAGATGTGGCTGAACAGTTTTGGTGATTGATTGTGGTGATTACACAGAAAAAAGGAACTGATTTTCCCTCCCAGCCCTTTTGATTAACGTAAGAACTTTCCCCTCAGAACACAAAGAAATATCAGCCAGCCTTGAGGACTTGCAGTCCTGAACAAAACCTCTCCCATACAGAGKAAGAACCTACACTTATTACCCAACCATGCAACAGCCTGTCGTGGGTTTTGTCAGAATTGTTCTTGGACACAGATTTCTCATCCAGTACTGATAATTTACAGTCATTTTATCACTGAAACCTGTTTGCTTTTCTGCTTTGAGCTGCTCAGATATGGCAGAGATCAGAATTTTTAAGGAATCTGAGGATATTTGTTTTGGATCATGTTTTCTTGGAAGACAGTAAAGAAAAAAGCACTTTCTTTTTTTAAAAAAAAAGCTCTCTGACTCAGCAGTCACAGAAATTATAAGAGCCACTGACATCTATTGCAGAAACCTGCAATGTTTGTTTTTTTTTTTAATCTACTTGAATTTTATATTATCATTGTAATCTGTATGTTATTCCTGACACCTAGAATGGGTGGAGTACAAAGAAAAAAAAAAATCTGTATTTGAAATAACAGAACAATGATCATTTTTCCTCTAAATAATATTTGCTCCAAAAACTAAACAAGGACATGAGAAAACATTCTTTTGGGTCCAAAGGGTCTCCATGGACAATCTGACTTCCTTTTGCACCCATCTGTATCTTGGATGCCACCAATGCCTATAGGAAAATGACCCTTTCTCCCAAGATGCATCCATGGAGAACTCTAGGATGTCTATGCTGCTGGAATTATTTCTGGTCACAAAAAAAAAGGAGAACTATTTTAGCATACAAATTGTCTCCTATGGACTTTAGAGAATGGTAGGGAACAGCTTGAAAATAGTATTTTCTAATTTCCAAAAGAATATTTGAAATAAACTTTCCTCTTTCTCCCCTGAGGTGTTACTGAAATGACAATTTCTGTCCCTTTTCAAGCAAAGAATGTTTCCAAAAATATTTTCTTGCTTAACCCCAACATGCTGCTAAGACATAAAACTTATAAATGTTAATTTTCTGCAACTCCCAGAGTTTTCTTTCTCCTTCTTTTATGTAGGCCTGCTTTGCAAAGCTTGATCTCCAGTGCCTAAATGTGGAAAGGCTGATAATTTACACTGGAACCAGCATTTGGGAAACTTGTATATCTGGAGAGCTGGTTTGAATAGAAATTGTAAAAATGCACTAAAGAGGAAAATTGAGTGCCAAAATTAGACTGGCACACTTCAGGATTTTAAAGGCCAAGCTTACTGCAGAATGGCCTGATTAGCTCTGTCTAAATTCATTGCTGGAGTACAGTTAATGTTGGTGATCTTCAAAACTCTGAAAGATGAAACGTGCAGCAAACATTTGAATGCACAGACTTCAGCTTTAGGGTATTCTTTTGGAACACAGAGTGTGTYGAGTGTTGTAAAGCACTGGGCATGTTCAGACAATGCTCTGCTAGGAGGGTGGCTGAATATTCTCTTCAGTTTGACCTCAGGGCTCTGTTCTTGGTTGAAGCTTTTCTCTTCCCCCAGCAGTTGTGGTGCTCAACTTTGCTTCAGTGGGAACATACTTAGTAGCAAGCTGGGAGTTTTCCTTCCTTGTTCCTCCAACAGATTTTGGAATTTCAGTTCAGTCCTTTRTAACAAGGTTTCCAAGTACCACAGGAAGGTTTGATGTCCAGGCACTTSAACCCAAATGCTGCTTTTGTTACTGCTTTGGAGGGCTGGATGGGAACTGATGGTGAGGAAAGGCAAAGCTCAAGATCCCAGCCTGAATCCAGCAATTCACAGACTTGTAGGAGGTTGAGGCCTTCTGATTCCTCAGATATTATTGACAGGAGCAGGGAGTGACAGGACAGAGAGGGGGATGGCTTCAAGCTGACAGAAGACAAGTTTAGAYGGGATGTTGGGAAGGAATTGTTCCCTGGGAGGGTGGGCAGGCCATGGCACAGSRTGCCCRGAGAAGMTGTGGCTGYCCCTGGAAGTGTCCAAGGCCAGGCTGGACAGGGCTTGGAACAGCCTGGGATAATAGAAGCTGTCCCTGCCCAAGGGAGCGGGACTGGATCATCTTGAAGGTCCCCTGTAGCCCAAACCCTTCTGGGAYTCTGGGATTCTCCATCTGCCCCTCACCTCCATCTGAAAACCCCTGCCAACAATATCTGACTGTGCCCTTCAGGTGCACTGCTTCAAGCAAGGAGAAATTTGCATCTGCTAAAAGCCAACTTATCTAAGCTTTTACCCAAATTCTCCATTTGGCCTTTAATCACAAGATTTCATGCACAAATCTGCTCACAGGAGAAAATCCAGAACTTACAGTTTCAACTTTCCCTCGTCCAGCGTGTGGATCCATCCCTGCCTCTGCCAGAGAAAGAAACCCCTTTAAGTGAAAGAGGGCAGTAATAGAAATTCCRTGCTCACACGTGCTAGGGTTTCATTTCAGTGACATCATTTATCAGTGTGACTTTGCCAAAGGGAAGAAGTTCACGTTGGAGGATTCAAAAGCAGCATCTAGGATGAAATGGGTTAGAAAGGCCTCAGGTTTCAAAAGGAGATGCCAGACGTGGGCCTTGAGTCTACTCACTTGAGTTCATTGCTGGAGATTTGCATTGTAACTTTCTTCCTTTCAACCTTGAAAAGCACTTAGAAAATGAAAACACATTCCAGACAGTAAAAAAGGCCGTGTTAAAAAAGCTCATATTATTTTTTGGAAAGACATGAAGAGAATTTAGGGGGATTTCATGCAGATTCTCTAGTGAAAAGCCATGCCAGATAAAAAAGCTTAATCACATTAACTCTCTGGAAGACAAAAGGACTGGCACACTTTGTGTATGTCAACTTACAGAAATCCTAAAACTCCTTAGAAGGGTTCTTGTAACTTAATACACTCAGCAGCCTCTTTTGAGTTCCTGGGAGACACTTTCTAATATTAATTTTCTTTTTTCACCTTGCTATGTATAACAAAAGCTGGACAAATGTCAGTGGCTCAAACACACAAACACAGGTGACTAATCTAGCTAAGCCTTGGAAATAACTGTGTGAATAAAATATAAACCAGTTGAGCTAATCCAGGAATGAAGAGGAGATCTCCAACCAGCAGAGACGAATTCTATTCCTGCTCCAAGCACTGAGTGAACGAAAGGCAAAAAAGAAAATCGGCATGTGAGGATCTCCTTCTCCCTCCTGTTCTGAGCTGGTGTTACATTTCTCTCTGATTGTGTCCCTTATGGTTCTGTGCCCTTTTGTGCCCTCTCAGGCAGTTTGTTCATGCACGTGTGACAGCAGGAAGAACAAGTGAGCAGAGCAGAGGGTGGAAAGCAAAGCTGGTGAGAGAGTAGCAGATGGCACACTTCTGCTGTCCCTAAAAGGCTCATTGAGACACCAGCCCTGGAACAAGGAATCCCATGGGATTCTCTGCTGATTGTCTCTAGAAATGATCAAAAATCTTGTTTTCTATTTTAAAGGGACTGTGTTAGAAAATGGAACGTTGTGAAACCAGCCAACTCTAAGATTCAGCAGAGATGGGAAAGGGTCAGATTGCTCCATCCAGACATGCAAAATTGTCACCATTTGGTGAAGTTCTCTTACAAAACAATTGTWTTCCTAGATCACAGCAAATCTTCCTGCAAGCTCCTTCTTTTATTCTGACTAACGTAGGAAGGACCATGATAATGGGTGTGGAGGGCTCCTTTCCCCCAGGACTCACTTTCAGCCTCTGGCAATTTGTAGCTGAGAAATATTCTAACACTGCATCAAAGTTCTTGTGCTTAAAGACCTTCAGTGAGCTCTTTATTCCAGGATTTTACCCAGCTGCTTTCTGAATCCATAARAACTCTCAGCACCCACAAAGAATTCCCCAAGTCAGCCAGGAAATATATGAAAAAATGTAATGGTTTTGTTTTCTTTTTGCTGTGGGTTTTTTCCCCCCTCTGTTTGTGTTTGAGTCTTCCACCAGTTGGTTTAGGTCAGTTCTCCTACAACAGGTGCCTAAACCTGAGCAAGCAGAGTTTTCCATAGGAGGCCCTCAAAAGGCAGCTCTGGGTCTTTCTAAAAGCAAGGTCCTCTTTGCACTTAAGGCAGCGGGGAATTTCTAATAATAACAGGATTAATTAATTTCTAATAAAGAATTAATAGGATTAGGGGGTAATAACAGAATCCACAGGCAGAGATATTTGGGGCAAGACTTAGAAAGGTGCACTTTTCTACTGGCAGTTTGATTTGAGGAGCACAGAGCAGTCATGTCTATTTTTTACCTCTCTTTTTTTGTACTTCTSTGACTTTTTGGCAACTCCTCTGGGTTTGGACTCCACACAGACAAAAAGAGTCTTTTCCATACTGATGAAAACATAGAAGGGAAAAATGGTATAGTTCTTCTGATGGGAAAATGAAGATCAAGAATGCTGTTAAGTTATAATATAGGCCTAGGAGAAAATAGAGGATGATGGAAAATACTGACAGCCTAGCTGGCTTTTAATGAAGGATAACATTTTCCATTACAGGAAACATAAAGCACTGGAAAACATTTTGAAGAGCTATCATTTAAAGTTTTGGGTTTTAGTGGGAAAGATCTCTGCTCAAATTGTATTCATGATACTGTCTCATAAATATGGGAACATAAGTTGCCTTTAAAGTTTTGGCCTTTCTTCAGCATATATTTTTAAAAATCCTTTTATATTGTATTAACTTTTTGTTTGCTTTGAAGAGAAGAAACATGCTCCTCTCYGTTTCCATTCCCCTCCCAGTTTTCTTCTTTTAATGAGTTGTTTGACTCAAATATCATCCTTCATGTTACCCTCCTAAATTTTTATGTTCTCTCTGTTCTTGTTCCTGGCAACATCAGAATCTGCCTTCTCCCTCTGTAGAGCTAAATGGCTTTCTTAAACCCCCAAATTCTCAAATCAACACCTAAACTGTTGCTTCTGCCACTTTTCATTTGTATCACCTTAGTTTTAATCAATTCTTTCCTGATTGCCCAATTTAATTTAGGCTGTTCTTCTGCTGTGTCCCTCCATAGATGAAAATATTAAAGAAACAAAATCCCACTGAGCAGTTTATCAATAAATCTGCTTAACAAAGAAATGTCCTTTAGAGAAAATGAAAATGGTTTGCATTTGTCCAAAGTGGATAAAGACAGTTCAGATGCTCTGACCTAATTCCAATTCAGCTACYAAATGTAGGTGCCTTTTGTGACTATACACCTTTCTAAATGAGTTTCTTTGTGATGAAATTTAGCTCYTCTGATTAAAGGGGATACTTTGTGTACCACTGAAGATGCATCTTGAGCTATATTAAYAGCTTACAACACTGAGAAATTCAAATTCCTTTGTTTACTGTCAAAGTCATGATAAGAGGCAGATAAAATGAATAACACAGACCACCAAAACAACTTAGTTTTCTGTGATTGTTGAAATTAAATTTAGCAACCTTTTGCAAAAGGTGATCCTTAATTTTTCTTAAGAAGGTGTAATTTACAACTATGTTATTTAAGTCAAATTATTACCACCAAAACAGGTTCGTTGAATGTGGATGTAAAGTTCACAAAACACACAATTTACTTTTATAGTAATGGACAAAAAATGTGTGAAAAATGAGGTGTTTTAGTGGTTTGTTTTGTTTTGGTTTGGTTTTTTTTTGTTTGTTTGTTTGATTTTTTTTTTTTGTCTACCTGAAAGCTCTGTGGCTCTACCAGCAAACTGATTTCCCCATCTCTATCCAGTAGGATCTCAAATTCTGGATGACTTCTTCGTTCTGTTTTTCTTKAATTTTGTTACTTGGGGAATATTTACAGTCTCACTGCAACATTTAGAGTTATTTATGCAGCCCAASAGAACTGTGCAAAGATCCTGGAGCTGGTGGGAAGCTGAGCCAGGAATGCCATGGGATCCAGTGAAAAGTCCAGCCCTGTGTGGCTGGGGGCAGCCTGACCACTATTAAGWGGCAATTTGCCAGGGCTGGCTCTGGAGCCCTCACAATAGCAATAATTATATTTCATTAGGCCTTTTGATCATGGAGAAATTGCATTGTCCCAGCACACCAGGGCTGCACAAGCCCCTCCTCAGAAGCTGTGCTGTAAATTTGATTTATTACAGGCAAACTCCAAAGCTTCCACACAAAATCCATGGATATGGCCTCTATAGCTGGCCCTCCTCTCCCACCCAGCCCAGCTCACACATGACAAACACATGGCCCTGTTACCCCATATCTTGTCATAATTATTATGTCTTYTAAAAGATAAAACTTACATAACCTACACGGGCTCAGTAGGACCAAAAGTTCATTCTTGGCAGAGCAGAATTACCTGTAGGTGTTTCACAAGATGAAAAACAAACTTTCAATTGCCTGTCAGATTCAAAGGTATTTCAGATAAGACTCCAATTTGCCTGAAATTTGCTCACTAAAAATTGAGGAATGTTGTCACCCCGCTTTGAGCACAGTTAAATCCTGATAAAAAGCCATTGTTGAAAACTGAGCCATTTCTGTATTTGGTTTGTAAGGTGGGAAGAATTTCCACAAACATGAAGTTTAAAAATCCGTTTAAAACAAGAAATGAATTYTCAAATTGACAAAATCAAGTACTGCAGAAAGTTCTTGCTTCTTTTTCTTACAAGTCACCAAAGTGCACAAGTATTTCAAACAGCTTGACATCTGTATTACATAAGCAGAAAGCAATTCAGCTGCTTGGAGAATATAAAAAACAACTTTGACCTTACACTGGAGTCATGCTTCAAAAGACTGATTATTCATACGAGGAAAATTGCTCAAAAACAACTGCTTGGAAATATTCTCAGAAAGAAAATAGATTGATTGTTCTGAGGCAATAATACAATTATGGTATAACAAACTGGATTTTTATTTCATTTTACTCCTAAGGCTTTTTCTTTTTTCACAAGAAGTGCTTCATTTGCTAGTATTTGAAATATTTTATCTTTCAAAATGTTTCCCTTGTTTGCTCAGTGTATTTTTTAGCTTGCTTGAATGTAACTCTTCAAGAAATTTGAGAGTTGCTGCTAATGGGAGAATTTCAGGCCATGTTGCCCCTCATTAATTCTGACCCCATTATGGCCATATCACTGTAGGGTTACAGATGTCTTGTSTTGGTAGAAAATACTGTAAAATTGTCCATTACTATAAAAGTAAATTGTGATTCAATAAATTTTCAATGTGTCCTTGATATAACACCAAATTCCATAAATTCTGGATTTATTTTAGGGTAGTGTTTCTTTTCAGGCAATTTTTTTCCCTCTGGGGAAGGAGGTACAGCCACCTGGCTTAGGGGCAGAGTGGAAGTTCAGGAAATCTGGGTTCAATTCCCATCTCTGCTCCCAGCTTCCCCTGCCATGCTGGGTGCAGAGCTCAGACCCCACTGCTSAACTCTCATGAAGATCCTCTGCTGKGAGCAGCTCAGGATTTCACCAGCTCAGACCAAAACCTGGCTAAATGTTAAAGGCTGAGGCCATTTCTCCTCAGCTTTCCTCTGAAATCTGCGGATTTCAGTTCTTTCCAGCCAYGTCCCTCCTGCCCCTGGAGTTTTTAAATATGTGGATCCAGGACTGGGCTTCTCTATCCAGACAAACTGAGGTGTCTGAGCCTTGCCAGTGCCCCTAGAGCAGCACATCTGCCACAGTGAGCTTGGTTCTGACAGCACATAAAATGAACTGGGCTCCAGAACCTCCAGAAGAATCATCAAGTTTGGAAAACACCCCCAARGTCATGGAGTCCAACCATGAACCCAACACTGCCAAGCCCACCACTAACCCATGGCCCTCAGCACCACATCTGCAGGYTTTTAGAACACTCCAGAGATGGTGATTCCACAAACTCCCCTGGACAGCTCCTTCCAGTGCTTGACAATCCTTTCTGGGAGGGATTTTGTCCRAATCTCCACCCTAAACCTGCCCTGGCCCAGCCTGGGGCCGTTCCCTCTGCTCCTGTCCCTGTTCCCTGGAGCAGAGCCCGACCCCCCTGGCTGTCCCCTCCTGGCAGGAGCTGTGCAAGGSCCCCCCTGAGCCTCCTTTGCTCCCCTTTCCAGCTCCCTCAGCCTCTCCTGGAGCTCCAGACCCTTCCCAGCTCTGTTCCCTGCCCTGGACACGCTCCAGCCCCTCCAGGTCTCTCCTGGAGTGAGGGCTCAGAGCTGGACACAGGATTTGTACCATCAATCCCTTCTCAGCAATTAATTCAGTCCATAAGCCAATCTTGTCACTTGGGTTACAGCTTCTGGTTCATACCCAAATACTGGAGTTCAATTTTTCTTCAATTCCCCCTTTACAGTAGTYCAAATTCACTCCCAGCATTATTTTACATAGGTTATTGAAGAAGTMGAACTAAAAAGTTGCAGTGTACTCCACATGAGAGGTTTCTGGAGAAAACCAGAAAGTTTTCTCCAAGTTATCTGTACTTCACCTCAGTGAAACCATTTCAGACAAGGATTTCCCCTCAGTGATCTGGTCACAGRGCTCTAGACAGTAACATGACATGGCATTAAACCAATTTTAAAAGGTAATTCCTTCAGTGCTTCTGATGTATCCTAATTTTATCCCTACAGAACCACAGTTCARTGGGCTGCTTCTAGTCAAGCTGGAGCTATTCTTTTTTCTACCTTACATTTTTCAAATACTTCCTAAACCAAGGGAAGGAATTTCACACCACCAATCAAAATAAGCCACTCAGCAGAAAAGCTTCAATTTCCAGCTCTTAATAAATCACACAGATTTAAATCAGATTCACGAATTCCACAGAAGTTATGCATTTATGTTCTCAATTTCCATAACAGAAGTTGCAACTCTGTAGGAAAATCTGAACTCTCTAATAGTTACCTGCTGAACTTAATTGTGGGCAGAACTCAGTTGTTTATGTCTGCTGGCCCCTCACTGGAGAAATGTTAACCACRGTACAATATGAACATAAACTTCAGCTCGTTCACTTCTGAGCTAAATAAGCAAAACAAACAATTTCCTTCCTTAAATTCAACAATKATTTCTATTTATTACACAGCATATCTTGGTGCTAACAGAGGCCAAGCAAGGACCATAAAAAAGATCACAAATGGTAACTTACAGCAGACGTGTGGGACTGTGAATCTCCTTGAAAACTTCCTTCTACCAAGACACTGCAGAGTCTGTGAGATGTGTGGCATGACCCCATCCTGTGCCAGTGATCATCAGCCCATTTTCCAATTCTGGTGCATTTTCTGCATTTTGGTCAGCACATGCTGTCACATCCCTGCAGGCTGACACTGCTGGGACCTTGTCCCCAGAGCCAAAAGGAAGTTGTTCCAAGAGGTTTTTTAGTTTTTTGTTGGTTTTGTGGGTTTTTTTTGGTTTTTTGTTTTGGTTTTTTTTTTTGCCAGGGGTGCTGCAAGCAAAGCCCCACCCTTCCCCTGTGCTGAGGAATGTGATGGATCCATTCCACAGCAGAATTGCTGCAGTCATGTCCCCAAACCGGCTTCCTATCAGAATTTCAAGTAAAACACTGCACTTTTCCTCCTCAACTTGGCCAGAAGGGACTTTTTMATTTCAAAACATTTAGAAAACAAAAGTGTGTGCATGTGTGGGTAGAAATACTGGGAAAAAACCCCAAACATCTGTGACCTGATACCTGCCTGTCAGGAGKGATTGGTGACACTGAGGGTGCAGGAACACATGTAGCAATTAACTCAGCTTCTCCCTGATCACGAGCATCACATTTGCTTTTTCTTCTGTTGATTACGAATGCTGCGTGATTGCTTTTAATCCAAAAGTAATAAATTTGTCCTGACTGCTTAATCTCATCTGTAAATGGAGCTCTTTGGTTTCATCAGCCCCCAATTTATTGCATTTTTGAGATAAACCAGCCAATGTTTGATACTGTTTGGTTTTAGTGTGCTGTATCTTTTTCAGTTTCTACTTTTACAATGTTTCTGTTTGCTTAAATTCCTTCTGCAGATAAATTAAAATCAGGAAGATTTTTAGAGTTCYAAATCTATTTTTTGCTTTTAAATTTTTTTCTTTCCCTCCCCCCCACCCCCCAGGTTTTCCACTTGAGGTGCACACACAGTATCAAAGACATTTCAGCATTAGTTGAACCTCAAGATATGTTTAAACTCTCACTTTGCAGTTCTRTTGGCCAAATCCAACATTTTGCTCYGCCAGAAAATGCCAGGTGGTAACAGAATCAGTTTAGGTACTTTTTTAGCTGTGCACCAGATGGTGATAACACAAGTAATAATACCAAACAAGTATTAGCTTGTTTCTAGCCCCTGCCTCCCCATGCTGCAGATGCAAAAGGTCATTTATATGAAGCACTCACCAYGTGCTGTGCAAAATACAACAGAAATTCCAGCCAAACTGGTCCCTGGAGTGTCCAGGAAGCATCCTGGTGGAAATTCCCCAATGACTCTGGAAAATGCAAGAGAAAAAAAACCCAACAAAACTATTATCAGTCTTTTGTGATCWTGATTTGAAAAGAACCATGTGAAGCAATGTAATGTCAGTGTTATGTCAGTGCATCACTCTTTCCAACAAATAGGACATGATTAAACCAATTAAAGGCTGTGTCTTTATTTAAGGCTTACCTGGCTAGAGGGGTGTTTGGTGTGAAACAAAAACCCCCAAARTGATGCAAGTAATGATCTAAAATTRGAACCAAATTATTTCTCCCTTTACCTTCCATTAAAAGCAGTGGTCAGAGCTTTCTACTTCCTGTGGAAATAGATAAAACAGAGGTGCCTTCTGTCTTAATTCCCCCATGCACATTTCCAGATCCTGACAYTTCCTTTCCCTCAGCAAAATCAGATCTGAAATTATGGCATCTCCATGCTGCATTGCAAGTCTTAAGAAAGAATTCTGGACTTCCTCAGAAACTGTATTGGAACAAAGTCGCCCAAATTGCAATGTCAGATTGCTTTGCTTTTAATTTGAATACAAGAGTGATCCATTCCAAATGCTCCAGAGAAATATTTCCTTGTTCAGCCCCCTCAGCTCCTCCTCCAGGCTTCCTCAGATCATTTCCAGTTTGCTTTTAATGGAAATTCCTTCTGACCCCAATCTTCTGCCTGATGAATTCAACCTATCAATCATACAAGCCTTTAATCCAATTTATGGGGGGCTGGGGAGAACAGGAGGAAGCAAATGTATGGAGATCAGTGGAATCAGAGCAGTGTGCTCAAAACCCACCCCCAAACACATGAAATTAAGCAGTCTTCTGACTCTGGGAGCTGAGAGGCTTTTTAATATCTTGCTGCTTCTTACCTGAGCTGGAGCCAATGCTCAGGACCTTTTAGACTCATCAAATTATGGGTTATTGCTCTGCTTCCAAGCTGTGCCTGGCAATTTCTCCTCAGTGCTGGTGTAGTCAAGGTCTCAGAAGCATGAAAGGCCCCTGGCTGATCTCTCCTTGTGCAGGCACAGTTTGCATGCCTGCCTGCAGGAGAAGTCCTCCTGCCTGACCTCTGTCCCAGCCAAGAAGGGGGCCAGCCAGCCAGCAACCCCATCTYGGGGTGCTGGCACCTCCAAACCTCTCAGTGCTGTCCTGGCACAAAAATGGGAAGAGCAATCCTTGAATAATCCTAAAAGTCACACCCTGAATGTGAAAGTGGCTTTGACCTACAGAGATGTTAATGCCGGCCTGTCCCATGGCTTCTGTATGTAAAACCTCACATACTTCAAAATAATCAGAGGTTAATTATATTGATAAGTGGAATTTCCACTCATAGTCATCTATGCCCATTAATTTCTGCTGTCACCCTTTTATGAGTTGAGTGCAAAATTCTTCCTCACAGAACTCCAGGATGGGTCAGGCTGGAAGGGAGCACAGAGGGTCACTGCTGCCACCTCCCTGCTCAGGCAGGGTCAYSCCAGGGCACAGGAGTGTGCCCACAGGTTCTGGAATATCCCCAGGGAGGAGACCCCAGAGCCTCTCTGGGCTCTGCTCAGGGCTGGGCAGAAGCTCTGCCTCCTGTGCAGGGGAATTGCTGGGCTCAGTGCCTGCCTGTTCCTCTGGTGCCACTGCTGGGCCTGGAGCAGAACCTGSCTCTGTTCTGAGCCTTCCCTTCAAAACCTTCCCCAACAGTTCCACTGATTTCCTCACTCTTGATTTATTCTATCTCAAGGAGCTGATACTTCTTGAGAAAAGAAAAACCTTTCAAGCTGATGACTGAGGCAAACTCCTAACTCCCACTTTTATGAGATGTAACTCGAAAAGCTGCCAGGTTTCTTGTTAAAATGAACTACTTCCATTTTCYCTCTCTTCACCTGCTCATAACAATTTGATTCTTTAAAACTGAAGTGGAAAGGATTTGTTTTCAAAGCAAGTAAAGTTGAACAGGAAAACTAACTGGGCTAACTGTAGCAGTAGCCTTGAGTAGTAGCCTCAGCACACCCCCATCCCCTGGGAACAYGATATCTGGAATATTACTTTATTCCAGAATAATCAGTGGGCTTTCAAGGCAAAGTAATTCTTCTTGGGAGGAATAAGGGATGGGAGGAGGGAGCCTAAGCCACTTTCACTCTGGGTTAGAATTCCCTACCAGCTGTTCCTTGCTGCTCAACACAGAAAAGAAGCCTGGGCAAAAAAGTGCTTTTCTGGGATTCTGAGTGGACAAGGCCTTACCATTAAAGAACTGGATCAGAAGTTAAAATTGAAAAGAGAGAAAACACCCAACCTCAACATACATTGCCTTCATACAAAGACTTCTTATCAACAGCAGCAGCTGTTGCCCAAAATAACCACTATTRCTTTAGCAATAATCCTGAACCATAAAACCAACTCAAGAAATCTTTGGGAAAGAAACATATGTATTATTTAAGGCTTAGATAACACACCAGTGCCTAATTTGAACCAATGTGAGTTTCTGAAAAGTGTGCAAAGCTAGAGATGCTCACAAAATGTGTTAAAGCACTTTCTGTTGAATAGGAACAGAATCCATGATCACAGCTGTTTCAGAAAAATATTGCTTGACTTTAGTTAAAATTGCACACYAAAATTTTAATAAATGTAATGGTGTGGAAAAGTTTTCAGGAAAATTTATTCTCCCTGTTTTTTCTTCACACTAAAAGTTGCAGTGAAAAGAACCCCAAAAACTCCAGACCTTTAAATGTGTGAGAAATGCTTCAGTGAAAATCCTTGATTAATTTAATGAAGGAAAATTTACAGATATACTGCAAGAAACCTCATTGCTGTGCAAGAACAAGGCTTAAAGGAAACAGTTCCTCAGACATAATTTCTCACCCTTCTTGACTCATTGGTGACTTTGAAACTCAAACCTGGTTTTGGCATTATCCTACCGTGGAGGAGACTGATTTTCATGGTTTCTCCTGGGAGTCCATTATTCATACAGGTTAAATTTCAGTGAGTGGTAAAGCAATCTCTCTCGTGACAGTCTGTCCTCTGCAGGAGCAAGGAGCCTGCTCAGACACTGAGATGTCCAGGGAAACACCASAGTTAATCAGCAGGACCAGGGAACTAATCGGATTATGTTGTCTGATCCTATTTTCTAATCACAAGAAATTGTGATGGAAAGAAAACCAGAGCACGTGTTCTAATTAATACACTCAGAATTTGCTCTGGAAGGCACTGCAGCAGGGCTAGACATGACAAGATACAAAAGAATCTAGATTTCAAGGACTTGTATGAAATACAAGAAATGTATCAAGAATATATTGTGGAAACATCTGWGGCATTTTATTCCCAGAACTCTCCTTTTTTTTTATTGTATGGAAAAAAATGTTGGTTATGATGATGGTGAGAGAGAAGGAAATGAAAAATGGAAGGAGAACCTTCTAAGGTTCTTAATATTCTACCCTGGTTTCAAACTCAGTGTTAAATGTGTAGAGCCATAAAGAGGGATGGGAGTCAAACAGCAAAAGTAGGATTTTTATGGAATGCTGCTAATACAAAACCTACAGGATTGGGTACCTCTTGGGGTGCTGCTGAATTTTATCTTGGACAGGTGAATTGTGGTTTTTAGTTGCTCTCTTCTCTTCTCTTCTCTTCTCTTCTCTTCTCTTCTCTTCTCTTCTCTTCTCTTCTCTTCTCTTCTCTTCTCTTCTCTT
>JACDOX010000433.1:0-247978 GCA_014549065.1 Cardinalis cardinalis | reverse complement strand
CTGTGTCTTAGGAAAGAAAACTCATGATGTCTCAAGGAGAGAACATAATTCAGTAAGTGAAATAATCTCTAAGTCATTATTAATAAATCTCTATTGAATTACAATTCTGCCAGTGTTCACAGAGGTATTAACATGTGAAAATATAAATAGTGCCTCTCAATCCGGAATCTACAGTTCAATTAAAAGGCCAAGGTGCTGGATTTTCACCTGGAGTTTTAAGTGGCACAGGTAGGAGAAGCAGCTGTAGGAGCACCATGATCACCCCAGATTTCATAGGATCCAAAAAGCTGAAGGCTGGTTCTATTCTTCCTCCAGTTAAGTGTGGTACAACATTAATGGAACAGGAATTTACAGCCCTGTAACAGTTTACAGCTTCTAAATTGAACCTCCTGACTTTGCCTCAGCAAATGTCTGTCAGTGGCAGGATTTRAATTGCAAACTCTATTCCATTAATTTTTTTTTCAGTGTAGAATATGCAAGTGCTGTAAGTGACATTTTAGGGCACGTTCCACCAGCTTAGCAAAGATTGAAGAAACAGAGACTGAATAATGTTGGGAGGAAAAGCCAGAGGAAATCCAGATGGACCTTTTACATCCTCAGTTTGGTATAAAAATTGTTGGGAGAGTGGGGGATTACACAGCGACACCTGTACAATATAACATGTAAGGTACTGATAAGTTATGAAAGAGCTGTTTTTGAATGACTTTCTTGAGTTTCCCCTTAAAGAGGTCTGTGTTTTCTTACTGCAAAGGGAAAGGTGGGGACAGCTTTATGCATGCTCTTTTGCCATGTGTATTCCCTGTTTAACTCTTTCTTGCAACACAGGCCAGGTGCCAGAGCTTTTCAGGAAGCATTAGGTGAAATTTAATGTCTCCTGAGTTTTAACACGGTGTGAAGAGCTCCTAATGGGTTTCCAAAGAGGAACTATCAAACAATTCTTAAATAAACAGGCTTTGAGCACCATAGAGCACCTAGTGTAGGCTGTAGAGAAGATAACAAGCAGTATCTGCTCAAAGAGCCTGGGCCAGAGGCAAAACTTGTTCCATTCAAGGAGGGAAATGGAAATAGAGCCTGTGCCACAGGTTGTTGTCCCCCTTCCTCATCCTTCAGTGTCCTTGTAGGAGCTTCTGGAGGAAAATGAGTCCACCAAGTTGGTCAGAGAGAAAGGCTGGGAGAATTGGGATTGTTCAGCCTGGAGGAGAGAAGCTTTGGGGTGACCTCATTGTGGCCTCCCAGTACCTGAAGGAAACCAGCAAGAAGGATGGGGAGGGACTCTTTACAAGGGTCTGGAGGGACAGGACTAGGGGTAATGGCTTCAAACTGACAGAGAATAGGTTTAGATTGGATATTAGATGAAAATTCTTCCCTGTGAGGAAGATGAGGCCCTGGCACAGGGTGCCCAGAGAAGCTGCGGCTGCCCCTGGATCCTTGGAAGTGCTTAGGGCCAGGTTGGATGTGGCTTTAAACAATCTCAGAGAACCTTAGGGGTTTAGAGAAAAGTGACCCTGCTCATGGCACAAGGGCTGGAACTGCACTATCCTCAATCCCTTTCAACCTGAACACTTCTGKGATTCTCTGGTTCTTTGTACAAGCACAGAGCAGAACTCCCAGCTCTCTTCATGAGGAGCCAAATGGAACAGAAGCTCAGAAACCTACGGTGTGCTCATCACACAGCCTTAAACTCACCCAAGAGCTCCTGTCCCTGGGAGAAGGCAGTTGACAAAGCAGCAATTCTGCACATTTGCAGTTCCTCAGGGATCAATTAAGAGACTATTATACTCTTTACTGCTGCTGCAAGATGAAAACACCCAGCATCTCCAAGGGAACTTCTTGTAAAAACCAAATTGAGCTTAATGAGAAAAGACTCTTGACAAATGCTGTTAGATGTGAGATGCATTTAGCAGTTGTCAGGAGCTGTATTCCTGAYTTAATGAATTTATAAGTTAAGCCATGCTCCAATGTTGATGTGAAGGAGACTGAGATCAGTGGCTTTGACAATGCTGGAGGGCACTGGGTACATTGAGCWGACCAAATTAATGGGATTCACATTAACCTTCATTAAATATATGAAGATGAACAGCCACAGACTGGGTTAAGTTGAATTTTAAAGCAGTTTTTTTTTTCTGATTGATAGATGAGAATACACAATTCTTTTATAGACATAGTATAGATAAAAGAGAGGAATTTCTCAGGAAGAATAACCATTGGTCCTTCAGGGGTACATTTGTCACYAAGCAGGGCAGTCTGTGATCCCCCATTGGGAACTCCAATATCAGTGAATTTTAAGGCATTGTGTCAATTTGAAGGACATTGTGCAGTCACTAAATCAGGGTGCTGCCAGGTCTGCTGAATTCTCCCATTTTGAGCTCTATTTAACCCAAAAAGGTGGGTAGGGAGAAGGAAGAAGTGGCATATGTGTCACCCTACAGCTGCTGTGGTCCTGGCTCTGAGACAGATCTGCCAAGWTCTTTCTGAAATTGCTGTCAAGCTTTGCCATCTTCCAAAACAGAGGAGGTGGATTGTGCCCATATCCTTGTGCTGCCACATCTTTAGCACATTTTTTTAGTGCAAGCAAAGTAAAGAGCAGCTGCATTTGAAGAGATTTYAGGGGCAAGTGTTTAGTGCAGCTGGAAAAGCCTTTATGCCTCTCCAATGCAGGCACGAGTAGCAGAAAGGTGAATTAAAAATATCACACATTTTTTCCACTGTATGGGAGGATTTTTCACTTCTAAAGCAAAAAGGGCTATCTGAGCCCTTCTGTCTCCAGAGCAAGGTGCAATTCCCACAGCCCCTGGTACAAAGAGGGCTCCTGCCCAGCCAGCTCCAAAACAGAGGCATTAAAATATTCAAAGGCCTTAATAAAGCTGTTCTGTTTGCACATTGAAAATTTATAATCAAAGGTCCATTTTCCCCCTTCTGTTTTTCTCTGTGCTCAAATACTTCCAGTTTCTCTCCCATCTCAGCAATCTCACATGTTTGTGTGCCCAACTTCCATGGCAGGCAGGACAAAGGGGGCTGTTATAAACCCACTCCCAGGCAGCCCTTGCTCACAGGCCTCACACCTATATTTCTTCCATAAATTCCAGTCAAATCTTTATTCTAAGAGGCAACTGCTGAGTTGGCTGCTGGCCCTGGAAACCACATTTTCAAATAAAATGCAACAGAGGAGAAAAGAAAACTACTTCTCTTCTTAAGGACAACAAAACAAAACTAACTACCACTGAAAAAACAAAAGAAAGAAAAAAGGGAAGGATTTTAGGTGATGGCAATAAAAGGTTCAAATTTAAGCCAGAGTGAGAAAATAACTCTCCAAAAAAGTTCCCATTTAAAGATCAATGGGACAAGAGCCTCAATAAAGTGGGAGAGCTCCTTAAAGGTAATGGATCCCTGACTATTTGTTCCAGAGGTSAATCAATGTCTCTTTTCAGGACAATTCCCTCTGTACCTGTGAGCTGTGGTGAGGTGGGAAAATCCTTTCATTGTAGCTTCCCCCTCCCAGCCTCGTGTTTTGATTGATTTAGCAGCCACCTGGCCTAAGTGGCAGAAATAGAAGGAGAAACATTTAATTAACATGACAGGAAATGCTCCAAGTGTGCTTGGAAATAGCAGGGATAACAGTACCATGTCAGTAAATATTTCATAGATTAACAGTCCTTTCAGTCTAGGCTTTTATTGACTTAGCAAACAAGGTTAYCCCTGTGCTGCCTTTAATCCATTTACAGTTAGTTGGATTTTTTTAATCAAAAATTTGGGTAAGGGTAACAGGAGACCACTCATTTCACACATGGAGGTATGAGGTGCTTAGGGAAYCAGCAAACCCTCAGAGTATTTTGCAAAATGTTTCTTATCTAAGGCTGGAACGAATCCCTGATATTTAGATTCTACATTATAGAAACTAAATACAGATTCTAAATAGAATATAATCTAAATATGTCTATTTCCATATAGATTTATATATAAATATTTTCTTATGTATCTGATAAACAGAAAAAAAAACAACAAAGGAAGTGTGAGGAAGTTTGAGTTCTCATTAAAAAAAAAGAAGAGAAAAACACCACCTTGTTCATATRAGAAATTTGTTCTTCTGAGTAATGAATCAGCAAATTATTTTCAACCATTACAAATGTCAACAAAACCAAACCCAGCATTTTAACAGGAAAGAAAAAAGCCTAACACTGTGAACAACTCTTGCTTGGAAAGCCAAGCCTTTGTTAGTTTGTATTTCCACCTAATTGCCAAGACTTCTCTGCTAATCAGAAATATCAAAATTTGCAGTCAATATTTGTCACAAGACAAGCACAGAATTTAGAAAAGCCTAATTAYTTAATAGCAGTAATCAAGAAAACAAAGAATGTGGCACTTTTACAGAAGATGAAAACATTTCTTCTGGTCTATTAGATAAATAATTGAGCCAACAACCCCACTGGATTATTTCAAGTGYGTAAAGTGCTGAACAAAGCCTCCCAGTGCTCCATGCTGAGCAGGACAAATTCTGTGGAGGGAAACAAATTTCTCTAGGTTCCATCTGAAATGAATCTTAACTCTGTTCTTATCAGACCCTGGTGCCAGCAGGAACAGCTCTGAGGAAAACCATTTGGACACAGCATACCAACACCTCGTTTTATGATGCCTTTTCCTGAAGAAAAGCTAAACCAGCTCACTCCATAAAGGCAGCTGAAAGGTACACAAATTATTGTTGTGCAGATGGGGTGTGTGGGAAATGAAATATGAAATCCATTTGCCAGTGGAATGGAAAAGTAGGCATGGCAGGATAAAACACTGGAATTACTCAGATTGCTTTCTGATAAAACACACAGAGGCCTCAGCCTTGCAAATAACCCATCTYTGGCCTCTGGAAAGGCTCCCTCCAGGAGGATTTGTGTTTATGTTAAAGCTGGCCACAATTATAAGAGTAAATGTCTTGAAAGTACACAAGGGTCAGGCTCTGCTGYTGATTGGGAAAATCTGTGTTTAGAAACTTGAGCTCTTCCTGAAATGTTTAATGAAAGGAGTTGCTTTATTAATTGAATTCTGGCATTTTAGCCASCAGTCTTGGCAATAAGAGGCTGCACAGGTACAGCAGGCACTGGGTGCTGAAGTGGTTCAAGGGCTCTAAYATGGAATTGGCATCTCCAGATTCACACCCATGGTCATACCAGAAATCACAGCTTCAGCCTCTAYTGGCTGCAGAAGCAACAAAATCATATAAACCATGTTTGTTTCCTGGACAGACATTAGTGTTCTCTTAATTATAGAACAAGTTTCTAACTTTTTCCCTTTCCCTCCCCACCCCCCCTTTGTGAGAAAGAGAGAACTGTGAGCYCTGACCCACTGGCCTGGATCAGGAAGCTTTAAATACCTTTAAATGTTCTCCAGTTCTGCTGCCAAGGCCGTGGCCTCCTTTGCAAGGGCCAAATAAAAACTCAAAGTGGAGAAATTCTCAAAGAACTGTAAGACTGAAGAAGCTGTTCCTTTTCCAGAAATGGTAACAAAGGTATCTTTATATATCCTGCTCAAACAACAGGAGCTGTGGGAAGAGGAGGGAGAGCAGGAGAAGAACAAGAGATTTCAGTTATTAAGTAGGCTTCTATATACACATATATATATATTTTAAAATATATTTTTAGATATATATTTATATACACTGATTGGAGGAAGGAAGAAAATGTAGCCCATGAAGGTGAGTTCAAAACAGCAGCTGATGTTGTGCAGGCTGTTCAAACAGTGCCTGAAGAAGCTCCCTTGAATTCTGATGACAGCTCTTTTTYTGCACCTCAAATCTAAGATATAGGTGACAAAAACACCCAGGTAGATTTGGAGTATTTGAAAGCTGAAGAAACAGTTCCTGCACTGTTTCTGTGGCCTATAGATAGCTRCATGTGTGCAAAATCCTTGGCAAAAGGCTTGTGAGAGGTTGCTGTTGAAAGATGTGGCTTTTTCCTTGTTTCCAACTGCAAATGTTGTTGGGCCTGAAAAACCCATGAAATCCATGAAAATCCTCCCCAGTGCTACAATTCTGCTGGAGGTCACCCTGAAGGATGGGACCTGATCTTCAGCAGGAAGGAGTTGGATACCTGATGGGATCTGAAGCAATTTCTGCATTAAACTGGTGTTTGTACTACAACAACCTGTCCTAAGTATCATTCCAAGGGAAAAAAAACCCTATAAACATTTGTTAGGTGCATGGCCTATTTTAATTTTTTTCCTCCTGTACTTATACTCAAGCAACCAGAGCTGCAATCTTTTTGATAAACTTCAAATAAAAYCTTTATCTTGCTCCCTTGATTTCCAGCCTAATTTCTCTTCCATAAGGGCACTTGCCAGGACCTGTTTCCATCCCTCTCCATCTTTTAGGTCCTTCTGCATAACAAAAGTCAGGGCTCCTCTGACTCTTTCCAAACTTCCTTTTATTGGTTTTTTTTCCAGGAAGAATCAAGGAATTTCCACCCTTATTAAGTAAAATTGTATTTCAATGGGAAATACCAAGAAAATTCAGAACAAAAATATTTGTGAAGTGGTAAATCCACCCTGGGTATTAATAAGAGAGTGTGGGCCTGTGTCAATATGTATAAATTGTTCTGAACAGGGGTATGGGGCTCATTTGCAGGATAATATATTTTCATTTTTCAGAGTGTGAAAACAATGAAATAATCACCTTTTGCAATGGAAGCAAGCACAGTGGATTTTATTCCAACTTCATGTTTTAGCACTTTACCCTAAAATGTTTAGGAATATATAGAAAGTGYACAAATCTGAAAATTTTTAACATTAAGGAGGCCTTTATTTTTATACATACATACATATATATATGTATATATACACACACATACATATATGTTTGTATATATATAAAAAATGGAATATGAAGCAACTATAATTTCTATCTCCTCAAGAGTMATGATTTTCACAGTTACAATTTCAATAGCAATATATTTATTCCAAGGTATTCAGCAATAAAGCACATTTCTGCTCTGCTCKTATGTCTTTGAGATATTTTTTCTCTAAAGTTTTTTGATTTGTTTTGATCAGCTATCTAGCATTCCCTGACTATTTCTATTGATTCTTTCATGATTTGTTTTCTTTGTTGCTTACAAATAGCCTTTGTATTTTTCATTTTGCTTTTTTCCCCCTCTGCATCCAGCAGAATCTTTGCAGATATTGTGTCACAAATGGAGCTGGTAAAACATCCCTGCCCTGAGAAAGCTCAATTCCTACCCCACTAATTTAGGGCTGGRACTATTTCTGGGGGTGTTATCAGCCTGTGTGCTGAAGAACCTCCTTTCTGTGACTGCAAAGGCACCAACACTGAAACAAATGYGCAGAGATGTTTTCCCTACGTGGTGAGTTGGTTTTATTGAAATTCTCCCAAAAAATATGTATCTCTTTAAGYTGGCCTGTTGATTTTGGATTTTGACATCCAATTTTCAAAAGCAGTCAGTGAGGAGTACATTCAACTGCTTTATCTTTTTACATCCCATACATGAACAATTCCTATTTCTTCAAGCCTGCAGGTAGGATAAATGTTGGAGGGTTTGATCCATTTTTCCATCACTTGAACTGTTTTAAGGMAAGAAGAGTGTGAAAAGTTTTGGGGTCTACGAAGCAGAATGTGCTATTTTAAAACATAATCTTTTGGTATKGTTTTTGTGGGAGTTTYGTTTGGTTTTTTTGTTTTGTTTTTTTTGTTTGTTTCTCCAGGGTTAAAACAGAAGAACATGATTTTAGAAAGAAATGATGCTACTGACCTCTAAAAMGCAAATCCCAGGACACTTCAGCAAGTCATACTGTCTCTTATATTTAGAGATGARGAAAGGAGGTAAAAACTGCAGATAGAGTTCCTGTAGAAAAGGATTTTGATTGCTGCTGTCAACTTGCTTATTTCTGTAGAAGGCTTTTCATCACTCTCCTCCTACTCTAATGTGGTTCATGGTGGCTGAACACAACAGAATTCAGTCAGAAAAAAAGAAATATAAGCAGTCTTTGGGCAGTATTTCRCCTTGTTTCTGTTAGGACTTACCTGAAAATTTAGATTCTCAAGAAAAAAATTCTAAACACCTTCYAAAAAATAGTTTAGAGTTCTAAAAACAAGTCTAAACCTTTTCTAAACCTAAGTTCTTTCTTTAAAGTTTTATATAATAGAAGGGAAGGGACACAGTAATGTTGGTAAAAGAGCTGATCAGCCCTACCTCCTCTCAGTTCTTGTCTGAGAGGAGCTGGAGATCTGGACCTTATCCTCTAAACCTTGGCTTTCCACATTTGAAATGAGGATTTAATGCCCGTGGAAGGTGTTAGGCTGACGGTCCAAGGAGCAGGGAAATAACCTCAAACAGTGCACGCATCACACCCTTCATAAAAATATCACAGCACGCTGTAAAATGAAATTAGACTCCTTGTTTTGCCCACAGATCAAATACACCACAAGGCACAGGAATGCAGGGGATTTTTTCTCCACTACCCTACAAAAAGAAGTTCAACACCAACTCCCAAGACTTCCTCAAAGGCGTGTGGCTAATCCCAGTTGGTCTCCAGTCCTCTTTAATAAGCCTGAAAAGAAATTATGTGGTCACAGCTAGTACAAGTTAAGCTGGTGTTTTCTGTGCTGTAACCATCCAAGGGGAATTGGTTTGTACCAGTTCTTCCTCTCCAAGGTGAGAAATCATGAAATGGCAGCATAAAAAACATGTGATTCAACGGCTGATAGGTTTAAGGAGTGACCTAAAAGGGGATAAGACACCACAGCTGATAACCAGGAACTTAATCTCAAGCATCACAGCCATTTTGAGGAAAATATTAAGGCAATTGTAATTTTCTCCASAGTTTCAGTCACAGGAGAAGAACACTAACTTTAGAACATTTGAAAGATAATGCACAACACTTCACTTTACACTGAAAAACAGAAAAGCCACTGGGTGCTAGAATAAACAGGATTAAAAAAATGAATCCATCACATTTCAGAGGCTGTCGCTATGGGGAAGGAATTGGTTACTMCTTAACAACTGCCCATATTAAAACATTTATGCCAATAAAACATTTGCACTCCTATTTTTGTTTATAGACTTTAAATGTATTTTAGTGCCTGCTGTACTCTGGCAATCCCCTGCTAGGGAGGTAAAGAAGGCAGGAACTGTGGTCTAGCYCTAACCAGGAACTCTGCACACTGAAATCCCTGCCAATTCTCACCCCACAGCTCACCCACCTTTTCTTGGAACCAGCTTTTATATCCTCAAATTCCTTGGACCCCAATCAATCAGCCCACAGAGYGAGGCAGGGCATGGAAAGAGCAATCCTTGCTTTGGTCTGTGCTCTCCCCAGGGCAGAGAGACCAAAGTGGTTTTTGAGTTTTGGTGGTGTGACCTGGCCTCGTGCTGAGCCCTCCTTGTAGCCCTTGGCTCAGCTGGGCATGAGCAGGAAATCCTGGGGGATTTCCCAGTTTTGGGAGCCATGACATAAAAAAGGTGTAAAGGTGAGAGAAACAATCCAAGGAAACACCATGGGGATGGTGCAGGGCCTGGGGGGAAGGATKGTGAGGAGTGGATGAAGGCACTTGGTGAGTTCAGCCTGGAGAAGATTGAGGAGAGACCTCGTGGTGATCTTCATCATCCTCATGAGGGACAGACACTGACCTCTGCTCTCTGGGACRGTGACAGCACCCAGGGAATGGCCTGAAGTTGTGCCAGGGCAGGTTTAGGTTGCATTTAGGGAAAGGTTCTTCCCCCAGAGGTGCTGGCACTGCCCAGGCTCCCCAGGGAATGGGCACAGCCCCACAGAGCTCCAGGGATGGCCAGGGTGGGATTTGGGGTCTGTGCAGGGCCAGGACTTGGATATGATGATCCTTGGGGCTTCCTTCCACCCCAGCATATTCTAGGAATCTCCTTGCTCTCAGCAGGGAACTTGGAGAAGATGCTGAGCATCCATTCCTACCTTTTCTTCTAACTGTGAAGTTTACTCTTCGCGGTTAAAAGAAAAGGTAGGAATGGATGYTCRGCAYCCATTATTAATAAAAATTAAATAAAATCCATATATTAATAAATATTAAAAGGTTGATTGAAAAGCAAAGCCTCAGCTTTCATTTCAGTAGCTGTCCTTGTAATTTTCACCCAACTTCTTTTCACTGGAAGAAAGGAGGAAGAAACCAGGAGGAAAAAARGAAAAAGATTTTTTGTTTGTTTCTTTGTGTTCAACTAGATGCATGTTATTTAGTTGTATAAATGCCATAAAATAATAGGAAAATAGAATCATARAGTGATTTGGGTTGGAAAGGACTTTGAAGATGATCCAGTACCACCCCCTGCCATAGTCAGGGACACCTTCCACTGTCCCAGGCTGCTCCAAGCCCTGTCCAGCCTGGCCTTGGACACTGCCAGGGATCCAGGGGCAGCCWCAGCTGCTCTGGGAGCCATAATATAAGAAATAATATAATATAAGAATATAATATAATACCCTGTGACAGGGCCTCCCCACTCTCACAGGGAGGGATTTCTACCTGATATAAAAATTCTAAAWGTACTTTTTTTTCAGATTGAAGCCATTTCACTTCATGTCCCTATATCAGAAATACCTGCACTGCATGAAGCCCAGTGACTGTGYTGAATATTTGATTTCACAGTAACTGATGCAGAAAAACAACTCAGTTGTCCAGTAGAGCATCTGGGCAATGCAATGGCAGCTACTCCCAAGCAATTATTAAATCCACATATTGATGCCTTTCAGCCTTACTGCACCTTGTCTAATTAGGCAAGATGCAGATGATGATTATAAAATATGGAATCTATTATGTCATGGCCTGTTTAATCTGGTTCTTACCCAATGAACCAAAGTTTTGTGAAATCCATCCAGGATTCAAATGGCTTTTTCACATGAGCTCAGAGCKATTTTACTGTTGCAAGCAGGCCACTTAATTCCCAGGGAAGGGAGTGGTCTGGAAAGCAATATGGAAACGAGCCTTTCCCTTTTGGGGAGCCAGTGGTCATATTCCCCTAATAAAAAATAACCTGTAGCTGTGGTGGAAAAGACATTTACTAGGAGAAAGCTGCTTGAATAAGAAAGTACAAGAAGTGTTGCTCAGCATGTATTTTGATCTGGGAATTTCAAACCAGTTTAGCACAAAAAGGACAAGAGCTCTCTTTTTACCTCATGAAAAAAAGTTCACCATTAGCAAGTCAACTGCACCAAGTGGGCTGTTGTATGCCAGCACAAAGCTTCCATTGTGGCAAAAAGCTGTCTCAGCACAGGTAAAAACACCTAAAAGGAGATAACAAGACCAGGGATATTCCTGGAGATCCATAKTTCCAGGTTTCAGCCTTTCAAGGATATTCATATAAATTTTTTTCTCTTGTTTAGGACATTAGTTTCTTGCTGAAGAAACACAACTGATGTGAGAGGGATGGGTGTGGCTAAAATCCAAACACACATCAGAAATGCTGCTTCAACTAAGGCTAAAATGATGCAGAAATCAAGATAATAGAGTAGGAAAAACCCCTCATTTTGATTATATTGAATATTATACAAGAAACACAATCTACTAAATGGAAGTGTTGTCACTGTTGATGTCTGCCCAGTCATCAGGAACCACTTGCTATTTCTCTCAACAAAGGGTTAAAAATGAATCAATATTAAAGGTAAAAAAGTAAGATAGGAAAGTTAAAAAAAGGAATTATATTATGAAAATACTAGATCAGCACAAGAAAGAAAAGTACTGCGGCTACTACATTTTACCTGATTCTTTTACAACCATTTAACCAGAGAAACAGAGATGTTAAACATCAGATTASAACAGTTCTGTGCCCTGATTTCAGAAAAGTCAAGTAGAAGAACTAAAAAAACCTAATCCAGATCCTCTCTTTCTCATTTCAAATAAATCACATTAATGATTTTTTTGTTGTTGTTGTTTTCAGCTGTGGATATGATATATGATGCTTTCTCTTTTCCCCCTTTCATTTGGAAGAGCTGATTTAGCAAATTCTCATTTTTCTTTCTTAGGTTTGCAGGATTAATTTTAAGTATATACTAAAATATTTTGCTACATTAGGGTTACACATGGTAGTACTTTCAGCAAATTATTGAAGGAAAAACAAAGAGTGAGCTTCCAAGACATGGCTTGAGCAATCCCAATAAAGACAGAGCTTGTTGCTGGAAAGCTGAAAGCTTAAATTTTTGGAGGGGAGGGACTCATAAAGGAAGAGCATCAGTGATAAGGAATTTGGCTCCTTGGAGAATTAATGCTAGTAATTACAAGTTCTGCCAATAGGCAAAGAGCCTGGTGGAATTTGTCAGGTTCTGTCCCATCAGCAGATGCAATCTCCTTCTAAAGATTACCAACACCTATTTATCATAAGTAGCTGAGCAATAAATCAGACAGCACAGAAGGGAAGTGCAGTAAATTGTTCAGAACCAAGTTATATTTTGGAGAAAATTCACTGTCTTGTCCCAGCAGCAGAAACAAATTCTGGCAGGCCTGTGCTTTATACGTTTGTGTTTAGTTCCTGTCAGAATAAGATGTTTTTCCTTCCTACCTCTACCACTGCAATTACAAAAAAGGCTATTAAAATGAATATTTTTTTTTTCATTGTTTGACATTGTCCATAAAGAAGGAAATTTGTGTTTCTTGGCTGGTGTTTTCTGATTGTTTTCCCAAGCCTGACTGAAGTGAACACATCCCAAGCCACAGGGCCAGCGAGGTAGATGAGTCCATCCCTGTTCCTTCTGGCCCTATAAAAACCCCCAAAACACTCCCCAGCTCAGAAAAAGGCATTTTTCCAGGCAAGTCTCAAAGTTATTAAGCAAAGCTTTCTCTGCCTGTGAGTTGGACTCTGCTCTGCCAAGCACTGGAAAGGGAAATTCTCCTTTGCCCTGGGGCCAGGTCAGGTTGCTGGGCCAGCCTTGATGTTTCTCTTCCCTTCAGGAGAGCCTGGGATGGCTGGGAGCTTCCAGGGGGATGGATCCCATCCCATCCCATCCCCATCCCTGCTGTCCTCTCAGAGGGGAGGGAGGGGTGCTCTGCTCCAGGCTTTGCATACAAAGGCTGGCTGAACAGGCTGGCAGCAGAGCAATTTCAATGTTCCTTTCAAACCTTTTTGGGTTTGCCTGCATAGAAACTGTCCATAAAATATGTTCATGTGTCAGTTCATAATTAATTAAAAAAATCTGGGCTCACTGATCTTTAGCTGGGTTTGGAGAACACTGAAAACAGAATTTACAATTGTTTTCCATGGAGATAGGTAGCAGAGAAGTACCTAATACTTATTTCTGTCCATTTCAGTCTGTTGAAGGTGGGTAGCAGGCCCTGGGATTAAAATGATACCCAAACCCATTTTCTTGTAGGGGATGCTCATCAGGGTAATTTCATAGAATCATGGAATGGTTTGGGTTGGAAGAGAYCTTAAATCATCCAGGTCCACCCCCTGCCAAGGSCAGGGACACCTTCCACTACCCCAGACTGCTCCAAGCCCTGTCCARCCTGGRCATGGACACTTCCAGGGATGGRGCAGCCACTAAAATAATCCCTCCAACTTTATTTCTCTCACCCCACAATAAATTACAGGTGGGGTGTGAGAATCAAAGCTCAAAGAGATAAAATACCACAGAGCTGTGAGGCCCAGCCTAATCCAGTGGATGTGTCAGGAGGTGGATGCATGAGCTGTTCATGTGTAGACCTGGCTTTACTGGGAGGACTGGGATCACTGCTCTGGGCATCACAAAGCCTGGCTCAAGTCWCCCACAGCTTGTGTGGACACTCTGGGCAAATCATCCTCAAACTCAGAGTCCTTCAGTGGGGCCCAAAGACAGGCACGGCTTTTGCTCAGTATTTAAAGATTATCAGAAGGGCAYGGAGAAGGGATTTAGGGCACTGGAATGCATCTCCTTGATCTGCTRAGCTCCATGGTATGCCAGCTGGGAAGGACTTGTTTAACCAGATCCTCATTATTTTATTGACTGCAGGGAGGAGAAAAATATTCCTTAATACCACCAGCAGTTAATTAGCAGGSTCTAAATCACTACTTACCACCAGAAACTCCTGCATGGTTCCTGTCTCCAACTCTGCACCTCACCCAGCCTCACCAGGAATTGTGACTTTATTTCTGGAAATATTCCGTGCTTCATATGGGCTGCAGTGAAAGTAAACAACAGTTGAGTGAGAAGATGTGATGGAGCATCCACAGAAGCCAAATGTCTCAGGATACCTCATTTAGTGATAACAARGGATTTAAATATTTAAGTGTTGTTTCCTGGTTATTTCAACCTGGAAAATCAACTGGTTATTTTTCTGCAGGGAAGAGTTCAGTGGCTGCAGCATCCCCCACTCCATGAGTGCTGCACAAGGAAAAGAACACTCTCCATTTCCATCACTGATTATTTTTTGGCTGTAAAACCTCCTCTATCTTGACAGGTGGAGGTGGATATCTGTCAGTCACCCTGTGTGTGCCTCAAGATCTCAGAGATCCCCTTTTGAGATTAGGCTGAARCTTTTTGCAACCAACGTTAATCTCGGAAGCGTTGCACCTTGCCCACAAAATGGTGAAGACTTCCTTAGTTCCCTGCATTTCCCTGTTCTCCTTGTCCCTTTATCCTCTCCTATTGGAACAGTTTATTTGACTGCTTATTTGCATTATTTATCTGCATTTATTTTCTAAATTCACACAGATTTGCAGCCCCCAAAGGACTGAACATTTTGGTCCTCATTTTTTTATCCACTTCCTGGGTGGGTGGGGAAAAGTCCCCCTAAAGGCGCACAGGACTAGCTGCAGAGGCTGAAGAGCAACGTCCAGGTTTTGTATCTGCAGGTTTATAATGAAATATTAATAAAGTGACTGGTCTGAAAAGCAAAAGAAGGGAGATGCTCTRTGGTGTGCCCCAGCCAAGCTGAGAACACTGAAATCACAGCATGTGTTTTCTCTCTTCTTAAWGACTGCAGATTATTACAGGCAGGCTTTATTGTGGTCTATAATTTTGGTTTTCTACCTCTGACTATGCCAAACAGCATTTTTTGTTTTGTTCAGGCAGCAATCAAGAATGGTATGTTATCAAGCCACAGCACTGTGACCTTTGGATTTAAAGAGAATATTCCAGCTACTTGGAGCCAACACATATATTAAATTCTAAGGTTGGAGGAAGGGTGAAAACAGAGGACATGTTTTTTAAGATGTCYTGCAACCCTGGAGCTCGGTTCTTCATTTCTCTTCAAGATTTATCGATTTTGGTGCACGACTAGAGATTTTACAAGGATGTTACACAAAGGGCATTCCATTTATTTTGGTCAGCAGCCAGACAGTTAAATTTCTAAACAGCTGTCTGGGACTGGATGAACACATGGACTCAAGATGTYTTAAAATAAAATGAAATAATGACTTGAATGCTGCTTCTTCCAGTATAGGTGTGATATAAATAAACAATTAAAATAGTCTTCATTTTCATGTACATGGGGAAGAAATAAAATGTTTCTGGAAGAGAATATTAAGTCCTACCTTCAGGACAATTAATTGCACAAGTTACTAATTAATTTCCTTCCTGGGAGAACACTTAACAACTTTTGTATGAGAACTTTCATGCAAAATGTTTAATCAGTTTTTTATAATCAACAACAACAAGAAAATATCAACACTGTGAATCAAATCTTTGATTCTTACATATATTATAACCTTTCTGCTTTTTTCAACCTCTTTCTTTATTGCAATAAAAGACAAAATTGTCATCCATATGTCTTTGTCTCTCAAACCACAGCGCATTAATTTATCTGCATTAAGTGGTTAGCTCATTAATTAAGGTATATGGAATTCTGGTTTTTGTTGCTGTTGTTGTCCTCATAGGAAGTAATATAACTGAGAAGTATTACTTGCATGAGCAAGTTAATTATTCTTCCCATTATTCATATCCTGACAGCATTAAAGGTGAATTATTAACTGAAAATTATCAAGCTACCAGAAAACAATGAGAGAATGAAAAAGAATAGAGATCACTGCACGTTTTTTACACTGAATAAATACCTGCTCCACAACAAGGGCAGCCTGGAATGGGCTTTGAGCCAGGYTGAGAGAGTTACTGAACGAGGTTTTTGGTGATAGGATGGATATATACATTTTGTGTCCCTCTGACTTCTGCCATCTGTTGTGCCAGCACAATATTTTTGGTTTGGTTTGGTTTTTTGAGCTTTTTTTTTTGAGTAGGAGGTAAGGAAGGGATAGATTGGACTTTATTTCAGTCAGATTAGTCTCCCATCCCAGATTCCATCTCCCTGTGTACGTGTAGAAGTATTTGCCACAGAATAATCATAGGGATCATGCAGGAAGGAATATGTGGCTGGAAAAGAGGGAGATTGCTTACACAGAACTCCAGGAACCACAAAACCAATCAGGTCAGTGCAGCCTTTACAAAATCCAGTACCAATACTTCTAATTTGGACYAGAAAAGGAGCAGTGTTACAATTAAAACCCAACAAACCCCAAACCAAATCTAATCTGAGTATGGCTGAGTTCACATCTCTGTGGAGCTTGACAGCCCCCAGCTCTAGTACAATCAGATGCTTCTGAAGAATACAACAAATTTTTCTTCTTTCTAACAGCAGAACCAAAAACCCTCTGGTTCTTGCTGTGGAGAAGACARGGAGAGGCACCTCCCAAAGGCTGGTTTTAAGGAC
Organism: Cardinalis cardinalis; assembly: GCA_014549065.1. NCBI lineage: Eukaryota > Metazoa > Chordata > Aves > Passeriformes > Cardinalidae > Cardinalis > Cardinalis cardinalis. The sequence goes on along the minus strand of JACDOX010000433.1, from coordinate 231,348 downwards.
CTAAGGCTTGTAGCTGCTTATTAAAAGGAACACATTGAACAAGTTACATTCCACAGCTGCTCACAGAACTCGCCAGGCTTTAAGAGTGGCTCTAAATTACATATGAGGTTCAGACCAAACCAGGCTGCAAATCCATGATGAGAACAAAATGCCCTGAGGAATATTTATGCTTTCCCTCCCCAAGAACAGCTCTGTGATTTGAACACTGCTCAAGACTGAGGGGCATGGGCCTGCCATGAGAGATAGGGAGAAGATAACCCAGCCAAGGTTATACAGATTTTTACAAATATAGTAAAGTTTAGGCAGTTTTCTGATCCTTTCTGGCTTCAACATGTTTTTGAAGCATTCCTGTGTGAGTTGCAAAATCTGCTGTGTATCCCTGTGCTGGCTGCTGGGACGAGCCCCTGAAGAAAGGTTTCCCTTAGTGCCAMTTGTGAAAGGGGTTTGGGGAAATGTGATTATTAATGAGCATTTATAGGGGCTCTCTGTAGAGTCCCTCCTAATGAGATCAGATTTTCAGATGTGAGGTGAGCTTTAGACTGTATTTTTATCTGATCTGAATTTAAGACTGAGATCTTTGCATGTGAAACTTAAATGCTGGGAAATTAAAATGCAGCTGCCTGTATTGTAATCACAGAACTGTACAGAGAAATGTTTTCATTAATTCCTGATCTGCCTGTTTTGACAGCAGCTTAGTTGTCTGATAACGGCAAGGAGACAAATTAAATCCTGCTGCAGGCAGTACACAGACCACATTACTCAAAAAGAGAAATTAAAAACTGTTGAACATCTGCTATTACTGTGAATTTAATCTGTAGAACAACTTCATTATTTTACTTCGCATATTTAACTTTATTATTGAGGAAAAAGAGAGCGTCCTTGTGGTTAGAACATTGTTTTCTGGGGTAAAAAAATTCTGTTATTTATTCTGCTATTTGTCATTGATTCCAGAGTGACTTTCTACAAATAAATTAGGCTGTTTGTACCTTAGCTATCCCATCAACAAAATGGGAATACAATTAATGGGAATACTATTACTGCTCTCTTAATRAAGTGCTGGGAATATTAATTAGTTTCAAATGTGCCCTATTGGGAAATGGCAGAAATTACTTCTCAGTATAGAAAATACTTAGTCCCAGGTTGTAGTTGAGAATTATTGTGAAATCAACCCACCCAAGGGTACAAATCAGAAAATGAAACTATTTTAAAAAAAGTTTCCAGAGATAGAAAGGAAAACAAATAAGACATAAATATGAGAGAGAGAATATAAAAAAGTAAAATTAAAAATTCTAGTTGTGTGCAGTTGTAACCTAAAGGGAAGTCTTCAGTCATCAAGAGGGTACAAATCAGATGTGCATCTTCTAACTGAATTTCATTAGAATTGGCTTGATGTGACTAAACCCAGCTATATTTCAGCTATTATATGTGGTATAGATATAGTAAATGCCAATAAATGGAAATCTGGATTGCAAGATGAAAAATACTGATGACTTGCAGAAGTAAAGACCACAACTTAATCAGAATTACAGGAAGCAGGTTTAAATAATAATCTGTCTACTAAAAAGTGCAATGATGACACACACAATTTCGTATGTCATATGAAGAAAACTACAAACAATATTGCAAAAGATGCAGATACTGATGGAAAAAACTACTCTCTAGAGGTTTCCTATGAATTTGCATGAATAGGTATATCCTGTCTTTCCCAAAATCCTGTGGAATATTATCTAGGAATTCCTAATGGCCATGAGCTGGAGAGCASAGCTGACAGCACTTTGGGAACAAACCTTGGTCTGTAATGGCTGGGCCGAGCATTGTGATGAGTCTCCAGTGTTTGCAGGTTTAAATGCTGCTTTCAAAAGGAGCAGGATACCTACAATGAGCTCCTTGTTTGCCATGAATTGAGCACCCTCTCCCAGCCCTTCCTATTTGTCAAGATGTAGACATGAATCAAACTCTGGAGGTGTAATAAAGAGCTGGTAACTCTTTCTTCCTTCCTCCCCCCTGCCCCCAAGCTCCCCTTTCTTTTCTGAGATCCTCAGAACTGCAGCTAAAGAAGTTCACTATGAGCAGCTCATGTGACAGCAGATGATGAGATGTCACAAAGTGCTCCTTTATTCACCACCTCAGCCACTTGCAAGCAGACCTGAATCACATCCTCTGCCTCAGAAATGCCTGGATCCCTCCTGCTCCTGCCTGAGCCCTGAAGGAAATACAATCAAATGAAATTAAATGCTTCCTGAACAGTAAAAAGAGAGCACATTTCAGCATTTAGGCTGCACCTATAAGCACATTTACCATCTAGCCACATGAGAATTTCCACCATATCTCCCTAAATCTCTCTGCTCTCTGTGAAGTTGTTTGGCCACATCAAGTCACAGTCATGGTCCCTTTTCAATAGCTGCACTCACTATTTTCCTTTTTATGAGATTTTAATGAGTCTGGCAATTATTTGTCCATTCACAAGAGTGATAGCTGATCTGAAGCAAAATAGAGAGAAAAGACCAACCATTTCAGGAAGATTTAAAAGCTTTTTTAGCTTCATGCCTGATGTATTAACTAAAYAAAAACCTAACTTTAATTTGGTAATTAAAGATAAATTACCAAAACCTGCTACAGCAAGAAGGCAGAAGTGTAGAAAAGCATTACTTGTGCAATATGGGAAATTATTACTTTATAAATMATTATAATAAAMATAATAAATAAATAAGTAATTATTATTTGTATAAATTATTATTTGTGCTGCCTTTGTGAAAAGGATACCATCYTCTAGGATCTGGGACAGTTATTCTGAAACAAGTTGTCTTTATAGTAAATGATGGGGATGCCAAGCATGGCCCCTTCTTCTATCCACTGRAAAAGTGACTGTACACCTTAAAAACACATTGTTAGTGCAGTTAAATAATTTTTATATTTAATTTCTCACTTTGGTTCTTTAGGAATTATAAACTGCCACCCTCCASTGACTGATTTTGACCCTTAGCCTTATGTTACACTGTTTTCATAACAAAAATTTGTGTCTTCCTTACTGGTGCTTGTGTCCAGGAATGTTTTCAGCTGAAAACCTCCAGCTATGACTGAAGCTTTAGAAATATTTAACAAGGAAATAAACCTTTTCCTTTACTTCTTAAAAGTAATGTTTCACTAAAAYGAAAACGCTATCTTTTATTCCCAAACAGTTTTTCTGCTTTTCACCACACCTTTCAGAGTAAATATTCATGGACTCATGGAAAAGTTGGGGTTTGAAGTGGCTTTAAAATCATTCACAATAATGTCCCATGGGCAGGGACACCTTCCCCTCTGCCAGGGTGCTCCAAGGCCCCATGTCCAGCCYGGCCTTGGACATTCCAGGGATSCAGGGGCAGCCACAGCTGCTCTGGGCACCCTGTGCCAGGGCCTGCCCWCCCTCCCAGGGAACAATTCCTTCCCAATGTCCCATCTGAACTGTCTCTATCTAAATTTAAACATTATGAAAACTTCTCTGACCATCCATTTTGAAGTGAAAATGAATAAAGAAATATCAGCTAACTGATAYTGTGAGGTAAATTCAAATATCAGAGTCAGTTAATCCTTTTTATAGAAACCTTTTGGTAAAAACATCTAATAGAAAATTTAAGAAATTGGTAATGACAATAAATTTCACCACATGGAAACAAAGAGAAAACAAGAAAATTTCAATGTTAACTCCTTCTAATGTAGACTCCAGGCATCTTCTACCATCCAGTGACTGCCACATCAAAGCTATAGAACCAGCTTTGTGTCAATAAAATTTCTTTGCAGATCTAGGAAACTGCTTCTTGCCTTCCCATAATGGAAGCATTTCACTCTCATGTTCCTTTTTGGAGGCATTTTCTGTGTGTTTGTCCAAGTTCTTTATAGTTCTGATTAACYACAGTCACCTATTTCATGTCACAGCACATAATAAGATATTCCTCCCTCAGACTTTCTGCACATCCTCCTCTGAATCTAATCAGTTTTAACACAATTAACTCCCAAAGAGATTTAATACAGCAGCAAGTTAWATAAAGGAGCAGTTGATTGTTAAAGATGACAGACAAGCCCTGATGCATGCACTTCCAAGCAGTGATTCTATATAAAAACCTGGTTAATTGGTTAATTACAATAAGATAGGGGTGTATCACCCATAGCTACCCATCACTCAAAAAAAAGTTTTAGCTGTGGCATCAACTTCAAATTACAATGAACTCCATTAGCAACCCTGAGCAATAAATTCAGCACTGCAAATGAAACAGAAAAGGAGCATTTGGGCACTTCCAAAGTATAAATAAATGATCCCAACTAAATGTTCAAAGAATTGCACTGCCTCAGAGAAAAAAACCATTTTTTCCCCTTTGCTGGAGCCCTGCAGAATCCATCTTTAACAGGCCCTCAGACTAAGTGCACACCATCTGAGCAATATTTGGAGCTCCTCTGAGTGTTTCCAACTTGAACCCAGTTAACTGCAGTTCACCTCTTGGAAAATAGCTGCTCCTTTGCCTCAGCTGTCTTTGCCATGAATCACAGGTGGATACTCACAGCCACTATTTGTTTTGAAAGCAGAGAATGTTTCTCCACTGAGCTCTCTGTGAAGCAGTTCAAATATTCCCCAGCATGAGCTACATGTAAGTTAATTTGCTACTGCAATCCAGACCTACATTACGAGGCCTTCAGAGCTGTAGGAAACCTTGTGCCCTTCAGGAATGGCCAAAGAAATCAGTTTAAACACATCAACAGGACTTACTCGATGTTTCCCCCTCTTTTTCTCATTAGGTGTTACAAAGTTAATGGGTCACTAACAAAGATTTGGATAGCTTCTACTTACCTTTTATGATTATAAGCTAAATAGGATTCCTACTGAATACCTTCAAATAAAAACGTGAGGGGAGAAAAGTCTCTGTAGAGGAGACAGGAATGAGAAGCATTACTGAATTATTAGACAAAAAAAACCAAAAAAACCAAAAAAACCCAACCCAAACCCCAGACACCCCCAAGAATCAGCTGGTTTTTACTCCTGAGGGCAATGAATCCTTTAGAGAAATTTTACTAAGGACAAACTTCATTTTGTGTTACTTGGAGTGTCAAGATCAAGATCAATTTCTGCAGGACAAGCTGTAACTCATCCAACAGTTATGGGCTGAACACACTGTGAAGAATTTAATTTTTTTCTTTTTTTAATCATATTTTTTGGCCTTTCTGGTCTTCATATTTATGTTGTTTTGAAAAAATTGTATTAAGGCCACAAGTGTTCTAAGTAAAATTTTGGAGGTAATTTTATGAAAATTCCTTTGTTCTGCTTTCTGCAGAACATGCTTTCTCAGAAAGCCCTTATAACCAAAAGGAAATTTGGACATGTTCTACAGTCCAGTTTACAATTTAGAAAGATTATTTGATTATTAAGAAACCAGAAGCCTCCACAACTGAACTGCTGGGGGGCATTTGGATCACTTATAGTCATTGCTTATTATTCAGTGAAGAGGTTGGAGGTTTGGTGGTGATGTTTTTCTTGTTGGTTTCTTGGGTTTTTTTAATTATTTTTTTAAGACTTATGAAGGATAAGAAGTCTAAAACATGCAACTGCCCTAATCTTTCATCAGGTTTATTTGCATTTAAATCCCTCGCTTTTGCACTCCTGCCTATATACAGCCAAGCTTATTTACCTTCTTATCTCCATGTTTTTCAGGAAATCATCATGAAGAAATCTAAGAGGAGTAGAAGTTCTGGGCCATTTGGATTCTGTTCCCAGGAAAAAAAAAAAAAAGGTAGCAGTGTGTGTTGCCCATTTCTCAGTAGCTTTTTCCTTGTGAGATGTTTGTATCTCTGTCACAGTATTCATTTTTTTTCCTCTGTCCTTTCAGAAATAAAAACAAATACACCTGGTATGGAAAAACTTGTGTATAAATACAGGAAAAAGGGATACCCCTTGGCAGTTCATGAGGAAGGTCAGACTGAGGCTAAATAAACAGGATACTTTTCTCTCCCACTCAAATAATGAATTCCTAAGTGTTTCATGCCTTAATCAAATTAAGGAATGAATTCTCTATTAGTCCCTGATCACCCTAATTCCAGAAAGTCTCATTTCTCCTGGGGTTCTCTCCAGTTCATCCAGCTCATGCAGCACAAATCAAACCACCCTTCTTGGAAGTTCTTTAGTTCTTTCCAGTGTTTTTACTCATGGCATTTAGGTTGCAAAACCTCACTGTTTCCTCAATCACCAAACCAATGTGAATCACAGCTTAAAAAAAAAAAAAAAAAGAAAAAAGTAATCTTCCCATCATATTGGTTGAAGCAGGGAGGAAGAAAMTTTTTATATGTGAGCTTTACCTTGACCCAGGGGTTTCTGGTTTTTGGCATTCCTGTTGCATCCACCTTTGCAGTGAGGGGCAGGAAATGAGGGAGAGAGCAGCTGCCTCTTCAAACACACTGACTCCAACCAAAATCTCCCTCTTGGGGATCTCAGTTCCCTTAAACCAGGCTGATTCAGGAGCAAATTTTGCACTGAGTCAAACTTTTCTCTTCCAATTGGCTGCAAAGTCACAGCTGTGCTGCTGTTTCAGGTGTGTCCTGCAGTGCAGGCCACCTCTTATGATCTACACTCCTTGTAGTTTCCTTATTCCTTACTCTTTACTCCTTATTTCTTATTCCTTATTCATTTAGGGTGCTCAGGGAAGCAATGGAGTTCCAGCTTTGACAAGGCACAACTTTGATTATGAGTTCAGTCATATTCTCAGAACTACTCTGCACAAATTTTGGTCCATATCTTTGGCCAAATGTATCCATATTTTTTGGTTTTAGAATTAAAAAATCATTAAGGTTGGAAAAGACCTCTAAGATCATTGAGTCCAACCTGTTTTGAGAAACAGGAGACTACAATTAAACAATAAAGTTGTACTAAATGGCATCCCTGAAATGATTCACTGTCTTTGGACTCTTCCTCCCCCTCCCACCCAAATTCATAAAGTTCTTTTAATTTTACATTCAGAGAATGCTGTATTAAATGGTTGTATTTATTTTTTTACTGGACGTTCAAAAGCCATATGTGCATATACAAAGGATATAAATATTAGTAATAGAAGGAAAGTCATACATAAGAAGGGGGAAAACAGATTTTACGATGTTTTTTGTTAAAAAATTTGCTCCATTTTCTCCTTTGACTGTGCTACATACACAGACATCCTGTACTCCAATTTTGGTTTGATGCATTCTAAACCTCGAGGTCCTGAGAGCCTGAAAACTGGAAACCCAAATGATTTACTGACATGATTTTAGTGTTCTTAGGTCAGTTCATCGTGTTCCTGGCTCTTCTCTGGCTTTTTCTGCGTAGATGTGCAGAGTTCAAATCTGTGACAAGCCCCATTTAATAACTTGCATCTGTCTGCCTTTGCTAGCCTAGAAAGTGATTGCTCCAGTTTGGCTAATGACCTCTCTGTTCCAAACCTCTCCAAACATCCTCAGTATTTTGTTTATCACAATAAAATGAGCAGCACACTGAGCATGGTGTGCTGTTTTGAATTCTGGACTCCACGTTTCTGTCATGATCTATGTGAGGGCTGGCAACTTGCAAAAAGTTGCTTAGAAAACTGCAAATCTCATTTTGGAGTCCAGCTAAATTAACCTCCTTGGTCAAAGCCTCACCTTTCATTAATCATTATCTCTTTAAGCAGATTAAACTCTTGAAATGAGCAGCATGGGGGAAAGAATGACATTTGGAGATAGCAGGGGAAGATAGGAAGCACTGCTATCACATGCTTAATCATGGGGGACTTGGGAGAAAATATGGCAAGGAGATCACAAGCTGCATAATTGCAGGAAAAAGAAATGCAAGGGGATCTTGCACAGTGATTAGAACAAATGGGACTCATCCATCACTGCATTCCCCCCCAAATTTAAGGGCTTACACATACAGAGCTGAAATTACCTGGGGGTATCTCAGCTCCATTATCCTTAAGACATAAAAAGATGTTTTAATAGCCATGACTTTGCTGTCTGTCTTGCTGGTCTGATAGAAAAAGTCCTGTGATCCAGGCAAAGCTTTCAGAGGAATCACTACCTGAAAATGGGGCTGTTCCTCCTCCAGTTCATCTGATTGCACTCTCAGGCTTTTTGGAGCATGTTTGTTTTATTTCTCTGCTTTGCTTCCTAAATCAACAGCCTGGAAGCAGACACTGTTTTCTTTTTATGACATCTTGTGATTTCCATGTTTCAGAGACAGGCAAACAGCTCAGGGCTGCAGAGTGCTGACACACAGCAATTGCTCAACAGGGACRCTTTTGATGTGGAGGGAATTGGCTTTTTAGGGCAGTGGGATAAAGACAGTGCAAATACCACTGGTGCTTGGTGGGATTTCTGCTGGTTGGACACCTCTTGGCCTCTGCTGACACCATCAAAGCTGCTGGGAGCCAGAGTCACCTCCCAGAGAAACACAGGCAGCTCCTGCCTCCCTGCACAGCAACTCCTGAGCTGGGGCTGAGCTCAGAAGTTCATTAAGGAAATGCTGGTCAGCCTCCTTATGCACATCAAACAACCTCTGTGACTCTGGAGAGGCCTTTTTTTTGTGGGAAGATGCTGAGATTTCTGGAGAATTAAAGCCAAAGAGCATAAACTACCTAAATCAGCAAGGCTATCATGTGAAACTTCTCAAGAGTCAATATTTCCCAAATGTTCTGGGTTTGATGAGCTTTKTCAGTCCAAACTCCTTTGGCTTCAGGCACCACAAGCAGGCCCTGCTCTGTAGTTACCATTGGCAAAAAAATTGTAGCTAAAGAGAAGACACAAAAGTGATGTCGGGAAGACAGAAATTTAAAATTCTAATGACTGTTTAGGAAGAAAAGCCAAACCCTTCWGTGCAGAAATCAAATAGAGGTCAGAGTTTAATAATGCAGGACACTTTTGCAGATAGTGTCAGACAYAGGCTTTCAAAAGTACATTAATTTGATTTTCCCTGTCTGACAGAACACTCTTGCCCTTCTCCCTCTACCAGCTGAGGAAACATCAAAATGAGGGAAGCTCAAAATCTGCTGTAAGCTGAAACACATCAGCAACTGATGTGACACTGAAATAGTTGCAAACATGGTCTCACATCTTTTGCAGATATAGTTTTAAACGCTGATTTGTTCTGCCAGCTCCATTTATGAAAGGAATAGGATAAACCAGGTGAGGGACTGTGATTTAATGCATTATTCTTACAGCATACTTTGGGAGARATGAAAAAAACCAGAATCCTTCTGAAYAATACTACCTCAGAGATCAGAATGRAAATGAATGACATATGTATAAGTAAAAAAAAATATTACAAATGCAGGTCAAATTGATTTGCATAATGAAAGGCTTATTAGTGATGTATAGTTATCTTGAAGTACTCTACTGCTGTAATTTAAAAATCTATCTCCTCTTTTTCTAATTGTGAAACCTGTAGGATTCCTTGATGTTTAACTTGGCCCCCTGAGCGTTCACACYAGGCTGTTGACTCAAAACTCTTAAAATATTTGGAGTGGATTGTAAAAATAGGAATTAAAATTGTTCTTGGTAGGCCTCAGCTTCCTCCTGCACACTTCCACTGCTCCTCTGGCTTTGGCAGACCTGGAAGTTGTCAGCAGCAGGGAGGGATGTTCTGTGTTTAGAAGGGGATCCATTGTTTGCATGCAGGGTGAGGCCMGTCTGCAAAAGTGCTCATTAAATGGGAAAGGAAACCTCCACCTGCCAGGCAAAGGGATGGTGCTGGATTGCACCAATAGCTTTCCTTTTGAGTTGGTTTCCAGTTGCACAGCTCAGAAAGGCACATTTTCCTTCTGTGATGTGCAAGGTGTGTCTGTCACACGTGCTTCCTGTGTGTTCTGAGAGCTGCAGGAATGGCTGAGCTCTGCATGAGCCCCCTGCAGGAACCCCCAGAGCTGTGGGGCAGGAAACCCTGGGGTCTGGAGCTGCAGCATTTCACTTCAGGAGTGAAATCATCACAGGATGGAATCATGGTTTGGGCTGGAAGGGGCCTTACAGCTCATCTCACTCCATCCCTGCCATGGAGGGACACCTCCCACTGTCCCAGGTGGGTCCAAGCCCCGTCCAGCCTGGCCTTGGGCACTGCCAGGGATCCAGGGGCAGCCTCAGCTGCTCTGGGCACCCTGTGCCAGGGCCTGCCCACCCTCCCAGCCTCCTCAGGAGATGGCAGGGTCATGCCTTGACTTTTCAGACTTAAAACCCACGAGGTGATGCTTCAGCTAAAGAAAGACAACACCAATCCTGGAGTTGTTCCTTCCATCTTTCATTCCTCCACAAGGGCTAAGTAKTATCTGGCCTCCTGCCTTTAAAGACATCAAAATATCCCTAATATATCTTTTAAAAGGTTTCAGGATCAAAGGCAAGTCAAATCCAATGTGGTTTAGTGCTTGTGAAACTCTGGAACATCTTTAGGGTTCACAAAGCTTGTTTTAACTTGCAAAATATTTTCCCTTTAATTAAACCCCATATTTCCCAGCCAGGGTGATTCAGTTTTATATTCAGCTGAAGTGGGAGAGTGCTGTGTGTTCACATAATCTAAAACACACAACAGAATGGGAACAGAAAACTGGATGCTAAAAGTCTTCAGACATAAAACAGCAAATTGCTCATTAGCAAACAAAGTAAAATAGCATCCAAAAAGGCAGAACAAGACCTGACTATTGCAGGAAAATCACAAAACAGAAGTGTGATGTAATTAACTTGCTTTAATAAGCTGAGTTGCCATTTAGGGTGCTGATGTTGAACCAGAGGAAATCCTCATAGAATTTATAGACCCATATAGGTTCACACCAGCTGAAAGCCTCTCCTAAAAAACACTGGGTCCGTTTCTGGAAGTTTTATTTTTGGGAGGAGGCAAATGAAGAGATTTCAGAGGAGGAAAACTAAAAAAAAAAAAGAAAGAAAACTGAGGGATCAACTGCCAAAGCTAAACAGGTTACAGCACACTTAATTTACACAGAACTGCAGCAATGAGATAAATGAAGAAAAAGATAAAACCTAGAATATTCTTACCCAGAGATGTGAGTAGCTGTGGCATCCGGTCYTGTGGTGCCCTCCAAGAACTGAAACAGCAGCTGCTTGATGATATCCCAGCTGCTCTTGAAAAATCCCACTTAGAGCATCATTCCATGGACATCACACTTGACTCTGCTGACTCGATTGCCCTCCCTTTTTAGGAAGAACAGAAATAGGATGTGACAGGCTCTAATACCATTCAAAGCTGACTCTAGAGATAGAAAAGATATTCTGGAGATGACAACTAAACTGATTTYGACAAGTGGGAAAAATCCACCTGCAGTGACAGATTACTCACTTGAAAAACTCAGCTTAAGAGAGGTGAAAATTCAAAGAGATGTCCAGTCAAAAAGTACGAAAAGGAGAAACAACTGGGAAAGATCTGGGAGCATCCTATTCCTTTATATCTATACTGAGAAAGTATTCCAACTCTGGTTAGATAGATTTGTATTCTTCAATAAGCTTCAGCTAAGAGAAAGASAAAAACCTTTGGCCGTTCTAGACCTGCTGCTACACATTTCAGCTGAAGCTGACCTTGAGCCAGAGAAGGAAACAGAACCAGATAGAAATCTGTCATTCTGGGTGAAGATTTACCTCGGACACTGCCCTGGGAAGTGTCATCAAGACTTTCCTGTTGGGTACTTTGAAGATTTAAAGCTTTTTGTTGGTTCACCAGACCCCTGCTAGTTTTTGGCATTTCTTGCAGACCACACTGTATTCTTACCCTCACTCTGAAAATCATGATTCTTTTCTTTTTCATGGCTTTCAGAGTAGGGATTATCCTTAAAGATATGCAAACTCCACCTGGACTGATGTTTGGAAACCTTTGCTTTCCTTCACTAATGTCTGTGGGAATTCTCCAAGGTGCTCTTTGCTAAACAAAAGGAGGAACCAGAGAGTAAAGAGGTAATATCTCTACTACTAGACTGAAGCAGTTTCCTCACCATCCTTCTGCCTACTGCCAAACCACTGAGCTGTTCCTGTTTATTTTAAAAACTTATTTAGAAATCTGAATCTGSCTGGGGATAGAAAAGTAAAGTCAACATGAGGTAAGGGAAGAGCATTTCAGTTACTTAGCTTGCACTAGATTCACCCTTATTTGTTATTGCTAGCTTAACTCTGGGCTGGAAAGAAGAGGAAAGCTATAATCAGTTGCTTTTAACTCAGGTTTAAAAATTGTGGCCAAAGWTTTTTAGTATTCTGGATTCCTTTGCCTAATTGCAATCCCACAGTGGCAACTGCACTTAGAGAAATCCAAAGTTGTTTATAGGGAAAAACTTTCCTTCCATGGCAGAGAAAATAAAATCTTCAGATAGGTGGGTTTTTTATTCTCATTTGGTTGGGGGTTTTTGTTGCTGGTTGCTTGTTTGGTTGGTTGTGGGGGTTTTTTTGTTTGTTTTTCAGTTCTTACTGTAACATATCTCATCTCTGAAGGCTCAGCTTCACTGTGCAGAGTTGTTATTTATGGTCAGTGCATAACATTTTGTCCCTTCTGAAAAGCTGACTTGGATTTGTCCAAATGCCCAGTAAATGCTGTTCCCTAAATGTTTGTGTTTCTTGGGACAGTAAAGGCCACAGAGCCAGTATAGGCAACATGCATCTACATTTTCCTTTGACCTGCCATTCCAGTGGAGCCATTAAGTGGCAGAACTTGCTGGACACAGCATAATTCATAATCTTCCTCATCTATTTTGCTTCACTTTGCTCTTAAGAAAGGATTACAGTGAAAGAAGAAGAAGAAAGTTTACAGTGCAAAACCAATTCCTTTTTTTCCTCATGATCTGCACTGGTCAAGGAYAATGTGGCAGCTCCAGTTATTTTCCTGCTGGGATCTGATGCYGGCTGGATGCCCAAGTGCTTCTCTCTGGTTGTTTAACCATTCTCTCACAAAGCTTGAGGCCTGATGGCATCAGGTCCAGTTCAGGTACAAAGGTGAGGGCAACACAAAGTGTTTTCCTGCCCCCCTTGCCTTGCCAGGCCCCATAAAGGATCCTGTTTTTTTCTCTCCCTAGAAATGTTCCCGTACTCCAATTTAGCCCAAATCTTGCAGTGTGAGGAGCAGTGGGTGGAGGTTCAGTTGTGCCTCTCTGCTGGCTGGTATTTGGGGAGAGGCTGACCAGGTGCCTCAACAAAAGTGAATAGAAGCAGTGTCATTGTGAAGATGCCTGGAATTTTGAAGGTAATTTTCTCAGGCACAAGAATTCTTCACCTCCCCTTCTCCAGCACAGCCCGAGAGGGAAGTCCCAGGTGTAACTGGAAATCCAAGATGCTACTCAAAGTCCAAACTTAACCAAAAATTTCAGTGAAAACTCAGCAGCCTCACAAAACCAGATTGCTGTGAAACACTTAAAAATTACCTTCTTGATGCTCTTACTTACAGGTGAGCAACAAGACCCCCGTGTCACAGGATAAAGAGGATATATTCTCCTGGAAAAAAGGTGTTTTAGGGGCTGTGTTTGCACACACAGCTAAGGATGGATGCAATCCTGATAGGAAATAGTTCCTCCACGGAGCTGTTGGCTTTATCTCTGGTAAATATGGATCCCTAAGAAGAAGATKCCTTGCATGTGAGAAGAACTGCTTGCATATTTAGTTGAAAACGCAGCTTTAAATCCATAGATGCAAAAAACACAAAGACTGTGCTCGTGTCAAGAATCTGCTGAATCCTGTGCTATCCATCTGCCCATGTGTAATTTAATCTGGCACCACTTGCAGTGATGTCATGCCTGGAACACCCAGCCCCTGAGAGAGGCTCCCTGGGATGGAGCTGCTGCATGAGGTGGAGAGATCAGCAGCTGTGCTAATTCACTGCTGGAACGGTGTTCCTATCGAGTTGCAAAGGAGCAAAGGYAGGTTCTGCTCTTTAATCCATGCAGTTTTGGAGCAGGCACGTGTTCAAAAGACAGGTAGGTGAGCCAGGCAGTTCCACAGCCAGTTCTTCTGGCTGAATATTCCAGTTTTAAGGAGAATATTCCATTATGTCATTGCAGCTYGTGTCATTTCTAGGCAACTGGTTTGCAACTGCGGGATAAGGAGAGTCTGGCAAAATCTGTTCAGTGCAGATAAAGTTCTGCTGCATGAGGAKTCTTCCCCCAGCCCAGCTGAGAAAAACTGAGGTCAGGTTTAGCCCTGTGTGTAGCCAAGGAGACACAGCCACCACTCAAGTGATGATTTATCGGTTTCTCTCGAGTTTGTCCAGCAAAATTTCAAACCTACCAGCATTCTGCTGAGAAATCACAATGTAAGAGCACGAGATGTTCCAACACTGCTGTCCAGAAAAATCTGGTGATCACAAAGTTGTACCCAGAACTGTTTATCATTTTTGAAAAATCAACCAAAATAAGGCAGTCAGAATTTCTTGGAWAATTTAATTGAATTTTTATAGTATYAGAATCAACATGTTGTATGYCATTATTCAAGCCCKGCTCTCATAATGGAGACTATGTGGAGATATGGAAGAATTAAATGCTTGAAAATGAAAATGAAATTAAAGAAGAGTTTGGGATAAGATTTAATTTATGCAACATTAAAGGAATTCCTGACAAAAGTTTTTTTTCAATTCAAGCCATTAACATTAAACATAATAAAAAATATAATAAGCTGTTACAAAATCATTTTTAAGACCTTTCCTAAAAGATCTCCTTTCAGGTAGACACACAAGTGAAAATTATTTCAGGGCAGCAGTGAAGGGCTATGGAAATTCAGGTTTTTTCTTTTTAATGCAGCATAGATGAAGATACAGAGTGCTGCTTTCAGCAAGAAAAGAGCAATAAGGAAAAGCTAGCCAATGCTTATGGCTGAGAAGCCTTCTAGAATGCTAACTTAGATAAGAGAAGTGACAAGCATGCCCTTGATATTTATAATTTTCATCTTCTATGTGGCAGCTTTTCACTTTGTGACATTTGAATCTGTTACTGTGAAATGGATTCAGATGTTGCAAAAATGCACCAGATCTTCCACAGCGTAAAATTAATTGTCTCTAGCACAGAAAGCTGTTATTTTTGTTGCACAAAATAAATCAAAAGCAATGTTAGGCTAATAATAAATAAAGCGACAGTCGTAAACAATCTGCTCCCTTTGTTAGGTTTTATGTCATGTTTTGCATGAGAAGTTCAAACAACAACAAAAAGTTCTRAAAGCTCCTCTCATGTAAATTACTTTACTCAACAGTGGAAAAAYCCACTGGAATGAATCTTCAATGATCTCCTGCACTGAAACCTAATTCCTTAAAAAAATGGCAAAATACTCAAATAAGACCCCCAAATATATTTGAGGCTTGTAAAAAAATCTTTCACTTTTTTTCCCACTAAGGGAYCGACATTCTGTCCCATAAGCAAGGAAAATCCATAAAAAAAGGATTTGTTCAGAGAAGTCGGTTCAGAGATTGAAAAAGTTCACAGAAGTTCATTAAGTGAAGAGCAAATAGGTTAATGATGCAAGAAATGAGACTGTAAGGAAGGAGAATTTATGTTTGCTTCAGAGCCGCTCAATGAGGTGCAAAGCTCTGATTAAAGGAAGACTCTTTGATTACCAAGTGTTGAAAATGAGGAACCCCAGGACTCAGACATCAGGCCACATCAGGAGTGCCACATCCTCAGGCTCCTGCTGTCAGCATCATGTGCCCTACTGAGGTCCCTTCCTTTGATTCCACCCAGAGCCAGGTTTGACACCAGAAGCAAACCCAGCCCTTTTCCAGTCAGCAACTCCTTCACATTCCTCCTCTCTCAGTGATACAGACAGGCAAGATTTACATGTTCCCCTTTTCAGAAGAGGAACCTCTACCTCTTATGAGTTTCTCCTCCTGACAGGTCACATAAATTTCATGAACATCCTGCTCAGTTTGGTTTCTGAGATCCTCACTACCTATCAATCTCTAATTTGAATGGCAAGTTGACATGATTTTTTCAGATTTTTGCTTACCCTGAACCAGTGATGTCCATGAAGCTGCAATTTCATCYGTGACAAAACTAAACTAAGAATTTAAAGTAAGAATAAACCAAGGTACATGAACTTAGAGATGGTGTCAGCAACACAAATATGTGGCTTTCATTTGCCTACAAACCCCTGTGTGTGCTGRACTTGCAGAGCTGTTTCTCTTATGATCTTAAACTAAATTCCTTTACCTTTTACATCATCAGAGGTGACTTTCCAATTGCCACTTCCAAGTTTCCAGCAGTGGCACCAGAAGCACTTAGGCTAATCCATGTGTTCGTAGGCCAATTCAGCATCTTGACACAAGCACTTCTGTCTGCCTGCTGAGAGTCCTTCTAAATCCTTCTGGATGTGACTTTGGGGTTTAGGGGTGAGGTGMTTGTGGTGGTGCTGAGGGGAGGGTTGCATCAGAAAATCTTGAAGGTCTCTTTCAGCCTCACCACTGTGTGCAGTTTGCCAGCCCTGATTGCAGCTATTGCAGGACAAAGTCTTGACACATTGGTGGGGCTGGGAGGACTCAGTAGACAAAAATAACAGAGTGCTAAAAAATTCAATAGGCTACACTGGCCTAAATCCCACCTCCTGCTTCCATGCTTTTATCCCCACTTTTCTTGGTACAAACTCATTAGAAGATGATTAATTTCAGATAAATTTAGTGGTGACTGAAGGTGCAGTGGAGGTTACTGTCTATAAGAAAAAAGGAAAAAAAAGGCTGAAGGGGAAAATACTGATTACATTTCAAGCAGAGCACCTTTGCTTCCAGCAAGATCTCTGCTGTTTCTCAAAGTTTTGGAAAGGCATTCTGATGACAGCATGGATTGTTTTTCCTGTTGCACTTTCCTTCAGTCTGTCTACAAGCAGTTGTTGAAGTGGATTTAAATGTGCAAATGGTATTTTGAATAGAGTCTGGAAACTGTAACACATCAGAAATGACAAAGAAAAAACTCTTTAAACTGGGAAGGAATGCAAAACAGGACAAGCAACAGTGCCAGCCATGAGAGGAACTGAAAAGCTCCTTCTGGTGTYTGCTGAAGCAAAAATTTTGCTCTTTCTAGAACCTCAAGAGATATTTATGCTCAGTAGGAATTGAATATCCAACAGGAATTGGAAACATGAGCGTTTAATCATTGAAAATGGCACACATGCAGAAACTTTGTGTCTAAGTTCCACTGTAATTACTGGAAGTCAAAATTATTTCTCTTTTCCCATTTGTCTGAATATTAAGGCTGCCATCTCCTAGGTACAGACCTAATAGCTTTGTGGAAGACAGAAAAAAATCAATTTTTTTGTGTCTTTCCTCGGAGAAAGCAAATAAGTAATCCTCATCCAAGTTCATTAAGACTTCTAAGGCGACCCTATCCTGCAGACTTTGTGCTACATTTTTWAAAACTATTAAATTATCACAAGCCTTAGACAATTAGGCTGAGAATGAATTCCTCAGAGACAGCAGGGAACTCTGAGACTGGCACCTCTGTCTGCTTTAGTGAGAAGAGAAAAAGCTGAGAGGATCATCAAAGCAGCCTTCATGGGGCTCTGAGGTTTCTGTGACTGAGACCCAGCTAAGCACTGACATTGCCCAATTTCCTCATGGAGGTATTTAACATCATGGACTGAAAATCAGAGCCTGGGAACGACAAAGGTTTGGAGAAACAACACTCAGTGTGCAAGGTCTGCCTGGAGAAATAAAATTCCAGCCAGAACCTCGCTCCCTGGATCCTCACAAAGAGAATCCAGAGGGGAGAAAGTGAGGAGCTATGTGATGAAAATTAAAACCATCAGCATATTCAGAAGGAAACAAAGGCATAAGCAGTTCCCTCAGTAGCCCTGTCCTCACTGCAGATATGGTGTTAGTGAATTCCCCCCAGCCACAGAAAGCAATTATGTTGTCTCAATGCAATTGTACTTCCTTGCTGCTGTTCCTTGCTGATAAAGCAACCATTACATAAAAATTAACCAATGTTGATMATATTTACCATGAACAACTACAGCAAGGACTCAGCTTGGACAGGGAGGCTGTCAAATGTTGTCCACTGATGGCTCYGACTCCTCAAGAAGCTGCCCTGAAAATGCACCCAGAGCCCAACACGCTGTTTTTGGCAACAGCTACAGTCAGGGTGTTCTTCATGCCCTTTCACACCTTTGCCTACACAGCAAATGCATCCCCACCCCTCAAACCCAGGAAAAGAGCTGGACACTATTTTTTATCAGTCCTCTATTTCCTTAGAAGGCTGGAAAGTCTTCTGCTCTGTTTCTAGTTTCTGAATACTTGTCTTTTTATGAGCTTCAGCTATATCCAGCTTTGTTAATTTGACAAAAATGTAAGGCAAGAAGTGTCCCTAWAAAAGGGGAAGATCCAAATTAAAGTGGCCCTCTCACTCCTAAATATCTTAAAATGCTTGGCCCACGTGTTTATGAAACAGCTGAACAGGAGCAACCAAAAAAAGTTTCCAGGAGGCTGTCTTGAGTCAATTATACCACAAGTCACAGATCTGTTTCAAGGGTTCCCTCTCCCATCTGCAATTCATAAGGAATGTTGGAAGTTTGGCAAAAAGCTTGGCCTGGAATTGCAGGTACCAACCATATCCCTTAACAAATCTCCCTTGCATTTAAAGGRGAGAATGTATGAAAAGCAATTTGCCTCCACTGTTACTTAGGAAAGAGAAAAACCCATTCAACCAGAAAACCCCAAACCAAACCACAAGATTAATCTGATGCATATCCCTGCTATCCTAAAACGACTTCCCTCAGGAGTCCATGGAAGAATGCTGAAGAATGATGAACCCATGACAGGTTTATGATGGCTGTGACATGCTGCTTGTGAGTGTGTATAAATAAACAAAAATGTATTAGGAAGAAATTCTTCCCTGTGAGGGCRGGCAGACCTTGGCACAAGGTACCCAGAGAAGCYGTGGCTGCCCCTGGATCCCYGGCAGTGAACAAGAACAGGTTGGTTAKAAGAGTTTTTAAAGCAGAGAAGAAGAAAAAGCAGTCATGTAGAAGCAGAATGTGCCAGGTCTGAGGCTGCACATATCACCTTGTTGATATGGCCAAGGTGGGGACAAATCGTTTTCAAAATTCACCAGAGAGCAATCCAAATTCAGYCATTAAATACTAGAAAATGAAAGAACTTGACTATGCTACTTAAAATAAGTTCCAAATGATGCCATCTTAAAAACAACCCAATATTTGAACACTTCAATGTTAACAATTTGATTTTCTAAACAGTAACTAAGAAAATTGATTTTACTCCAACCTACTTCAAATGAAATACCCTAGAGTTCTTTTCTTTAGCATTCCAGATATTGATTCTGTTCTACTCTTTAGCACTTCAAGTAGTTTCCATAGGCACTAATTTGACATTAAAGATGTATCAGCTGTGGGTACCAAAAAACCACAGGAAATGAACAAACCCTCCCAAATCTGACAATTATTTGGATGTTATACTGAAGGTGAACACTAATTAACATGCAAGCAGAWGAGGGGCTAATCAGTAAACCAGACATCAACAAGGTACCTGTTAGCATTGCTAAAAAGAGTTGTACAATTTCCAAGGTTCAGCCTTTTGAAGACACTTTGCATAAAAGAATGGAAATGCTCTTGATAGGTGATTTGTATGGCTTACAAATCCAAAATTCCTAAGAAAATTCTATGAAGAAGGCTTTGTTTCCAAAGGTCTCTGAAAGCTCCATGTATCTTGAAACAATAAAGGATGTGCACCAGGGCTTAATTTATTGCTTTGKTAAATGAATTGCTTCCATGCAACTTTCCTTCTATTAAGATGTAAATGCTGGAAATAGAAGGTGGAAGCTGAAAATACCACAGGAGAATTCATGCCTGAAGGAGGAATCTGAGCTGTGTCCTTACCACCTATGAGATATTAGCAGCAAGTTGGGAATAGATCTGATAAAATTACTATTGGTAGGACGTTGCAGCTGTTGCAATGTAACTTYTGGCTTACACCAGGCTTATTCATAATCTATTTTTATGGTTTTCAAAATCCAGCAAAATAAAAAAGGACCACTGGCTAATTGTTACCATACTGTTTATCCAAAGAGCTATTTGCAGTGCACTCCAGAAGCAATTCCCTCTCCTGTCCTCCCCCTCTCCAGCCCTCGAGTGCTTCTAGTTATAGCATTTGATTTCTAAAATTAAACTTGGATCCACCTTAAAGCTCATAGTTTAGAGAATCTGGATAAATGAAATGCCATTTAAAGCATCTTCATGCCATCCCTTTCCTGTGCTATTCCTTTCTCATACTCTACCAGACTGTAACTTCTTCACTGCCTAAATGTTCAAGGCAGCATTTACTTTAATGCTTTTCTCTTTTTAAAATTTCRAATATTTACCTTTTTGTTGCTGGTGATGTACTCCATATACAAGATAACACAAGAGAATTTCACACATGACTGCGGATATTCAGTAGTGGTTTGATTTCTAAGCTCCCTTCCAACTCAAACCATCCTATAATCCTGTAAAACAAATAATAATGCTCAAGGTGGAAAATGARCCCATAACTTTTATAATTACCCCATTGTAACATCAAAAATAATAGACAAATGGAATCCCTGCTTACACTACCAGAACTGAAGAGTCACAGGAGGTTCCAAGTGGATGGAATTTCTAAGCTTTGTTACATTGCCTCAAAGTAATTGCAGAATTCCCACTTATACCTTTAAACATAAACAATGTATGTCTTTAATTCCACAAACAATTCCACTATTTTCTAATCCATGTTTGATTGACCTACTAACTCACAGCCAGGTAATATTACTGGCAAAGATKTTTTTACCTATATTTTAATTCATTCTCTTAGGGCCCTAAGAGGCACCTGGGTTCAACAGGCACCCTAAAAGCAAAGCCTAATCCAGGTAATTCTCAAGGAATCCCTGGAGCCTGGGAGGGAGCTGAAATCTTTCCTGCAGTCTTTAAAGCCTCATGAGAGAAACCTCCCAGAACCATGAAATTTCTTTTTATGTGGGAAGCCACCTGAGCCTGGTCTCTCCTGACCTGAGGAACAGGTACATGCAGAGGTTYAGAACAGAAAAAAAGACAAATCCTGCTTCATTCCAAGGCAGCCCTGCAGGGAATTTGCAAGCAAACACTGTAGTAGTTTCACTGTTTCCAAATGCTTATTCTAGTCTATTTTTGTCTTACTAAAATACTTAATTTCCTCTCCAGAGTCATCTGTAAAATTCATTTTTGATCTCCTTGATCCCCTTTTTGGGTAATTTGTGTATTCCAATGTCTGTGTCCTATTTAGTGACTTGTATAGTGCATTGTTTTGCAGTTGCATTAACACTCAGTCTAAAAATACCAAGTCTGTTCACCAGCTTTCTTGAGCCTTTCCCAAAACCCTTTTTTCATATGACAGCAGGCAAACTTACCACAAGAAAAGAAGAAGAAAAAATTTCTTTGTCCCATTTTTTGTCTCAGCAAAGGTAAACCAAAAATTGGATGGGTGATCCTCTTAGAAATAGTAATTTAAGCCTTAAGAAGCATTAGACAATTGCATGTGGTTGTCAAAATTAATTAGATTTAAATATACAGAGCGAATGTTTTCATAGCTTTGACCTTTGTAGGAAGTATCAGAAAAGTCTTTGTGGGATATCTCCTGATTTTTCTGTTCTAGATGTTTCAGGTAATAAATGGATCTTCTGTATGTATTTCTTTCCAACAGACCAGGGTAAATTACCCCTTTTCCAATGAACCTTAGRACTTCACATAAATTAAACCTTTGAACTCATTTCCAGTCAAAAATTCCTAGACCTGCTGCCTAATTAAAAAATTWAAAATATATTCTACAGTTATTACTTGGAATGAAATGTTTCCAATTGCATGGTGCATTTMATTACTGCAGACTTTGCAATGATCTTGTCYTATGGTCATGAAAAAGCATGGAAGTTCCATCTTGGTGATTTATTTACTAATACAAGCACTTTCTATATTTACTAAAAAAAGTGTTTCTGTCAAAAATACTTCTGAATTTCTCAAATGAATATGAAGAAAATGAACATTCTTTCTACTAATTGCTGAAAAAAGGACTCAGGTTCAATCCAAAACATTTCAAAAACCTAAACAAAATAACATRGAATTCATCTGAGGAATAATCTGAGAAAATCACAACCCGCCCATGGGTGGTGAGTGAAGAAAAGGAGATTCTATGTGTCCAAAATACATTTTTCAACCCACAGGACTGATCATCCAGGCATATTTAACCTCATTCTRCATTCTGGCTCTCTGTTTTCTGATGGTCCACCTGCAGATTATTTCTCCTAACAAGGAAGTGTTTATTTGGAAATAAGCACCTTTTATAAGCATTGCACCCTCCTCTCCCCCAGCACTTACCACATATGTTCATAATAAAAAGCAAGTCATGCATGCCAATTTTTTCATACATTAAAAACACTTTTTGATTCATTCTACCTTTGCAGAAGGAAGCAGTAAGTTTAAAACCCCCCTTCCTTGGTATTTTAGTTCTATGATGAGTGACTTTGCCTACTGACCACTGAATGAAACCTTCTATTAAAATTAATATAAAAATCAAAAACTATCCTACTTGCTGGGTTTAGAATATTTTTTGTCTTCTGATTTAGAAAGAAAAAAAGATATCAATGGGGATTAAAAAAAACACCAGAGGAGATCTCATGAGTCAGTGATAAATCTACTTAATGTTTGCCACTGAGCAATTTCTGTTCTGRCAAATCTAACAGCTGACAGTAAAGTGCTTTTTAATGGAATAAATTGGGTAAAACTCTATCCCCAAAGGCTTCAGGCAAGCCCTGGTAAGCATCTCACATCTTCTTGAGATCATACAGTTCTTGATTTAACTCAAAGCAAACCTGACTGTAGCTTTTTAAAGTATATAAAGRTATCTGTCTCCACCCCTAGCAGGCTACTTTATTCCAGTTGATTATCAAGAAAACAGCAATTCAAATTAAAATTTCTTTGACAGCTTTCTGTCACTATTCTAAGTGTAACAGCCAAGTTTTATGGGCACACCAAAAACAGCAGCAAAGAATTTTTTTCCAAAGTTTGGGAAGAAGCCTCAACCATTATGGTCACCCCAATGGGATTTTCAGGTTCCTTGTCAGACCTCTGTAGTGATCCTGGCATTATTGACCTAGACCACAACCACTCAGAATATCCCACAAATGGAATTAGGCTGCCTTGAAACAATTGAATGCGTTAATTAAAAAAATATATATTATATGTAAAAAAGAAAGGTGTGTAACTAGAAACATCATGAAAGAGAAGAATATAAATTAGAGGAAAGAATGTAAACACTAATATCTTGTCAGTTTTTAAGATATAGGATTTTTAATGACATCCTGGTTATAGGCACTTCATTTAGAGTAAACCTGTTGCTATCCCAGATGTGAGAACAGAAATCTGTCCTACCTCTATCTCTTTTTTCATCTTTTTATTCCCAGTCTCAGAAAAACGTCAAAGCATGTTAAGAAAAAGCTGCACATCATTAAATGACTTTAACCTGAGTTTGCTGCAGAAAGGGGRAACTCTTCCCTACCTCTCCCCACGGTGAGTTCCAAACTGAGGGTAGCAGGAATTAATTAGGAGTATGGAGCATGACATAACATTTTAATTGGGCTCCTTCACCAAGATGATGGTGCCATGACTCTCCTATCATCTGAGGATGTGTTGGTTAAGGTTTCCATCCTTAAGCTGGGGTTAGGAGGAAAAACCACTCTTTGCTTTTAACTGAGCAGTCCTGGGAAGTGTTCTGAGATGCCATCTCCTGGCTAACCTCTGGGGAGMAGGTTCAAGGACATATAACTTGCTTACATAACATACAAATGCTGAAGAACTATTAAAAGAAAAAAAAAATTGATTCCATTTTGTTTTCCAGAAAAAAAATGTGGCCTGAATTKAATGTAACTTCCCTCTGTATAATGAAAAAATGCCAGCATATGCCTCTTGGGAATTTGCAAGAAAGCAAAAGAGAGTTTGAATTACATGTAGGAAAGCTATTCCATTTAATCAATAATCAAAAMTTACTGAGCAGAACAATTTAGCACCAGGTTCCTCCATTTTAGCTGTTGAAACATAAATTGCAATCCTAGAGACAAAACGCTTCATTGAGAGCATGGCATTTAATTCAAATTTTTCCTCCAAGTGTCAGCTATCACTTCTGTGACATCCAATTTTCAGCACTGCTGATATGAGAGGAAGCTCATAAAAGGTGGGTGAAAATGTATTTAGCTGCACTAGAGATCAGTACAAAGTCCTTGCTGGGAATTTGATGCCACAGCCTATTTCTGKCTGAAGAATGGCTGAAAGTCTTGACTCTGTCAAGATTCAGTCAGAGACCAGGGGCCCTGAAGGGAATTTGGAGCTTGTTACAGACTTCTATTTCCTTCAGGAGCCTCCTCCAAGAGCTACATGGAAGTGTGCAACAACCCAGCCCTCCTGAAATCTGATTGTTTGCTGCAGGAGGAAGCTCTTGGGCAAGGAGCATCATCAGGAGGAATTGCAGRGCTCAAAAGTCAACAGGGTGAGAACTTGGGTGGAATCTGCTGCTCATAAAGGGTCACTGACAGGGGGAACCCAGCTCTAGAAAAGCAGGCTGCAGCAGGAGATGTTGATTCTGTCAGCAATTGGGAACATTTGTGTACAAGTGTCTGTACACTGTGMTGCATTTCAGTGGCACTGCTCGTGTACAAACATTTCTCATTAGCAATTAATCACTTCTGGGGTTTATAATCACYGTGGATTCAACATTTTGCTGGGGCCTGGGACACATGTGGTGTCCTYATGTTTTTCCACAAGCACTGAAAATGTGTAACTTCTTGTTATTAGCACTATTTGAATTACCAAAGTGCTCATGAACTCCAGTTATAGATGTGGGCCCCAATGTACTTGGTGCTGTTAAATATGGAAAGGAGATCCAAAATGCTTTAAAATTTGGGAACAAGGTGATAGGGAGCAGCTGAATACCAGCCAGGAAGACTGGTCAGCACACC
Source organism: Cardinalis cardinalis (assembly GCA_014549065.1). Classification (NCBI taxonomy): domain Eukaryota; kingdom Metazoa; phylum Chordata; class Aves; order Passeriformes; family Cardinalidae; genus Cardinalis; species Cardinalis cardinalis. The sequence goes on along the minus strand of JACDOX010000433.1, from coordinate 206,431 downwards.
TGACAATGCCTTAATCACCAACAGCATGTTGGATTTAGCTGTCAGCATCAAAAAACCTGAAATATTTCATTAATTTTAAAGATTRTTTTTTAAATTCATCAGTCTTTGGTGTTGGCAATACTGTTGCATGCAGAATGTAGACCTACCTGGAATATACAGTGTTTCTGACTTGCCACCCAGTGTTTCCAAATAAGAAGGTGCTTWAAAAGCCTCAAAATAATCCAGGCAACAAGATAGGTCTGTGATATGTGATCTCAGCTTCCCAGAAATTCTTAAGACTTACATATTTTACGTTTAAGCAAAGAAATCTTGATACAAAATATCATCTATTGTCATAGATCTTTATCCATTTGTCTGTCAACCTGAACCTCCCCCAGCATAGCTTGAGGCTGTTTCCTCTTGTCCCATTGACAGTGAGATAAATTTTAAAAATACCCTCAGAAATAAAAAGCCCTCACTGGTTAAAAGCCTCTGCCTTCCTTTAGATACTTTCATAGATCCAAGAAAAGCAAATGCATAGAAGGTTGTTGGTAWTTTTTGTTAATTAAATCTCTGCCTGGTGTTTAGAATGTCAGGTAATGTCCATACAGGAMATTTGTTTCTGTTGCCTTTGTGGCAGTGTGTGACACAGCTGGCTGTGCTGGCTGAGACCAAAAATTCAGGTTTCCCTCYGGGCTCAAAATCCTCAAAAGCCTGTTCCTGATATGACACAACCCTGGATGGGATAATCTGGGGCTCTGGAAGAACCAGTTTTGCTCACTGAGAAGCAGAGCAGCACTGAAGAGTGTGAGGACTCCCTGTGTGCTAAAACAAGGCTTAGGAAAACACTTGTGAATTAAAGTGAAATGCAATCCTGCTGCCTCCACATCAGCATGAACACGTGTTGTACAAGCATAACAGAAATTGCTAAATAAACTCTGAAGCTGCTTCACTGTTTAAAATGAACAGAATCCAGCAAAAGGAGTGTTTGGTACAGCTCCCAAACAAAATCTGTCACTTGCCAGAAGGYGCCCCTGAGTTGGTTTGGTTTGGTTTGCTGGATCCAAATGCCACAAGGGCATTTGTCTGCTTGAGCTCAGAGCTTCTTTCCAAAATCTGTGTGTCTGGGTTGAGAGCATCAAACATCCTGCACCTCACCCAAGGCAGAAAACCGGGCTGGGCAACAAATTGGAAATTATCTTACTCTTTTGGAAAATTATCTCTGCAAAGATGCCATTGGAAATGGTGCTGCCAAGACTCAAAGGAATGGCATTGATATTCATGAAAAGAGCAGATCTTTGAGAGAATAAATCAGAGAYTATAATTCTCTAAATCAGAGACTATAAAGAGAAAAATTCCAGATTATATCCCAGTCATTGTGTGCAAATGGAGCAACAAACATCCATGTTTACACCTTGGAGAGTATAACCCATAGTGAGAGGTAAAGAGGGGACTACAGAAATATAGCAAATGGAATAAAAAACACTGACTCCCTATAACTTCTGTGTACCCTGCAGAATTTTCATTACAGATGCCACTTCYGCTGCAGTAGCTCAAAGAGCTAATTTTTAAAACCCCCTCAGATTGTATTCAAAGATCAACTGCAATTTTTGTAAGCATTTCCAGTGATGTCTTTGTAGATATTTTCATGATATCCTTGGTCCCMTCTAAACTAGATTATCTGACACAGAGCATATGTTGTAAGGGGTTAGAGTCCCTCACAATTCTGTATAATTTTCAAGATCCAGACTGCTCTCAGATTTAGGCTTCTAAAACCAATTTATTTTAAATCCAGTTTTGTAACCCAGCCAGCATCAGTAAAACTTTGTGTATATATATATATGTATATGATATATAGACATTTTAACACATTAAAAATGGAAGATGTGGAGAATTTGAATCAACAAAATTATCAACATTTCCACAGCCTCCTTCCCTTTGCTTCTGCCTTGAAATTCTTAAGCATACTAGCAAACTAATATTAAATAATAAATTTCCCTGTTTACTTTACGTGAAAAATACAGAATGTGGATTGCTGAGCCAAAGGGCTTCAGCACAGACCAGGCTAAAAATTCTTTTGAGTATCAGCTGAGATCACTTAAATATTGAAACTTCTAAAAGTACTGTTCACCAATCTTTCCTCAAACCATCAGGATAACATTTAGAAGATATTCCATATATTTTTTGGTTCTGTTTTTAAYGTTGTTGCTCAGCCTTACCTCCAGGAGAGCCTGCAAGGTAAACTGCAAGCACAAGTGGAGGCAAGGCCAGGGGTTGCCTTGCAGGGCTGCCCTGCAGCACAGCTGGCAGCCCTTTGCTCAGCCCTGTGATGTGGTTACTCCTTCCTCTCCTAAGCACCAGATTCCTGCTCCTGGAACGTGCCAAAACAAACAGCTGGGGTTTAAAAGGAATCCTTCTGTGAGAGTGCTTCATCAGATCTGAGCTGCTGGGGAGGTGAGAGTCACCCAGGGGACACGCAGGAAACTATGGCAGGAAGGATTTTTGTCTCCCCCTGTATATATTTTTGTAGTGAATTGCTATTTATTAGATGTTCACGTTGTATGTAATGTGAGATGCTGTGGCAGGAAAGCCAATCAGAAAGGGATAAATCCTGGGAGAGGAACAAGTGGTCCAAAATGTAGAAGAATTGCAAATTGGGAGAAAAACCACAGAAATGTTAAAGGACAGAAATGTAAATCCATTACAGCTGAGCTGAAGTGCCAAAATAGGACAAATGAGGCCAAAAATACCAGAAGAACCCATACTTTTATGTATTTTGGCAATTCTGCCTCTCACCTGGCTCTAACTGGAAAATGTAAATGAATATGAATTTAATAATAAAACAGAGAAGCAAACATTGCAATAGAATGCCTCCACAAAAGGTTCATTTCATGCTTGGTATGTMAAACACAGTTCAGGTGTATCAGAAATTATCCAGCTGTCACAAAATTTTGACAATGATGTTGATAGGATAATCCATATTCAAAAATACCCTGAACTGCTGCCTAACTGCTTAATCTCCAAYTGTAAAACTTTAGATACCTGGCACCAGAGAGAGTAAAAAGGGACAAAGTATTTCCCCTCTTGATACTAAATATTTGAAATGATGCAATGGCTTCCTGTCATTAATGACATTTTAAATGTTTCATATTGGATTAATTAATAATAATTACATTATTGCAATTATCATAATTGATCAATACTGTGCAGCTGAAACATATTTAAGCCTCAAGTAATTTCTATTTTTTTTCCCTTTTTACTTCTTTTTAATACTCATGCTTTTTTTTTCATGTTTTCAGCACACCTGAAAACAAGAAAWAGAGGTACTTTTATTTCTCTATGCAGGAGACAGAGCAGTCAGCTGAGTTGTGCCAAAAAGCTGGAAGACCTTAACTGGCTGGCAGTACAGGAAAACAGAAATATAAATCAGGTTTATCACTTGGAATTTTCATCATCATCACATAGAGTTTGATAGGCATATTACTGCTGCATAAAAGTGATAAATCTTAGAGGGTTTTCCTACGTTTCAAGCCAAGAAATTCTAAATTTCCTCTTCTTGCACCTTTAATTCTTTTAGTCATTCTTTTCCCTTTGCTTGGACATCATGCATTATTTTCCCAGACATATTATTACTACTCTGGTTCTTGCCTATTTTATTTGTTGCCATAGTTTTGTCTATATATATTTTCCTTATCTATTTTTTATTTATATATTYTTTCCTCCCTGTTTCTATTTGTGTCCTCACTCCTTTCTTGTTCTTTCTGTTCTCCCTGCCCTACTACCCCTCTAACATCTGTCTGTTTAAACAATTCCCCCTTTCTATCCTTTGGGCAGGGCCCTTAAACATCCATACACTTCTCCATTTGGGGCAAGGCAGGGAATTCTCTTGGCTRCTTAGAACACATCAGCTTATTAAAGATTTCCAGGAAAAACTCCCCACAGAAGCTTCATGTTTTCATCTGTTTATCTCCAAACTCACTGAGCTGCCCTCCCYCTTTTTTTCTTTATTTTTGTAAAATTTTATATTTAAGTGAGCTACAAGCAATATCCTGAACAAAATAATGCTCCTGATGTCTGTTTCCTACCCAGCAGCTATGCAAACAACCCTTGCCCATTTGCAATTCAAGGACAATGTCTGTAGATCARGCATTTAAATGAGTATTTGGGTATTTAAATGCCTTTCCCAGGTCCCTGAAAATCCCAGACATGGRGGGACGTGTGTAGAAATGAGAGAAAAGAGAGGGAAGGGTTTAAAAGAACTCATTTGTGGGGAGGAAGGGTTTCCTCCTGTGGCCAAGGGGACCAGATTCACCCAGCCATCCCTCTGGATGTGCTGTTCTGYGCCTTCTGGGGTCCCTGTCACCACTCTGAGCCAGCAGCTGCTGGGTTCAGACACTCCAAAGATCTGTGCTGCTCCACAGGTGCTGCATGTCCACCTCTCCTGGTTCCTTTCTATCCTGCAGGGACACTGCTTGGACTGTTTTACTCAGTTAGGATCAGAATTACAGARTATCCTGGGTTGGGAGGGATATCACCAAGTCCAACTCCTGCCCCTGCACAGGACACCCCAGGAATCCAAACTCAAGCTCAGTGATGATAATTCCAGCAGCTCCTCTTTAATTGCATTCCTCAAATGGAGTTGATTTTCTTTCCCCCAGCCTTTGGCAACATAGAAAAAGATAACAACTATTTACATAAACTTGTCTCCATGGGCAATTTCCCTGGCAAGTACAGGAGCTCATTAATGTACCCTGGAGAGGTGGCTGTGTGCTTTGATTTCTTGTTTTTTCTAGGTATTTCACAAAGCTCTCCAACTCATCCTTTCACCCAAATTATTTTGTCAGAGATATTYAGCCCAGGCACCCATTTGTTCTTGTAAATGCCATCTGTCCCACAAACCCAGCCCAGTGACCCTTTGCAGTCCTTGCTGCTGGGAAKGTGTTGCCTCCTGCACCTGCATCAGATCCTTGGCCTGCAGTCAACTCAGCTGACACAACCCCCACAATTTGTGCATCACAAACCTCAGGGAGAGAAACTAAACCTGAAAAGTTCCATTGCAGTTAAGATGATTTTCAACAACTTCAGCTTTGTCAATCCCTAATCCCAACCTCCCTGCTCCCTGGCATGGGTTTTACATGGAAATGACAAGACCCCTGYCCTTTCCCTTCAGTAGCCACACTGAAACCAGTCCACTGCTTCACAGTTCCTTCACAGCTGTGCTTGGCATCCTGTCACAAAAATCTTCCTCCAGATCTCAGACATATTGCAGAAGATTCAAGGAATAAAGGCAGTATAAAATTGGAAGCTGGCCAATGAGGACAAACCTATTTATTTCACTGGCCTGATAAATATTCATTTATTTAAGACCAGGCTGAAATAGGTCCCTGAAGGATGATCTAATGAACCTTTAAAAGTGTCACCTTGCTTTATTGTCAGTGAGTCAACGATGGGACACAGAGCAGATCCTTGACAGCCAGCACAAGGATTTAAACATCCATTTAAGAGAGGTTTAACTGGTGCTTGCCACCACTTCTACATGGGTGAGATGTGTTATTTCTTGCATTTTTATGAGGTTACATAACATCAAGTTCATGTGGTTTGCTTAATGCTGGTACAAAACACAGCTTAGGAGGATGCAGCAGAAAATCTGTTTCACAGATGTTTGCTTTCCCTAGCTAGCTTGGGTTTTCTGACATGAGTGGAGGGTGATGGTGGTTTCAGAGATTCCTCTGCTGCTGATCAYGTTTACTGCCAATTACAGGGTAATAATTCCACCAGAGCCTTCTACCAAGGACAAATTATGATGAGAGATTCCAAAATTAAAACTTTCTTCTGACTAGTTGTAGGTGAAGCTACTGGATTCTCCTCTTTCTAAGGTCACCTAACACCACCCAACTTTCACAAAAAGAATTTTACCAKACCATTTGGAAAGAGGTTTCCATAGCATGTTTCCAAATGCCTTGGAACTCAAACTACATAATTCAAATTTTTCCGAGACATTTTTGTCAAAGATATATATTCTGCTAGCCCCTGGTAATGCCCACATATGGCAAAGAAAGGTTTTTAAAAGTTTGTTCATGCTTAGGAAAAATTTCTTAGACCTGCTGGTCCATATTGTGTCTGGGCAGTAAACCACCACTGTTTCTGCTCAAACAGAAATTCACAATATCTAATCATGTGGTATTTGTGCAACACAATTTGAAGTTTCTATGGGTAATTGTTTCAATGCCCTGATATTGCAGCAGTCCTGCTGCAAGGGAAACAAAATCCTGACTTCAGGAAACACCAGACTGCAAAGACAAAAGAAAAGGCTCTGTGGGTATCTCTACAACCAATTCCTAACAGATTAGCCCAAAGTCATTCCACCAGGTTAATATTATCCCACTGAAGTCAGGGAGCCTGGTTACATTTTAATGGCCAGATGTTAAATTTCAGGAAGCCACCTACAGTTCTGCGCTATCAGCATTAGTCACAACTTAATCCTTGGACTTTTTAGCAAAACGATGGGTCAYATTTTCAAATTTAATATTAAACCTGTTGGAACTGGTTCTGAGAATTTGAATGGTAAAATTGTTCTCATCCAATCAAGACAGAGAAGCAGCAAGTGATTCATACCCAGTTGTAAACCTTCATATTTTTGATGGTCACAATTGACCAAAATATATTTTCACTAAAGATCTGACAAAGAATTTTTCAGTAATTAAGAGTATACAGACTGCAGAAACCTAGTTCTGCACAAACTGGCCTTTACAGCCAAAAGCAGGGCTGAAATATTTCTTAAAATCATGAGGTATTTYTTCTAATTCTTCCAGTTCTCCTGTATCTAAATGCAATCAGATATTACAGCAATGAGCCCCAATACATATTAAAGTATGTATATACCTAGTCAGAATATTTTCTTTTAGTTATTAACACTGTTTKTAAACAGTGTCTTCATTGCTGAATTACTGGCAAGACCAAGTTCCAAACACCGTGCAGCTCCTGAATGCTGAGCAGCACTTTGGCTGCCTATACTCATTTTTTAACATGCATCTCAAACCACCACCAATTCAAACCATATTTCATGTGAGTATTCTTACCACACTAACCAAAAATAATGGGAAATTGAGGGCCAAATTTTTCTCCTCAGAAAAACCAGGAGAATAGAAAGAAGCCAAATGTGTTCCTTCCTTAGCTTGATCTCTAAATGTAAGCTCTGTATGCACTCAGATSAGGCCAAAACAGGTTATTTCTGGTTTGTGCTTTTGCTGCAACTACACCCCTATCTCCACACCCACTCACTGGATGCAGGGAGAGATGGTAAAACATTAATAATTTTAGTTACATTTAGATTTTTCTTCTCCTGTGAAAGCTGTCAGWGTTTAGCGACAGCAGCATTCAGCACTCCAACATTTAAAACCASCTCTCTTTGTCCACAGCAATTACCAAGAATGAAGATAAAGCTGCAGGAGACATTTGCTTTATTCTCACAGAAGCAGCACCTTGTTAATTTGAGGTCAAACACCAAGTTAGAGGCACTGAATTAAAATTTAACCTCTGGTTCCAAACTGTCTCACGTGAGCACGCGGGCGAGTCCCGCACATCACCGTGGGAGCGCCTGGGAGACACTGAAACCACTGGCCTGTAACCTGGGAATGACTTGGCTGGTAAAACATTGCCTTTCCTGGTTAAAAAACCCCAGAGGACAGCGTTGGAGGGCAGGCAGGAGGGGAATGGGAATGTCATTTTCATATCTGTCAGGTGAGGGACTGCAACTCTCTGAGCTCTGGGCATAAAGCACAAAATGTGCAGAAATAACTGAGCCAATAACCCCAGTGCAAACATCACTGAGCTGTCAGGATTCCAGAGGCTGTGYTGTGGCCCAGCTAGAAATGAAAATGCCTTTCTGCTTTTTCAGCTCTGACACTTGCACCTTGAGGATCAGTGTTTTGTAATTTTGCTGTGACACCCAGAGCACAGACCTGGGCTGCAGATGCCATCCTGATATTCCATGCTTCTTTTTCAAGGCCAGATAATTCAGTATTCYATGGGAAAACACTGTGTTTGTCAGACAGCAAGAGAATACCTGACACCTGTACATCTTATTCTTCCATCTCTTATCTTTCTGGTTGATTCATGACTCAGCTAATTCAATTTATATATATTAATAATTCAACTTTATATTTCTTTTCAGTGAAAATGGAGAGTTCAACTCCATGTTTAATAAAATGAATCAAACGACTACATTTAATGACTAGTTATTAATTGACTACATTTAATTTTTTAATAGCACATAATTGTTTCCTGGTTCCACCTGGGGAATTCCTACAGATATTACCTAAGACAGCCATTCCCAAGAAACAAACGACTCTGTCTGCATCACACATAAAAACATAAGTCTCATACAATGTTTTTTCTGATATTAGTATTTTAAACTAAAATATTTCTAAGAACATGACATAATGATTTCTTGAGGAAGAAATCCACTTGTTTGCATCAGCATTGCAAATTTCAGGATTTCTGCGAGCAGCAGTCCATAAAGTTTTTGCTAGTCCTCTAAAAATTTGCTCCATCTTTGTCTCATTGATTTCTAAATATAAAGTAATTGTTGTATCTGCTGTATTAGTATTAATAAGTATTAGCTATAATTTACCACATTTCTTTCTCTGTTTTAAAATTTGTACACTTCTCATGTGAGTTTTGGTATTGTTTATGTTCATACTTGCCCACAGGCCTGTTCTGGGTCTCTCTATACCTAGGAAATATCAGCTAAAAGAAAATACAGCATCATGTCCACTGTGTTGTGAGCAGAAAATCAAGCATTTGGGCTAATACAGTCATTTGTCAGGGGTAAAAAGGAGGAAAATGGACATCAGTCTACAAATTGTCAGAAATGTGGCTTTCTAAAGCAGAGGACAGTTTGAAGGCAGCTGAAGGATTGCTGCAGCCCACAAGTAACTCCTGTGATCAGAGTCACATTGGCACTGAACACTGAAAATCAGTTTGGCAGAAATYAGGCTGAGAAAATACTGAAGTTCCAGCCAGGCCTTGGTTCTGTAAAACTCTTCTTGTTAAGTATCAGTGCACTGAAGTGGTGGGACAAAGAGAAGGATGGCAGAGGGAAGGATGATGAAGTGTCCTTGTGGGTGTAGGAGCTGTTTGTTTATCTGCTTRGCTTTCTTTAGAAATCAATCTCCAGAAAGACTTCCCTGCAAAATCTCTTTAAAAACATAAGATAGTGGTTCTCCTTAACTCCAGCCATGCTCCTGGGGGAATTGAGCTGTTCCAGCAGCAGATCCTGGCCCACAAAAGCATCAGCAGCCCTTCAGCTTGGGAGCGAYGACACAGCTCCAGCACAGATCTGATAAAGCCCTGGCTCCGAGGTTCTCTGGGGAAAATGAGTGCTCTGCTACTTTATTTCACTAATTAAACCCAAAATGTCCCTGTCCTGTTTGCTGGGTGGGCTGCCAAGATCCACTGCTCTTCTTTTGTGTGTCCCTGACCTGCCATTGATGTCAGCTGCCCCAATTAGCCTGCCAAAAAAATCATAGGGCAGGGGGGACCCTGCCAGACACGCAGCATCCTTCCACTCCTCTGTCTGCTCTTTGGAGCAAGAGAAAAACAACCATTTAACTCTTCATGTGTCTCCATCCTTTGCTGCTTTCATAAGATCAGTTCATGTGTCAAGTCTCCCACTTTTTGGTCCTTTTTGTCCCTCTGGACATAAGTTCTTCACAAGGTGGGACACCCCATTGACAGAATTGCCAGCAAGAATGGCAGATTTTCCTTTTTTTTCCTACAAAATTCTTAGAAATTATTTTTATTCCTCCAGCACCCACAGCACAACCAACCAAACAAATTCAATAGGCTGGGAAGGACCATGTTTGACATGAGCAGAAGTTTATATTCATATATTCCCTAAAGCCATTTCCCTTTTGCAGATAAATCACTCCAATCCCTACAGTCTCAGGAAAGGCTGAACTTGTGGAGAAAATCTCCATCTCTTAAACATACACAGTTACACAAAAATCTCTTCCTCTTCTAATGCAGATTTTGAATTAATTACCTGAGTTTTCAAAAAAAAAAAAAAAGATCTAATTCAAAAGGTTATCAAGGTTTGGTTATATTATGAAATTTATTTTTGGTACCTTTAATAAACCCATTCACTAATGCTTGGTCTGAGGACATGAAACTAAAAATGCCTTCCTTTGACAGCACTAATTTTTGAGAATGTATTATTCAAGTAACAAACACTCCTTTTTATGGAKATTCTATCCTAGTAAACACATCTGTAGCTTTTGATGAACAAAAAAAAAAAACCAACAAGAATAATGAAAGAAAAGCAGAATAAAGAATTTAATCCTTGAATTGCACAGATATCCTACATTTGGCAAGCARTTTTAGGCTCCAGCCAAGTTTTGATGACTGAGAAAGGTCTCTGTGTGAGTTTCATTAGTGAGAGGACTTAGTCCTATAAATCTGAATACTGACAGGAAATAAAATGATCCATGACTGCTAAAAGGGACTGGAGTGGAAATATGTGAAATATCTGAATTTGAGATAAATATTGGTAAGTTAATTTGCCATTTCTTTACTTAAAGCACAAATTATCTGTTCTGTCTTTAGTCTTTCAAGCAAGGAGGGTGCATCCAACATTCCTGAGCAAAATCCTTCCAACACACAGCAAGATTTCCCTGGAATTATTGAAATTATTTGCTGATATAAGTAGTGAATAYATTCCACTCTTGATGTCCATTGCACCTTCCTCTGACACAATYTCCTGACTCTTTGGGTGGGTGCCCCAGATCTGGCTGAGATAAAGAATTTTCTCCCTGGTAGCTGATCTGTTCTGAATTTAGGATGAGAATGGTGTTGATAATGATGTTTTAGTCGCTGTCAGGGTTAAACCACAACACTTGTCACTTCTGAAGCTGTCACCACAGAACTTGTCACCTCCAAACTCGCTCCTCTCCCTTCCCAGAGCTTTTCTCAGCAGCCCATGGCAASGATCCCATAGAACACACAGAAATGGGACATTTCTGGGGTTCTGCCAGGGCCCCAAATTTAGGATTTTTAACACACAAGACAAGCCAATGGTTCTTGTACTGGGCAGGGCTGCAGCAAATTTCACATGTCCAGCCCTCTTTGTCCCCAGCCACAGCTCAGCCACCACTCCTGAGTACAGATTTCAGYGTCTCAGGTGATTTTGTCTCATTGGTTTATTCCACTGACCTGTTATATTGCAGTGAAACCATTCTGAAATACTAAATTTGTGAATCAGAGTAAACATTCATTGGAGCATTTACAGCCCCATGCCATGCCATGTGTTTTTTACTGAAACAAGCCCAGCCATAAGAAAAATTGCAAGGAAAAAAAAAAAAGAAAAAACCATCAGAATGCAGTAAGTTTTCCTTATTTGCTCTCCAATTTTTATAGTGTGGAATCTTTTAGAGRAGTAGCCAAAGGGAATAAATGGATTAAAGTCACAGCTTTCCATTGTTCCAGTTGTAACTGAAACAAAATGAAAAGTGATACAGAAAACATCCAAACTCCATCCAGAGCAACTCTTGTTGCACCAACAGAGCTGATGTTTATTTAAATATTGAAGGGTGGATAACAGAATAAAATTACCTAAAGCATTTTGTTGCATGCTGACACAATCTTAATTAACTCAGTATCAACAAAACTCAAACACACATGAAGAGAAAAGCAGTTTAAGAGAGACTTTAAATAGAAGGAATAATAAACAGCATTTATGCAAAGAAGATGAAGCAAAATTTTTTTAAGACTTAAATGTATTTAACACCCTTAACAATGTTGGTTTATTTASCAAGTCATTATAAATTCTAGGCATGGGGATTGTGTTGATACACTGAGGGAACTTAAAAGGAAAAAAAGAGAAAAAATTGAAAGTGTAGTGATTGTATCACCCATAAAGCTGTGCTGTAAATTTACAATCCTAACATTCAWGGCATCATGAATCAGAGTTATATTGATATTCAATTAGGATGATGGAAAGTAACAGGGGTGAATTAGCATGGGTAGAATGAATTAGGCAAGATGGTAACAAAATAATGGAAAAGCAGGAACATGGAAAATATGATGCTTCCAATAGTTAGGTAATGTATTGAAAAGCAGAGCAGATGAAAATTGTGTATATACATACATTACAAAATTCTCACAGTTGCTGCCAGGAATCTTAATTTTGCCCAGAGCCATGGATTATTAATGAAATAGCCCAATCTAAACACAAATAAATCCATTGTGTTCAGAAGATGAAAGAATTATAAATTGTTGTAAAATACCATTTCTCTGAATTGAGCAGCCTCCAAGTCAACTTTATAAGCAACAGCTGTGAAAAAATTTGCATGGCAAATAAAGGGGAAAAAAAAAGAATTCAGAAACAAAAGCAACCACACAGTTGGGGAATAGATGTTCTGGGCTGTTGCTCTCTTGGCTGCCAGAGCAAATATTTGGTGTCAACATGGACAAATAAATATTGCATGTCTGAGTCACCATTTCGAGCCCAGAACTGCTCAGTCAATGGCAATGTGTATTAACAGGATTGCAATTCTTTCCCAGCATTTTCAATGCATAAGCAAGAGCCTTCAGGAAAAATAAACAATAGAGGCTGTCCATATGTAAAAATGAAGGGAAAGGTTTTGGGTTTACCATCAGTGTTCCTAATTTTTACTATTTCGATGTGTACTTGCTAAGATTTTTAAAGAGGTGCCTCTGTCTAAATAAAGGTGCAAACGAAGTCAGTGGTATGAATTTTAATTAATAGTAAATGTGAAAGACAGAGAGAGAGAGAAATAGAAAATGAGGTGGTGAGGGGGAAGAGAGAGAGTGGCAGAAACAGAGTGAGTAGAAAATATCACCACTCTATGGATCTCAAGTAGCTGCTTTTCTCTTTTTTTGTTGCTGTTGTTGAATTGTAGTGGGCAAATGGCTTAAACACTTGTACAGATTCAACAATGACTTTATTCTTTTTTTTTCCTCCCCAAGCCTCCATTACATCACTTGGTGCTCTCTGGTACCAGGCTGATGAAGGAATAAAACCATTGCTAAACTCTCCAGAACGCTGAGAATGCTTTCACTTTCCATTTTATAGTCAGTCTGCATTTCTATTTGACAATTTTGGTTCAAAAAACCTGTCCATGTTGACTGGGTTAGCAATTATTTTCTGGTAAAATGAGTTCAGAATCAATATAAACTCAATTGGGCTTCCTGAAGCTGCAATCTGACAAATCTCTACTTTTGGTGGTTTAATGATTTACAGACAGCAAGTACATTTCATCTAAGAAAATCACAAGAAACAGGATTTTCTTGCCCATGGCACAGCAAAACAACTTCACCAACAAACCAAGACCAAAACACTCTAACAGGGATAGTCCATATTTGTAAAACTTTGGGGTTTCATTCTTAAACAGAAAACTCAACAATTTCTCTCAATGAAAATTATACTAGCCCATTTTTTTAATCTCAGGAGAGAATTCTTTTATCCTCCTAGCAATTRTATGCCATCCTTTTTCCTGTATTCCTGCATAAGTTCATGAAACAGTTAACAGAGAAACCTGGACATCTGACACCAGAATAGTATCAACAAAGTTATGAACATAAAAGAGTTTGACAGAGGAAGCAAAAGGGCAACTTCAGTAGCAGACAGCACTTCATTAGTTACATGGGTGCCTACAGCATCTTTCCAAAACAAGAAAGAAGAAGGAGGAGGAGTGCAAGTCTAAGTTTGGAGAAGCAAAACTGCTGTTTTATATTTGCTGTACAAAATCTTCAGTGTTTTCCTCATTCCGGTGGGACTCAGGACTGAGAAATCCATGCTCAGCTCCCCACACKCCTTGAAGACTGAAACTTAGTGACATGTATTCCATAAATATAGTGGGGTTTCTTCAAAAGTTTTCCCCCAGTCCTTTGCTGTCTCACAGTTGTGTCTTCCCAAGCCCTTTCTGAACACTGRACAGGAATTATCCTGAATTTCCCTTATGTATTTTGAAGCAAGGGAATGAGTCTCTCCATCTATCCCCAGGATTTTCACAGCTTTCCCACACAGTTCCCTGCTCAGGACATCTTGAACAGCTCAGCCCAGCCTCAGATCTCAGGGTAAGAGAGCTGCACATTTGTTTGCCATTCATGGAAAGCATAAACAGCTGAGGCTTTAGGAAGTCTATTCACAAGCACGAGAGCCYGACAATATTGGGTACATGTGGACATTTCTGAAACATCCAGCAGCTAATTCAGAGCCTTCTGGGGCCTGCCTAAGGTCTGTTGCAGAAGCTTCACATTTTGACAAAATAATCTGTTCCTTTCCATTACACTCTGCTTGCTACAGGGATATGAATCTGGGCTCATCCTTATTTGTGCAGGGAAATTAAGATGAGCAATCAGGGGCTGCTTGTCTCACTTTTGCAGTATCCTAAACTTGCCATGAGAAGTTCTCTAAGACTCTTTTGCTGTTTCTACAGCCTTTAAGTTTGTTTGAATACAGATGGGACATAGGAACAGTTTCTATGAAATCAGTGTCCCCAGCTCACTCCATAGGGACAAAACCCCTGGGTTATTTGTCCTGGTTTTACATGATTCCCTTTGATCTCTATTAGTCACAGYTCCTCTAAATGTTTTTATCTTGCACACCCCTAATTTTCTCCAATTCCAGGTTTTTCTGAGGCCTCTCAAAGTGTTACTTGTAATTTGTAGAAACAGGAGTGGAAAGCTGGGCAGCTCCTCTGCCATTGCCTCTGTGCTGGGTGGAGGGTCCAGACCYCTCATCCCAGGGCACACAAAGCACTGAAACTCCTTTATTTCAGCCATTTTTTCAGGATTAGGAGGTGATGGAGTGCAAGGACATCCTTACAGGCCTGTCCTTCTGCACTGATGTGTAAGGATGATGTGCAGCCACCTCCTGAAACAATTCCTGGGGAAAAATCCTCTGTGCCTTCCAAGACAATTCCTCATYCCTCTTTCCAAAACAAGGTGAGAATGGCAATGTTTTATTATTGCTCAGAGCCACAATGAATGTGACAACAATTTCCCCTTTTTGCAATGTCAGTGAAGAGGAAATAAACCTTTGTGGGGACAGCATCACACTTAGGGGCTCTGGCAAGGTCTCAGAGGGATTGGAAGCATTAATATGTCCAATATTCACAGGGAAGTCTSTTTTGAGAGGAGCTGGCTGACCCTAACATGAACAGTTACAGATTCAATAACAATGCCTGTTGCACCCTTTTGGGCAAAAAAACCTTCTCCTGCTGTTTTTGCTCTAAATMAATTTCAAATCAGATCCAAATATTCCTTCCTTATTGACCTACAACACTTTTTTACTCTAAAATCCAAGGCTTCAGTCATAAAATTGACACATTATTTGGTTTAAAGAACACAGGTGTGTGATTTTGCTTAAAAGTTTAAGTTGCTAAAGATTTTATGTAAACACACCTGTAACCTCAGGTGAAAAAAAGCCTCATCATGTATCAAAGCATCCCAGAAAAAAGATAAAATCACTGATATTTATGTTGAAACTGCAGAKAGGCAAACATTAGTCTTTTCTGTACAGGCAGTTTAACATACAGGCACAAGAATGAACCTATCACTAAAATYTAAATTTAAACTCAGATTCCCTTTGCGTAAAAATTAAGTTTTAGGAAATTAAATCCTGCTGCAGGTGGGAATGAGGTTTGCTGGCCACCGTGTAGGATGTAAAGTAGGTGCTGACATGTGACTCACAGACTTCAAGAGTGGCAACATTAAAACTCATTTTACATTTCTGAATATCCAGAACAGAAAGACATCATGCACTGAAGCCTTCAAAGTACCTTTATGATGAAAGAATGCACAGCTTCTTTAGAAAAGGGCTTTATGTGATTTAAGACCTGTTTTCTCTTTGATAGTCAGTAAGACTGAACTGCTTCTGAAACATTTCCTCATTTCTTTTTAATTGAAGGCAACTGGCTGGAGCCAACTCCTCACTTCTAAATAAGCCACTCTAAGAAGATTCTTAAACRAATTTAGAATCCCAGAGGAAGGAAAAAGCAGGGAAGTTTAGAGAAAGGGGTGTACTCTGAAGCACTATCTTTGCCACACTAAAAAAGCTGGACTGAAACTATAAATAACTATTTAACTGCAGTGAACTTCTGCATGAAATTATTTTAAAATTTATATATGAAGCTGCACCCATTGCCAGAGTGTATAGAAAGAATTTTTTCCATTGTCTTCAGGTTTCACTCCATAGGCTCTGTGTGACCTCACATCTGTTTCCATACTGAGTTGCCATGGAGCTTCCTGGTGATGGAAATCTCAAACAGGCTGAGACAGAAAACATGCACGTGGATCAGTGTTCTGGAAAAAGTGACTGGATACCTTTTGACTTCCACTGRATAGAGCAGAATTAAAATGAAATCCAGCAAAAAGGTACGTGCAAGCTTGCCTGGTGCTGAAATTAAAGCAAGGAAAGGGGATATTTGCTGAATAAGTATATGGCACATGAAATTATACTCTGATTTATGTCAGTGGAAGGTCTAGTCCAAAAAGAACACCTATTTGTTAAAGCAATTCAATAAGTGGCAGAACTTCACACTACAGTTTTCCAGAACAAAGTTCCTCCTTTTTTTCATTGTCTCTAATTGTAAAAAACAATATTATCCATTACAGGAAGAAGTGCTCACAGTASACGAGCAATGAAAATGTTAATTCTGAGATGGGCAATGGTGAGGCCTGAAATCAAAAGTATATCTTTGAAAAATACAGAGGTATTTTTGTTGTAGCAACAAGTCAAAAGGATAGGAAATAAGGAAGCAAAGTAATTTAATGTCTTATTTACATCCAGGATTTTAACTTCTATTCTGATATYCCTTATTAAATCCACAAAGAGATGCAACCATTTTATCAGGTTCTGTGTAAGACCTTTGTTCTAGACAAAGTTCAGTCAAAAGATGCCCRGGAGAAAGTGCATTTCCATTTCAATTTCCATTTCCCAGGGAGGATCAGGCCACTGAGATTTCCTCCTTCATTCCCCTCCTGCTGGAGACTGGGAAYGAAGGAAGCAGCAAGACCTAACACCACCTCCTAGGATCCTGCAAACTGCTCTTAACTGGATGCAAATTCTGCCTCAGTCTGCCTCAATTCTGGTTTAATTACAGCCCCAAATGCTGGCCTTGCTTCAAAGGAGCTCTCCAAAGAGCTGGGCTGAGTTCTGAGTGTCCCACTTCGAAGAGCATCCCCACAAAGGATGAAGGATTTATGGGCCTGGATCTCACCCAAACCAAATTTGGAAGGCACCACTCAAATTTGCTTTGAACGCTGCATTTCTTCAAAATCCAGGTGAATCAAAACTGGTACAAAAACCTTTTTCTGTAACCTCTTGTSAACCCACACGAATTCAGCATTTCAAATCCATCTTAAATAAATTCACCTGGTTCCACAAGGGCAGGGACCTGGCCCTGTAAAGGCAGAGGCCTAACATGGTCCTTTTTGAAAGAAATTCAATAGGAAATAAAACTGCAGYGCAACATCTTGTCTAGCACCAAAACTGTGTTTAATCTCTATGTGTAAGAACAACATTGTTTTCCTTTCCTTTTTTCTTTCTCTGTCAGGATTTTACTTTGATGCAGAATTGATGTTTGAACAAGAGCCAATAGAAAATGAGTATGTGGCATGAATATTGTAATCTTTGATGAATGAAAACTTCAGTGGATGCAAATCATTCTTGACAAGGTATTTGAAACAAATAAACAAAAATCATCTTGATTAGACATGTGCCTAAAAAKGTGGAAATGCAGAGAATTTGTTACAGCATTTTCCAACAGGATGACTCCTCCTTTATTTCTTTTCCACAAAGTGTTACTGGGAATCACTTTCTTTATATTTTTAAATTCAGGTTGTGGCCCTCTTTTCCTCTTTCTTTTCTGTTTTCTCTGTCAGATGGAATCTCATCCTGCAAACCTTTATATTGCTATAATACAGCTTGGAGTGAACTTTACTAAAGAAGAAGCAGATTGCTGAACTCTATTTTGGAGTAAGTTCTATTAGCACTTAATCCAGCTGCCAGGCACTACATCATGATGTCACCCAGAATATAATAAGAAAGACTAAAATGTGAATATTTTTACACTCTATGTTTTTAAGGCTGCAGCCTTGATGGCTTTAGCAGACATTGACTCATTATATTTATTACCTCTGATATTACTTTAGCTGCCTAGAGCTGATTTAAATTCAATATTTAGAACTGTATTTTCTAATATTAGGAAATGTGCTAAAGCCTCTTTCTTTCCATATCACACTCTGTAATTTATTGCTTTGTTTCCAGCCTGTCTGATGTTGACAAACACTATACAAATTCTGAATCCAGGGACCCAAACATATTCTGCTATGTCRTCCAAACAAGAAAAATTTGGCCTAATGATGTTATTTTCATTTGCTGTATAAAAATGTTCTACTTAAAATATTTTAGCAGCAAATTTCTTTTGTGCCTGCAGCTCTTCCAAATATCTTGATAAAGCTGATGTCAAACTTGGTTTGTGCATGGTGCCATAGCTGGATCAGATGCCAGGGGATTATCAGGAAAGAAACTGCAGTGGGAGACATTTTAAAGAGTAAAAGATATTTAAGAGTTCACCTGCGCAGTGAACACAGCAAAACCCCAGGAAATGGCATCCACAGGTGCTGTGTCCCAAAACACCCCAAAGAGAGAGACACAGATTCCCTACAGGCATGAAATAAGTGTTGGCACTTCTTGCAGAAGGCTTTTTTTTGGACATTCCAGCCCAGCAGATGCCACATAAAAGTTCCTTAATAAAACAGTTAGATAAGATCTATTATGCTGTTAAATCTAAATACAAAAATAGGTTGCCTAAGGCAACAGGAGGTAGATAATAAAAGACAGTGCAGGAGTGGCTGAAAATAGGTTTGTTGACTTAAAAAATAATTTAAAAAATCTATTTATTGTTATAATAACACTAAAGGTAAAGGAAAAAAAACCAAACAACAACACATTAGAAGAATTGCTGTATTCTCTAAAGTGGGGCAGGGAATCATAGTTTTTATCAGTACAAAATAATCCAAGATTTTGATTAAAAACTAAAACCATTCCCCCTAAAGGATAGTAATGAAAATGTACCAGCTTGTCTCAAAGTGCAGTGGATTTTTCAAGAAATCTTGCTTTTAAATTTCTTATCTTGCAAATTATTTTCTTTCATTTCATTGGTGATTTTAGGGAATATCTGTCATTTATGGCAAAGAAAATAAACTTGGTGTGTGAATGGTCTGATATTGAAAATTGAGATTGCATTGTGGAAAGATCCATGSAGATGCTTTGCATTAATATTAACTTCAGTATTCATTTAGTGAAAGCCAATACATGTGTAGAACTCTGAATAAATGACCCAGCAYAGGCAAAAGATCAAATTAAATTTGTGAGCTTTAGTAATGCTGGAAAACCCTATTATTTTRATTTTTATTTTTTCAATTTCATTTTTCAATATCTCAAACTTCTGATTGTGTTTATTCCTAATCTAGAAGGGAAAAAGTGGCAAATAAAAATATTATAGAAATATCCTRGATTCCCAGCAGATTAAACCTTTATCAGTGGCTGTAAGGAGACCACCCCAAGTAGTTTATGATGCAAAATGCTGAAGAAGAGGGATTTAGGGCAAAGTTTTGGCCTTGTTCAAGTAATTAAACTTCTTTTCACCTCCTAAAACTGCACATGCTTTATGCTCAGTTCTTTAATTGATCTGTGCTTGACCTCATGAAGAGACACCACATAAATCTGAGCCTCTGCATTGCTGATATATCAGCAGTTTGTGGGATCAGGATCTCCCTTGGAGGGACCTGCTCCTTCCACAAGGGGAATTATTTSCATGTGGGATATCTGAAGTAGGCTTGAGGTTTAAAAGAACATCCTGGGCAAACCATGTTCCCAAAGCTGTGCAGGCACCTTGCCCTCATTTAGGAGATCTCAAAGGTCCATTTAATCAATTAGGTTTTAATGACCCTGCTTGTCAGTCTAGTGGATTTGGCATGAAATTCCTCACYGGATCAGAGAAAAATAATTAATAAACACTAATTCCCAGCTGGGGTTAAACCACTGCAGTGTGAAATAGCTGCAAGGTTTATGAAAGATGAGATACTAAACCAGAAATTCCAGCAAGAGTTACCCAAGGGGAGAGGCACAATCAGCAACAAACTGCTCTGCTCACTTCCCTGGGTGTGCTTCATGAGCTGGCACCAACTCCAAAGGGTTTGKTCCTGTTTATGTATTAATTGTGATGGGTAAATAATCTAATTTCGAGTTTAGAGAGGCCTGTTCAATCACAAAATCATAGAATGGTTTRGGCTGGAAGGGACCTTAAGCTCAMCCAGTGCCACCCCTGCCATGAAGGGACACCCTCCACTGTCCCATGCTGCTCCAAGCCCCATCCAGCCTGGCCTTGGACACTTCCAGGGATGCAGAGCAGCCACAACTGTTCTGGGAACCTGTGCCAGGGCCTGCCCACCCTCACAGAGAAGGATTCCTTCCTTTTACCTGATCATAACACAGCTTGAAGCCCCAGGTTTGACTTACAGAAGTGTGCACTGGAGGATGTCTGTAAAGGCTGCTTCTTCAAACCTTCCCAGMTTTGTTACTCAGGGAAAGATCAAACAGCAGCAGCAACAACACCCTTAAGTACTACTGAACTTCTGGATTTCCCATTGCTGCACCAAAATCAATGCACACCAATGGTGTGAAACCAAATGAATCTATTTCCCACTGAGTTTAAAAAAACCCCTGGGGGATACAACCCTAGCTGAGCATTTAGCAATGTATAATTACCTCAGAAGKGTTAATGAACTCCAATGGTTACATTACTGTGCAAACACAGGCCACTGGACTGCAGCTTCATCTCTTGATGGAGAAAACACAATTGCTAATTGTACTTTGGTGCTAGAAATAACCTCAGCTCTAACTGCTCCCTGCTTTTTGTGCCCCTTTTGCCTCTGAAAGCGAGCCCACAGCTGGAACGCTCCTCATCCTCCACACCAACATCCCTGCAGGACCTACTGTGAACGGGGCTGAGGGAAATCCACACAGCTCACCATGGTGGAGAGGAGACCACCTCCTCCTGCTAAGAGCAAAGAGCCCCTTTTGCCAGCAAGGATTCCACCAAAATGGAATCCCACCAAACCCTGGACGTGGGCTTTCCTTGGCTGCAGCACGGGCAGCCCACCCTGTGCTTGGGASACTGGTACAGGAGCAATTGTAGCTGCTGTGAATTGCACTGGAAATGTCTTCTATGGTCTGGCACTTCATGTGATGGGCCCAGATGAGTAACCCACCTTTAAACTCAAGCCAGTCCTTCTCTGCAATTATTCAGGAAAACCCCCGCTGTTTCCACAAAAATCAGGTGAATTAATGTCAGTTTTGACTCCTCCTGTGTTCTGATTTACTAACATAAATTAATTTATGTCATTAGTGGTCCATTAAGGCAAATAATGACAAATTMATTTATGCTAGTATGTGTATAAACAGTGCCCCTAATTTCTGTTTTCTCTGAGAAATCTGGATATAAATTGTGCTAAATATAAATATTCCTTAAATAAATTCAAAACTGCTGGACAGAAAACATTTTTCAGCTTCCTACAAAAGAAAGGACAATGAATGTAATGACAATAGACAATCATAGGTCATCCTTTCTCTTTACACAGTTTACTGGGGGAAAGGATGTACAAAATGTAAATTCAGGTATTTTTCTATACCTATTGAAATAATTGTTAAAAATCAAAATATAAACTAAATTAAGACAATCCATATTGCAACTCATAAAATCACTGCATCCACAGAAGAATTTWAAAAWAATTAAAATACAAAACAAAACAAGCCAGAGGACAGCTACTACATTTGAAGTTTGGTGGAGAAACTGCACTTTGTGTATTTTCAAGGGCTTATGTCTTTCTGAAGCCCTCTGGATGGTTTATGTTAAAGACAGACTGAAGTGAAGTGAGCTCAGGTTGCTGTGTGAAAACCTGTCAGGCAAAGCACAGAGACTTCCATAGCTCCTTAATGAGATGGCTTTTTCCCCCCTCCTCAAAACCCCTGGAAAATAAAATAGCAAAGCTGCAAACACAGACAAGCCAACGTACACACAAATAAATACAACAGTCCCTTCCCAGACATCTTCCACTGCTCCAATATTGTCCCTTGCTAGATCAAATCTCACATTCTAAGAAAACACCTCAAACCCAGTAGAAAATAAAGGCATTATCAGCATTGTTCCTGTCCAAACTGTCTTACAATAGAGGAATTAATTTCTGTTACAAAGGCACACACTCACAGGAAACTCCCCTGGGATATGATCCCGTGCTCCAGCACATTCCATAAAGGGGAGGAATGGCAGCAGGTGGATAATTCCTGAAGGCTGCCCTGCCAAAATGAGGTTCCCCACAATGTTCCAGCCACGTGGGCACGAGTTTCTCCCCCCCTAGTGAGAAATGCATGCTCACTTCTGCAGATAAACTCCTTTTCCCCAGTGCTAAACCCACATCAGCATCATTCCTCTGCTCTTTTCCACCTGCTGGAGGTCACAGTGAGCATCAGCAGCGCTCCAGGCATGAACAGACAAACTGCTGTGTTTGGGAACCTTCAAACTGAACTCAGGGGGATGTGAGGGACAGAGAAATTGCTGGGTTTTCAAACCTTCAAACTGAGCTCAGCCTTCTCCATCTCCTCCTGCTGTAGACACCTGATGGCTCCATCAAAACCTCAAAGTCTGAATGCTCCCTAGAAGCAGGCCCAGGATGTTTTGGGACCCTCACCTGAGTGTCTGGAGCAGTTGTGCACCCCTCTAATCTGCTTTTTTGGTTATCCTGATTGCCACAAGCAAACCCWGCTGGCTCACATGGGGTGTTCCTTGTGTTCCTTCCTCAGCCCTTTGCGGGGTTCCCTCAGTGGGAGGCCACTTGTCAATCACAATTAAATTCCAGTCTCCTTCTCCCAGTGACTCAGAGCTACCCACCAGAGACTCAAGCAAGGTCAAACAAGATTTATCCATTACAGCTTAACTGAAAGTGTCTTTTCCTGCCAAATACCTCTGTTATGTTTATATGGCCCAGATCTCCATCCTCAGTTGTTTGTTTAGAGATACCAGCACTGCCACAGCCAATTACCTTTAAACATCCTATRGCAGTCTTAGATAACTGGAAAGTAATTTTGTCTGTGAGTGTTTTCTCCCTACATTWTAAGTATTCATTAAATGCTTTTAAAAGCTTTTTGCTCAATCAGGCCCCATGAAAAAGATGAGATTGCTTCCAATTTGAATAAGGAAATTGTGCAGTTGATTTAAGMAAGAAGTAAGGACGACCTGACCTTTGGGCAATGTAATCAATATCCTGTTCTGAAAATAACTCACTGTCCTGGAAGAGGACAAGAGGGCCAAGTTAGGGCCTTTTTTCCCTTGATTCTATGAATATTTTAGTGAAGGACTCATTGCTAGGTTTTTGTCTGCGAGACTTTCTGATGTAGTTATGGGCTACTGATGTTTCTGGAATATTACTGAGAAAATACAATTTTTTGAATTGTGGGGGTTTTCCTAATGTCTCCTTTAATTTTGCTTTTAATTTCTAACAATAAAGTTTATTGACAGAAAAGCTTGAAGAAGATAACTTTGATACTGAAGCGTATTTACAAACTTAAAATGATGGATATTTACAAGAATTCATAGTTGTCTGTCACAAATCCTAAAGATTTAATCAAGCAATCATTTAAGTTTTATCTCTTATAYACAAAGGGTAAAAGAGGAAAGAACCTTTATAAAGACTTTATCCCTGCTGTCACTCGACCCAAAGGAGTTTTCTGTTACTGCAAGCAGGGAAAACAAATAAACCTGGATGAATAGAGCAATGATCCAATAAGATTTTGGAAATTAGATGAAGRTCTCACTGAGCTACTTGTATATTGAAGTTAGGCAATGTTGGGTAATGAATATTAAGGGTTATGTATTGATTTTGTATAATGTTTGATTTCAAAGGAAGTAATAATAAATCCAAAGTTTGAAATCACACAGGGCCAGATACACTCACCATCTTCTTTCAGAAATTGGATAAACAACGGCACTGAGGAATTATTTTCTTAACTTAAGAAAAAACAAAAAAAAGTAATAAAAATAAATATTTCTCTGACTGTTGAGAAACTTAGGAAAGCTCTATTAATACAGTTTGAGGTTTTTAGGTATAAAGGGAAATGTAAAGCCATAAAGAAACAAAGAACAGGAGATATTCCTAACTTTTTAGCCACTTAACAGATAATTAATTTCCTGTAATACCAAAAAGTGATCACTGCAGTTCCTCACTATTTGTTGTCTTGTAATCCATAGAAAAACCTTGCAGCTTAAGGGAAATTAGAACAGAGGGTGATCATGAACCATCAATGAAAACTTGCTACAGAGAATCTGATCTTGAAGACTTTTTCCAGTTTGATTATTAAGATTTTTGCTCCAATGACCCATATCTTAAAATGTGTACTATTGTCTTATATATACACTTGATAAAGCAAGGACTTAGTGAAATTTTTTTTTTTTTTTAGTACAGAACCTTGTTTGARGGGGGAACGATTTGTTTTGAAGGTTATTTGAACCTGGAGGTCACAGAGCATGGAAATACTACAGCAAATTAGTTAATGATGCTGGCTCCTTGCCAGGAAATACTACTGTAAAATGAACAGGAAAAGGGCTGGATCCTGGACCTCTAGCCTTCCTAGAATATTGTTTCTGAGGAATGCTAAAAGCAGATTTTCTATAAATTTCAGGAATGCTAAGACTGGCCAGATTTCATACTTGTAATTCTGAATTTCCAACTTTCACAATGGCAACTTTTTAATTGTTTCAATTCAGAGCCTTATCTAAATATTAGTTTAAGAGTGAATTGCCTTGCCTCTTTTATATTATTTTTAGCCTTCTGTTCCTAAAGAAACTACCTGAATGGAGGAYTGTAGACCCCTTTTCAGGGAACACACTTTGTTATTATTTGCATCTGATTTACTCTTCATACAAGAAAAAGAAATGCRTAAGTGAATCAATCTTTTTCTCTCTCAGCTGTAGGACTATGAGTAAACAAAACCCCCAAAACTTTCTATCCACTGCCATCCCTTCTTGAGCTCTTGTGAGTCTAAATCCATTCTAATATGAAAAAGAAGAACAAAATTACAGATTTGTTTTTGAGAACAACATGTAAATCCATGTGTCTAAGAACGATGCTTTCCTAAACTGCAATCTTGAAAGAAGACCAAACTCTTTTCAAAAGATTCTTCTGGGAAATTTCT
This sequence comes from Cardinalis cardinalis, assembly GCA_014549065.1. Classification (NCBI taxonomy): domain Eukaryota; kingdom Metazoa; phylum Chordata; class Aves; order Passeriformes; family Cardinalidae; genus Cardinalis; species Cardinalis cardinalis. The sequence goes on along the minus strand of JACDOX010000433.1, from coordinate 181,176 downwards.
CTATTTGTAGAAGTATTAAATGAAGGTAATAAGTCAGCAACTTYTCTGTCACCTGAGCATGACCCTACTCCTGCTCATTTACAACTCTTCTTTTACTGTGTTCTTACATTGAAGTAACTTTGATCCTTTATTTTTTTTTCCATTAAATAATATTTCTCTGACTGCAAAGACTTGAAACATCCCCCTTCATAGTGATTCTGCTTTTCTTTGGCTTATGAACTCCTGCACCATATTACACAAAAGACATTTGCTTTCCAAGAGTAAAAAGAGAATGATGAATTGTACTGAGAAYTGCCTTATGAAGCAAAGTGCATTCCAAACATTTTTCCCATGACAAAAATGCTGAATTGTCATGCACAGGCTCTGTATACACAACATATATACACAGAATAATCCTGAATAGATCTTTGAGGACATAAATTTCTCCCATGACCTGACATCTCCCTGTGTTCAACAATTGTATGGCAGCAAAAATCTTCAAAAGTATTGRGAGTTCCAGCAAACTACATAATTCTAAATGGAGACATTACAGGCATAAAGGCATGTTACTTCTGATAAGATTTTAGGAATGAAAGAATAGGAAACAATCCATCRCCAAGACTCACTGAGGTCTTTCTTGCACCCTTATAACATACTTGATAGTTTTACATATAGCCCTTAAGATAGAACTTAGAGTATTTTTCCTCCAAAAATTAATAAAAATCCCTTCCCAAAAGAGATTGTGGTCTCTCTATACTTTCTATCTAGCAATAATAATTAAATTTTATATTTTTGCCCATTTTTGATGTTTAAAGTTGATTGGAAAATTCTCTATTAAAAATATTCTCTCCACTTACTTCCTTGAGTCACTACAAGATTTATCTTGCTGCTGCTCCTGTCTCTTTTTCTCAGTGTCACAAAAATCTGAAACTGAGCTGTTCCCTTGTAAAAAGTGAGTGGAGATCAGGATCTCAAATCAGGGAGAGGTTGAACATTTATGGGAGATGGAAATCTTTGCCATCATTTACTCCCTAACATGGTACTTGCAAAAAACTTGGACATCAAGATGGAGGAGGGGGAAAAAACCAAAAAACAACCTTAAAACAAACAAAAAACCCTCCTGAAACAAAACACAAGCCAAAAACCAGATATGAAGGAAAAGCCAACTCTCTTCATCTTTAATTATTAGGTACAAGGCCTGAAAGGCCAATTCCAGATCCCACTGAAGTTCAGGAGGATGTCTGCTATCAACAGCAGACCATTATTTTTCTAGCTCTGGTTAACCAGAAATATTAGAAAATAAAATTACATCCGATTTATTTAAGGAAAATTGTGTCAAGGTTTTTATTTTCAGGATTCTAYCCTTCCTATAGCACATTCCCTCCTCTTTTTGATGTCCTTGTTGATGGTTTTTTCATGCAACTCAAGTTTTCATGAAACTCAAGTATTTCCAACCAAATAAACAACTTCAGCAGGAATTCCTTGAAGGGAATATTTGTATATACAATATCATAAAATATAYAGCACAAACCACAAAGACAATGCAGCAAATGCAGACCTTCTCCAATGAGGTGTCAATGCTGGGCATGGGACATTGCTGCAATGAAATTTAGGATGAAAAATGGTAGGAAAAAGAAGGGAAAAACCCAACAAAGTTCTCTCCTTGCTCCTGCCCTTGAGATTGCCACAGCCACCTCCTTCCAGCAATAATTCCTTCAGCAACTCAGTTCCCAGTGCCTCAGGACATTGAACAACCTCTCTGATTACTGTGTTTGTACATATACTTATCTTGCTTAAATTATTGTATATGTCTATTATTTATAATTACATTTATATATTTATATTAACTGGGAAAATCATGTTTTGCAGAGAAGGGAATAAGCAAGGGAGCAGAGTGACATGTGGAACAGCAGATGGAGAATCAGTGACATCTGCCAGGATAATAGTGTTTGAAAATATCCCAGATCTCACTTTGACAAAACTGACTGGCAGCATGGRTATTTCAGGGAACTACTTTGTGGTATTTTTGCTGGTTTGTACCTTGAATATGGCAGGTTGTTTGCACATTTCAAGTTTTTGTTTTCACAGCCCTGGCTAGGACCATATGAAGAAGCTGAGAATAGGCAGGACRTAAAATATTTGGCCACAGAAATTCTATATATGAGTATTACTTATTTTCCTTTTCATATATGTGCAGTCAGCTCCAGTGGCTCAGTTTATATTTTGGCTTCAAATGCCAAGTTTAACTTGGCTCTACAACCAAGGATTTTGGTTTACCAGAGGTTAATAGCAGCTTTTCATTAAAGTTGTCCATATAAAGATACTTGAATGAAAAGTTTAGGATGTTTGACATAGTTTTCTGATATTTCTTTTAGTTGCAAAATAGAGACCATTAATATTAATGCTCAAATGTTTGAGAAAACAAGAATGTAAAATACCAGACATGGTCCAGGTGTTCACATAAATTTTAGACTGAGTTTCCTTTCCTTGCATCTCTTCTAGGAGCAAGAATTCATAAATCTCTGCATGACACATCTGTAGAAGGCTGCTCACCCAAAAAGAGCTAGGCTTGCAAAGCAGGCAATTTTAGGAGGTGACCTAAAAAGCAATTTTTATAAAGAGTTTATCACTTCAGACCAAGCCTGAAGCGCCATTTTGGCTCACCACTGTCTAGATGCTCCCACTTGTGCAGGATCTGCATCTGCACTGTCAAATCAGAAACAAAAATGAACAAACCCATGGGACTGATGAGATTCATGAAAAAAACATGTGGCAAATGCTATTACAACCCCTACTTCCCAGCAGTGACAAATCACAGCCAGATGGGGACGTTTCTGAGGACTGGAGAAAAACGAAGAAATTCTTTAAGCCATTGGGAAACAATAACTTTTCCATGCTCTTTGCCCACCTGAACACTTTCACCTTTCTTTCCCAACTTAATTAAAGACAGAAGAATATGGATTATATCAGATATCCAGGATTTAGCCCGACTCTTTCTAGTAGTAATCTTGTGGTGTTATCAAATAATGGGCAAAGGTATTTTTTGTGGGAGGATATTAAAGGTTTTTAAAATACAGTTATCAGCTCAAGGAGCTCATGATACTAGAAGTAAGAGTTCAGCCAAAAGATAAGGATCACTGGTGCCTGTGGATCACTGATATTAACACAAACTGTCTAATTGTCTCTCCTTTCCAAAAAAAAAAGTCAGCTCTCTATTATTTCYTGCTGTTTTCAAAGTCAGTGTTTGGCATCACTTGACAGAGAGCCCTTAATCATATTAAGAAAATGTTAATTAGGAATTTCTTTTTGATATTAATGATGCTAGAAGTGAGCAAAGAAGAGACATAAAGATAATCCTTTAATAATCCTTTCCTTCCCTTCGAAGGAGAAGTAAAGAAGGAAGAACTGAAATAATTGAAGTAACTTGAAGAAACAACTCAAAAGAGGGGGAAAAAAAAAATCACAAGGCTTCCTCAACAGTTCAACACAAAATGAATTTTCTTTGCTTCCTCTCTGCTTTTTCATATTTTCTTGCATAACTTTGTTTCTGGTTTTGAAAGAAAGCAAATTCTTATCCAGAGACCAAGTTCTCCATGCTGAAATCCTTGCTGGAATTGTTATTCCATGCTAGTAACACTGAGAGACCACAGCCATACAGTGCTGTCCAATTTTTTTTCATTTTAATTCCTAAAAAAAACAACACCATTTTAACCCATATGTGAAGATCTGTCCTAAACTGCATCCTGGAAAACACTTTCAGAAATTTTATGCTTCTATATCAAACAGAAAAGAGACGTTCAGGTGGCTCAGCCATATTTTCCCTCTGTGCTACTACATTAATTGTCCTATAATGAAAGCAGTGGATAAATTATAATTAATTAAAATAAACATTATTAAAATTAATAAAAATTAAAATTATTAAAAATATTTTATTTAAAATTATAATTAATTTAAATAAATAGAAAAAGAAATAGAAATTGCAACAGGAATGTACTGAGCTTGTGCAATAAGCAAGGAATTATGAGAAACGTAGAAGATACAACCAAATTAATTTTAGGGTACTAGGAAAGGAGGAAATTTGGGTCCAAATCACTAAACCTCAGCAGACCTGGAGGAGGGGAATTTGCATGAGAGGACAATCCTCTCCCTGTTCTGAACCAGGGATGGTGACAACAGTGACCACAACACGAGGACTGACGTCAGGGGAGAGACACAAGTGACCCAAGAGTGTCCACCCAGGAATATGGGACAGAGTGGGAACTCTGGAAAGGGGRAAGTGCCATCATGAATTCAAAGGCCTTTCAAAAGAAAAACCTGAAAAAAAAGATTATACAAGTGCCTGTGTGCAACATAACAGCCTGAACTAAAGTCCACTGAAAGCAACTTCCAATTAACTCCARCAGGCATCTCATGGATCCTCTTTGTGATCATTAGGAATGAAAAACAAGAGTCTTATGATTGGTCTCTAATTACCCCAAATATTCATTTAATGACATCCTGGCTGAAGGGGAGTGGATGAAGCTCTGCCACTGACTTGCAAGAAGCCAGGAGCCCTGCCAGGACTACAGAAACCAGAATTAATTGAGGGACATTCTGCTCTTGCCTTCAGCACAGGTAGCAAATCTGAACTTAATTAACACAAAAGCTGAGGCAATGACTGAGGAATAAGCAAAACTATCCTCTTAAATATCTMGTTGGATATAGATATCCAGTTTTTATTAATTTGGAAGAGTCAAAGTAAGCAACCTTAGGAAAATGGTCTTTAATCAGCTCTTGAGGCCACCAGAATGTCTTGCCAAACTTGTTAGCAGCTCCTGAGAACTAAAGACAGTACAGAGATTTTTCTGCTCACAGCCTGAAGCCATCAGGAAAGATCAATACTTGYAGAAATCAGCTTTTGTTTTGCCAATTACTACTAAAACTGCTACAAATTTGGCCATATCTCTCATGCTGCTTGCACAATGCAAAAAAATAGAAATACATGAAGAGACAAATAAATAAATAGATAAAACTTTTTTCTGCCACCTGTCCCACAGACAAATCTCAGGGTTCAAGAGCTTGGTTTGGGTGTTGAGGTTCTGTGTCTGGTGACAAGCTTTGGCCTTGGACAACCAAAACAAACACCTGTACCCCACAATAGCCACTGACTTATCTGAAGGTGCTTAAAGACAAAAAAAGTCTGGATTTATTCATGCAGGCATTTGAACCCATTCATTGCAAGATGGGGAGGCAGAAAACTTSGTTATCAGAGCAGACTATGAGTCCCTCCACAACTGTTTCCTCACTGATAGGAAAACAGATCTGAACTGGAACTTTAAAAGTATTTTTAGGTGAACAAAACTACTACTTTGTAAATCTTAACCTTAATTCCTTCTCAGATTCCCTGATTAGCTGGAAAAAAAAAAAAAAGAAGAGGCTAAATTTGTTCTCCATATTTTTAAAATTAAAAATCAAAGTTTATAAGGCATTCTTATGAAGACCCTCATAGAAGGTAGATTAGGAGCACAAGAAAAGTGGAGAGTGGAACTCTGGGGAGTCAAACACTGCTTGGACACTTSAGGCAAAAAATTTTATATGCTTTAATTCCCTCAAAATAAAAAAAAAAATCCTCTCACTTCACCCAAAATCCTCTCGCATCACCCTCCACTTTTACATGGGGAGAAATATTTCTGTGTCAGATACTCCACATTAAACAGACTTCACATCAGTGGTGCTCTCCTGGTATTCAGAAGGGTTTAATATAATTTGAAATCATTGCTTTTAATCTCAGATAACTTTAGATGAACATGAAACAGCATAGCATTAGTTAATTTGACTGTAAAATCTTCCCAGATATTTTCCTCTTGCTTTTCTGAAAATGCTGTCTGCATCYGGCACACATGAGATTTTAGAGACTGCCACAAAAGTCATATAACGAAAAAATAGTAGAGGCARTTATTTATGAAGTAAAATGTGCCTGGACACATGCATTGATTTGAGGATTTCCTCGGTAAGGCACCTTTGCCAAATAATTCATTTTTCCATTTAGACTGTTTAAGGTCATGGACTATTTCTTACTACAGTTTAGCAGTAAATTATTAAAGTATATTCATATCCTCTCAAAAACATGAAGCATCATTATGGCTTTACCCTTGTCCCTGCTTTATACCTCAATTAATCTTCTCATGTTGGCTTCTGTCTTRTTTCATCTGCTACCTTTCAAAATTTACAACACATGGAATGAAAAYGTTCTTCCGTGCCTCTTCAAATTGCAGGTTGAGAGGGAAGTCCTTGTGCTTAACAAATATTTTCTATTTCCTTGTTTGCAAAGTCTCTTTGTGCCATTTTCACTCAAAGCCAATGACATATTACATWAACTTGTTTCACAGGCAGAACTTGTGTTGTTCCGCCCTGCTGGGAGCTCGCAGTGAGGAAGTTTCCTGGAAGGCAGYGCCCGCTTGGGATCCCCTTCCAGGGAATGCACGCTCAGGGGACACGCACAGCTCATGACCTCATGCCACACTCAGACAAATTCTGATCATTCTGCCTTCATTTTGAAATAAAGAAATGAATGTCCTACAGTTACAGCATCCCAACCTGCCCTCTGTCACGCTTCCAGGGAGAGGAATATTTTCATTTATTTTTTCAGATAATGCAATCAACGCCAAGCAAAAATTCCTYGTGAGGCAAAGCAGTTTACTGAGACCATGGGAAGGTCAGGCCATTTTCCCTGCCTAGGAAGATCCTTGTACTGTGAATTTCAGTGTAATCTCTGCATTCCATCACATCACTGATGGCAAGTATTTGGGGTATACACACAGCAGAGGCACAGGAGGAGATAACCAGCTCCTCATATCTGCAAATTCCTCAGCCATGGCCTTGTTCCAGTTCTTTGTTATCTTGAAAGAATCCTGACTTGCCTATTGCTGTGGTGCCAAAGGTCATTTTTGTAGATCAAGCTGGTTTCCTTTGTGCTGGGATATCCTGCAGAGTGCTGTTTGTTAATTGATAATTATACTTCCTTTCAAATTTGTCAGGCACTGATCTTTAGGTCTTACAGAGACATCAGGGTTAAAAAGAAATTCGACTAAGCAAAAATGCATTCAGTCAGTTACATTTAGATAAAATCAAAGTGTCTGAAGACTTGAAGAGGCCTTAGGCTCAGCACATTTGTTAAAAGAAGCTTAAGCTGTGTACATTTACAGTAAGATTTAAGATTGTAAATATAGTTTTAGATGCCCTGTAGACACTTTTAAATATTTCCTGCTGTGTCTCATTTAATTAATTGATTAACTGATAAAAATTGCTACTGGAACTCCCTTATTGTTCAACTTTAACCAATATTTATTCACCTAAAGAGTCTTCTCTCAGGTCCTGTTGACTTCAGGACAAACCTGACTTTATAATTTCTCACAMTGTTGAATAGAGAGGACTTAAAGAATAGTCACAGAAATATCACTGCAAGGATAGAAGAGGAGAAAYCTCTAGAAATGAGGTTCCTCTTRCTCTGGCTGTGGGAAATGGCAGGAATGGAAGCAGGTATTGYACCCACCTATAAATACCTATATCTAGGGAATGGAGCTGTCTCTTGGTCTTCKAATGCTTATTGCTTTGGAACTTTCTGATTTTCAGAGAGGAAAACTGAAGAGAGGAGCTGGTTTAGCTTTTAGAATGTTTCTTTWCAAAAAACATTCCTCAGAATTCCTCAAAAAGCCCAAGAACAAAGAGGAGACTGAAGAGAATTCCTTGTTATCCAAAATCCACTAAGAACAAACATGTTCTTGGCACATCCTTGGTGATATTCTTGTTAAAAACCAAACTCCACATKATTTGATTCAAATTAAGATTCACCACCCTGTGCTGCTTCTGAGCCAGACATGAGAAAGCTGAAGACAATACCAAGTTTTGGATCTCTGAACTTCAGTATTGGACCATGATCTAGAAAAACACTATACCTCATGGAGGATGGAACAGCTCTCAAATATTCCCTTTTTGTTATGGCTCTCTTATAGAGCAGAAAATTTGTGATTATAGGGTGAAGATGGCTTATTTCGAAAAATATTTCTTTACCTTATGATGATGATGTGGATGTTTAGAAAGACAAAAAAAATGAAAGAATGTTCAACAAGGTCAGAGAGAAACTACAGAATTCTTCTGGTAAACTGAAAGAGGAATGGTTCATTTCTGATATTAAGGATGAGAAGCATCAAGGTGCCCTGAGCATCCTGAGCTGTGAACAACAGAGCACACACTGCCTCAAAAAGATGTGCTCTTTCAGCAGAGGTTAACAACTTCTTTTTTATTATTAAAAAAGCTGAAGGATTAAAAGATGCGCATCACACAATGGAGAAGAAAGAACTCCTAAGGCCTTTTGGAAACAATATTCTTAAACTATATAAACTTGTTCATAAATTTTTTTTTCTAGGAGTGAAAAACACCTTCCTGGCATCTATGAAAATATCATGATATTGTGAACTGTTTGGAAAATGGTGATATTTGCAAGATCATTGCACTGCCATTTCAAAYTCAACTTTTCCTTCCAGTTTCACCTCATACTTCACCACCAGCAAATCTAACTCAGCTGTCATTTTTCTTTTCTGTCTAGAACTTTCTTTCCCTGTGGGATGTTCTCTTCCCTATCAAGGCATCCCTGCAGCACTCAGAGCATTATTTCCCTCTGCCTCGTGTGCGTGCTTCACCCTTCCCAGTGTCAAAGCCCTGACAAAGAGCACTGAGCTGGGAACATTTTGGAGCTGCTGTTTAATTGTAGCAGCCCTGCCAGTTCAGGATGCCAACAATAACATACAGTAGATGCTGTGTGTGGCTTTCCCCTCACTCTTGGGATAGTTTTTCTTTGACAGGCTGGATAATGAAGTGGGATGCAGCGGAGGGCAACTTCTGCTAGACATGAGTACGTGTTAGAAGCCATGAGGCTGAACACTCAAACAGCTTTTMAAGGAAAAAAACACCAAAAATTGTGCTGCTAAAATGCTCCCAGTGTCATTTTTRATTACAACAGCTTTGACAATATGTGGTGGTTCATCCTTTTAACAAAGCACATAAGTTTCAGTTTTGAAAATCTCTGCTAACGTCACTGACGTCGGGGCCCACTTGCCATGTGCAGATTCAAGGATTATGCAGTTTTAACACAGAWCAAAATTTTGGTTTCTCCTCTTGTTCAACAAGGTCATAGAGAAAGTACAGGATTCTTCTGGTAAACTGAAAAAGAGGAATGGTTCATTTCTGATAATAAGGATGGGAAACATCAAGGTGCCACTGACTGAGCATCCTGAGCTGTGAACAACAGAGCACACTCTGCCTCAAAAAGATGTGCTCTTTCAGCAGAGGTTAAMAACKTATTTTTTTATTATTAAAAAAGCTGAAGGGTTAAAAGATGTGCATCATTTTGGTGGAAGTGTTTGCATTTAAGAAAGACACTTGAAACTTTGGCCCTCATAAATCTAGAGCTGAGCAGAACGTCCCCACCTTTCAAACCATGCGACTGAGGGGCCTTKCACACCACCAGCCTGAGGAGCAAACATGAGGAATAAATACCCAGCTACTGGTAAAATCTCCATCTTATCTATTCACCCTCTGCTCAACCTCTGAGCCACCCTGCAAAGGTAATATTCAATTTATGCACCTGTAGTCTATGAAAAGCATAAAGCCCTGATGTCAGAAAGATTTAACTGGCAAAAGAAACCATTCACAAGGAGGTTCTGTTGATGTTTTGGCACAACAAATGCAGCACTCGATGTACACACAGCAGGCCTTTCCTTTCCCTAGTGACTTTATTTAGTCCCCTGTGCTCCTTCCCATGTTTCCAAAGACACTGGCCTTTAACTTGCCCTCTGCTCATGCAGTGCTGAGCAAATAAACARAGTGCAAAAGACAATTTCCTTCATCAGGATATCTCCATCCAGCTGCCTGCTGAATTTCAACAGCTCCTGAGGCAGCAGAGATGTCACAAAGTTCATGACAACGACAAACCTATTGAAGACAAGCTTAGAACTGATGGCYCAGACTGAGTGAAATGAGAAAAATAAATTTTGGCAATATTTGTTAATATCATTCCAAACAGCTACAGCTGCAACCATGGTAGGACTTCACCATGTTTGAGATAAGGGTTATCTCATGCTCAAGGACAAGTTAAAACCCTCTTTGAGAGGCATTCTTAATGCAGAGAACAGAATATTATCAAAATAATCCATGCCCAACAAAGAAGATGACTTTCCAAAGGCAAAAAATCTGTAGCTGCCCTCATCCAAGGCAAAAACCACATTAATAAAATGAGAAAAGCACAACTTTGCAAAAACTTTGAAATTGGTGAACTAGAAAGAGACAAATAAATGCTTTCAGTAAAGCAGGCCATGAAATATTTTTCATTAMAGTGCTTTGCCCTTTCCTGGCTCTTTTAAAATACTTTTGGCATCCAAACACATGGGACCACTACTTGAAACTGCAAAAATACAAGGCTCAATAGTGTGCTCTGGAGAATTTTTCACCAATTCCTCCTATCTGCCTGCCAAATGTTTAGATGAAAATTCTTATCATTTAGCCCTCTGTTTATGTGTTTATTTTGGGTTCCTCCCCCCCTTGATGCTGGGAAAAGCAACAGCATATGTCACACTTAATTCTACAAATCTGGTCCCTCTTTTTGCCATTCCCCAGTGCCTCAGAAAGAAATGTTTCAGAATATACTCTGTCCTTTATAATTAAAATTAATATGGGTAAACTTKATATAAATATGTATGTTTTTTCTCCTGCCTTGGCACATAGCTTCAATCAAATTTTGCTAGGACTGACACATTTTTCTCTGGGTCCATGGGTAAAAACAGGCTCAGTCTTTSTCAAACCATCAGAGTGACCCATGGCCATGTTGATTCTGGATTTATCAGTGTTATCAGAGGAACAGTTCAGCACTTCAGTCTGCTTTTGCTGAGATATTTACAACTATCACACCAAACCTCTCTGTTCCAAGCACGTGAGATCTCTTTTTTCCCCTGCAATAACAGCAACAGCACTAAAAATGACACGTTGAAGGAGTTCAGCACCATTACTACAAACTTATGAAGGAGATCCTCTACAAAATCTGCTACGTAAAAGGCAAAATTATTAACCTCCCTCCAAAATCCCTTATRGGGTAGCAGAGACTTAAAAATAACTTGTCTTAATGCAGAAAGAAACCCATCCTTTAGCCATTCTGCTGACCATCTATCCTGAAATGAAACCTGTATTTTCCTCACATCCTCTCCAGTCCAAAAAGCTGGAGCTTTTTGGTGCAATGAAACCAGAGCTCCTCCATYGAGTCTTACAGGACCTCAATACCCATGTAAAGATTTAAACCTTTATTCTATTTCTGTTAAAGAYGTTGAAAGCCATAATGGCATTTTAGTAAATATTTTACTCAACAGGATTTGTAAAACTGGGAGTGATGACTTACAGTTGTGTGTGTTTTAGCTTTGAAGTGTCTCCGTCACTAAAACAAAACCCCTGAGTCTCAAAATGTCCTCAACACAACCATACTTGTTAGAAAAATGAAAGATAAAAGAGAGGCATGTAGCTAAAATTATTTGAAGAGTTTTGAAATGAAAAGCTATGAAATGCAATTTTCTTCCTTGCTGTGTTCCCAGAGTAACAAAGTATTTGTCACAGTCTAACAAAACTCCAGCATTTCCTGAGAAACATGACAGCCAAGATGAATCTGTGGACACATGCTTCCAAAGCTTATAAATGGGTTAAACCCTCAAAATTCCAAATTCCTTGAAACCAGGCCAAGACAAATAAAAAAAAAATTAAAATAAAGAAGAGGAAGAAGAAAGCTTTCCCAACTGTTTGACACTTTCCTACACGCTACTGTGTGTTGGTTATTTGCATAGCAGTGCCCTGCCCTCACCAAAGGTATTGCTCCATAAAAGCAATGAAAATAACATAAATTGTTAACCCTGGCTGTTATGGGCACATAAAAACTAATTACATCTCATTCCATTTAGTGAAATTGCCACATGTTCAGATTCTGGGACTTGACACTTGGCATCTTAAGGGCCTTTATGTTTTGCTTTATTCTTCTGGATAGAGGGGAATAACCAGAATTAATTCTGCTAATGCATGACATGGTGACTTGTGACTGCTTATGGAAATTGCCTGACRCTTCTGTCAGAAAAACCCATTTTCAGATTCTTAAACTTTACTGTCAGATGTAGGCTGGTATTTTTAATGCCACTCCAGGGTTGATTTATTGTTTTACATTCCAGCCATTTCTGAGAACAAGAGAGGACAAAATGTGCTGTTTCACCCACATAAATTGCAACAATAATAACAATAATAATAATGATGATTGAAAAAAAAATAAAAACAGCTGAAAAGACCTGGCACTATTGAAAAGCAATTTCACAATGATACCACTGAAGGCCAGATGTGCCTGTCCTGATCTTTCCCAGTAAGATGCAGATCCAGATTTAACCAAGTTTAAAGAATTACAAATACAGCTCAACATGACCAGCATCAGATTGCTGCACAGGAAAAGAGACTTTTCCTCTCAGCAAAAGAGCACTTCAGATTCTGTGAACATCCCACCTGTCTTGTCTATGAAAAGCCTGGAGTTGCATAAAACTGAAAGATCTTTGGGTTGTTATGAACTGGAGCTGGACAAGGATGGGACACRAATACCAAACAAGAATGCAGAGTGCTCAGGTGGCTAGAAGGGTGATCACATACAAATAAAACAAGGAAAAAAAGAGGATCATGAGTCAGGAAGAACAGGTACTACCTAAGCAAGGAGACTGAGGCAAGGAGGAAAAAATGAAGTTTGAAGGAATGAGTTGAGGGTTGAAAAAGCTGAGATGAATGAGYCAGGAAAAGAGAAAGGTCTATTGGAGACTGTGGAACAACTTGCAAAACATCTTAAATTATAGATATATTGATATATTATTTATATTTTTATATATAAAAGTTGCTGTTCATCCAGCCAGGAAAGTGTCCCCCAGTGGCCCTGGTCCCTGCAGAGCAGACATCTCCCTGCTCAAGGCTCCCTCCTCTGCCTCCAGGGTCAGCAGCAGAGCTCTGAGCTCTGGATTCTGCAGCTCCATGCTGCTCCCAGAGGTTTCCTTTCTTGCCATCAGATGCCCACGGACCAGAACCACTTGCACATCACTTCTGGAGGGCCTCCCTCACTTGTTTTGTGGCTTTTTTTCCTCTCCCTCTTGCACACACATGCACACACACACACAGAGAGGGTAAAATTAGATCTGACAAGGCATGCAGATGAAAGCTGGGAAATGCTGCAATTATCGTTTCCCACGTAATCTTAATTCAGGCTTTTGTGCACGGATTTTAGGGTACAGTTCCTAAAAGTGCTGTGTCATTTTCAACAAAGAATGGGCCTTCTCTGGGAAAAAATCAGAGTCATGACATGATGGCAGTGTTACCTACAGGGATGAAAAGGCAAATGAGGCAAAACCTTAGGAAAACTGCTTAGAAATGTTATGATCAGTAAGGAAAAGTTCAATTCCCTTGAAACCTGATAGTTTTCTTGGTTTTCTGCAGTTCTGATCTAAAAATTATTCACAATATTCTTCATTTGACAAAAGACAATGACAACTTCTTTGCCCCTTCTATTCAGGTAGATATTATTCAAAGAGAATGAAAGATATGTTGGGAAGCCCTTTACTACAAAAAGAATTAATAAAAAAATCAAAATGCTTAAATCCAAACACATCAAACAGTACTTGTTGCTAAATGCTGAAATCCTATTCCRTTTTTACCCCATGTTCTGAGCAGAAACTTTGGAGAAAATAAAGATAAAGTCTTATTAAGCCTCTTGATTTCAACAGTTTCTCCAAGTTCTGGTCTCATGACTTGTGCAGCTGAATCCTGCCTTGGGGAAAGGGATGAGACAATAACACGCTCCAGACTTCCAGAGTGGTGCTGGACAACTCCCTGAAGCTGAACTTTTCCTAGGTCAGCTGCTGATGGGCTGGTCTGCATTTTGTTTGTCTAGACTGGCGTTCCTGGATGTGGCCCACAAAACAACTGCACTCTCATGGTGACAGCTGAAGGTGGTAGGGATTTGACTGGGAGTGTTCCACATCTGTCAAAATATTTGGGGGGAAAAAAAAATTAAGAAATCCAGATCCTGCCTGGCTTCAATYTGGCAGCAAAAAGGACTGGCTAGTCAATCTCTGTGTCTGTCCCGTGGTTTGCAATTTTCACTGTGGGAATGACTAGAACACTGCRCTGTGAAAATGAAATGTTTGCGAAGTGGTTCTTCTCCACTGACATATCCCTTAATAAATCTCAGGAGAAAATGGATAGCATTGTTTTCAGATGTGGTTTTGACCAGCAGGCAGTAAAAGGGCCACACAATGAGCAGAAGGAAGAATTATTGGAGAGTTACTAATTAAACCAAGCAGAGCCATCCCAATCTGTCTGGTCTGTGCACAGAATGGTGCAGAAATCTTGTGAGGGGAAGAAAGGAAAACAACTCCCCTAGAGCCCCATGCACAAGAGGCAGAAACTGGATTCATGTGGGAAATTCCAGCTTCTACGTTTTCTACTTTTGAGGTTTTGACTTGACATTTTGTCCTTTACCTATYAGCTGCCAACGGAATCATTTAAGGGGAAGGGGCTCCCCACRGCTCATATTTAATRCTGGAATTGCAGCACATCCTCTTCYATRGGCAGATAGAACCACTTCAGCCCATCAACTTCTTCCTTTCAACAATGTTGTAGAAGACTTCTGGCCCCCGTCACCCCAATTTCTGGCACCTGGGTGTAAAATACACTACAAAGGGCTTTTGAAGGGTGATTTTTTAATGTGGGTGTTGTATTGATTTTATGTGTCCTGCATTAAAAGCAGTGTCAATTGGTAACTGATTAATAAAATAAAGAAAGAAGAAGCAGTTTCAACTCCTCCAGAAATTATCAATCTGAGCAAATATTCTCCWAACACAACTGCTTCAAGGCCACCTTCTTGGTTCAAGACACCTRTTCCAGTATAACAACATTTTCTCCACAGTTCCTGCCGAGTTCCAGCCAAAACCTGAAGAACTTTGTTAAACTACCTTCTCAGCTTTGCTAGACTCCATTTTCCTGCTTCAACATCTAAGAACAAAGCAATTAACATGAAGAAYTCTACCACATCTGTTTTCTGGAGAGATGAATGTATCCCAAATCAATCAATCAGTCAATCAGTAAATTGATCATAATTTAATTTCTCTGCAGAACAGAAATCCTGCTATCAGATAGCAGCACATTTTCCTCCTAGGCAGTCCTGCAGATTTTCCCTGGCATTTTGCTGTCTGCAAGTTGGTATGAAAAAACAGAAACAACTTTCATTAGCTGCAGTGGCTATTGGAAACCTCATGTCATTCAAGGGCCAGACAAAAATGAACAATGCTCAGTGACCTAMATTCCTCACATATTAACACAAAGCATATTTCTGTTATAAGCCAATATTCTTCGAAGTTGTTGGAAAAGGCTGGAAACCCAAAGGAACCGGGAARGGAATAAAAACTGATTTTACATAAAGACACCTATGACATTACTTCTCTCATTTTCTTCCCTCCACCAATGCACCAGAATTATTCTAGGGATARTTTCAAGATACTCATTACTCCAGTTGCATTATAAAACACATGGTGTCACTTACAAGTCTGAATTCTCTTCACAAACATTATTTTCAAAGCTACTCAGTGTGTGGAGATACTGAAGCCCCAGGGATCTCCCAGTCTGTGTCCAAAAAATATGCAGCAAAACAAGATGTTCCTTAAAAATGTGTTTTACAAATAGCCTGCAAGGAGTATTGTGAAGAGACAGCCTGTTTAATAAAAACTTGGTTGAAAAATAGATGTTTCTGAACTAAGGTTTCTCAGACTCTATGAATTAATTCTTCTATTCCTTATTTGATAGAAATAAAARTAGCTGTTATGTAAGCACAAAGTCTTTATTTTGTACTTCCATTCATTCYATTAAAAGTATGGCAAATGCAACTGATGTTGAAAGTGGCAGAGAAAATTTGTACATATCCATGCAATTAGATTCAGGCTCTTTGGTATAAACTGAGTAGAGGGATATGTGAAATAGAAACAACAAAGGAAATTAAAGTTTCAAACCAATTTAGAAGAGTGGGTGAATTAGTAAAGAAAAGGGCAACACTAACAYTGTAAAATAAGTCAAAGGAAGACCAATATTTTAAAGACAGTATTAAAGTGGAAGAGGTTTGTCAGGGAGGAGCTTTTGCTCACTTGTTTCAAGCAAGTCAGTTTACACCTAAATAATCCAATTACTGTGTCCTCAATCCACCAAGTGTGTGTTTTTAATACCAGGATCAGAATCAGCTGTACCTAATGACATTTCCTATTTGTGCTGTCTGTTTTAGAGACAATGTCATGTCCAGATTTTCCAATATACACATTTCAGGCAGGAATTATTTATGTTTCTGATTCCATTCTCACTGAAGGCASCAGCACTTTTCCATCTTTAGCATGAGGCAGATTCAGACATACATGCTGCTGTTGAGAAGATTAAGTCATAATTTTGTGTTGAATTTCTGCTGCAAATTAGCACTTAGATTTTGTTAACAATTTCTGCAGAGAGTACATTTAATTGTCAGCAAATTAGCATTGCTTCACATTTCCTAATTAAGCTGGTTTTTCAGAATGCTTGTAAAAGCACGTTACAGTCAAGGGTTACTGACTGAGCTGAAGGAAAATTTACTTCCAAAAAGTGTTTCTATCCAACTGTTATTTGTGACAGCTACAGCAGAAAACATCTGAATTAGCAGGAACTTTAGGTCTTGTTTCAAAAGAAAATATTATGAGAAGTAATCTTTTTTTATTTCTCTGTAAATATTTTCAATTCTGTAACATGTAGAAACAGAATATCCAATACAAGAAAACCTTGCTATACTGGAAAATGAATTACTCCTGAAAAGTCATGTTTTCATAGGAAATATCTGTTTTTGCCAGAGGGAAAAGTATTTTTATAGGTCTTATTTTGGTCAATTAAAGAATGAACAAAAATATATCAGAAAACCATACTGTTTATAAGAATTTGGGCTGTTTATCTGCTCAWTTTAGCAAAACAAAAAATAAGTAGAAACTTCCATAGCTCTAAATCCAACAGGACTTAGAGGATTTATTGGATTCCTGTAGARAAGTTTTGCCCATCTTATCTCATTGGAAGAAAGAAGCAGAGAGACAATTTACAACAGCCTGTGACAGGACAGGAGGCAATGGCTTCAAACTGACAGAGAGGAAGTTTAGATTGGATTTTGGGAAGAAATTCTTCCCTGAGAGGGTGGGGAGGCCCTGGCACAGGGTGCYCAGWGAAGATGCTCCCTCAATTTTAGGGATTTCAAGTGCAAAGCTGACTTGTGAGCCCTGTTGCAATCATGCTGCCTTTGGGACAGATGGGGCAGGTCCCCCCTCTGGCACACTCAGCCCAGCAGAGCCCCTGATCTTCTCAATATTTGCTTCCTCTCCCTTTGACACATTCATCTGTGGCTGGAGGAGCCAGACATTCCCTCCCCCCCCTTTGGCTGAGGTCTTTAGCTCTGTCAGCTGAATTATGAAATTATACAGAGCTGTCAGCTGGATTCGTGGGATAAATGCACACCCTGTGAGTTATGRACATCCAGCATTGTGCCACAGAAACCTCCTTACTTCCAATATGTTATGAATGCATCCCTCTGACCAAACAAACGTTTCATAGAGGCCTGGACAAATTTGGGTTTAGGYTGTCACATGCTGTGAATTGTTTCACCTTTCTGATGTTGAGCATKTGGAAAAAGTGACATTTTATACACATTTTTAGATTCCAGAAAGGAATAAAAATACTCCATCAGAGCATCCTTGTTATTACTGTATTCTGTAGTATTAAAAACCCYCCTGCACCTGCAGGAAAGGAGATAGGACAAGTCATGTTCTGTCTAGAAAAGCACCTTAGGTGACATTATGTCATAAAATGTCACTCATCAGAAGTACCATAAATACAGGCCTTGCTTTTCYAAAGTGCTACACAGAGAGGGGCAGGACTCCACATCTTTACTTTAATAACTCATTTTCATCACCATGAAAAGTCAGCGGTCCAACATCAGAACTCCGCAGCAAAAATTTCTGGGATTACAGTAAAAAAAGTYGTTCTCCTCCACTGAAAGATAATCAACTGAAAATAACTGGAATATCTGAATAAAAATGGTCCTATTTTCCAAATGTCTCAGGGGTCTAAATSACACAGACCAGAAATTTCTTAATATCAAAGCTTGAACCTGAGCTATAATTCTATTTATAGACAGAAATTTTTGTAGTAGGTGAAAGCAGTGAAGGACTTCTGTCCTTCCCACATTCTTTGTACAAAGATCTTGTGCCAAAGCTGTGTTTTATTGTAGGAACATCAGTTTTACTCTAAGTGGCAAAGGAAGGACAGGAAAAAATCAGAACACTCTGGAGAAACAACTTAKTACTGGGTTTATTCTTACAATTAACCCACCACAGAAGTTCTACCTGATACAATTTCAAGGCCTGGACTCTGACATGGGAGGTGATTCAAGTTCTCTCTTCCCTA
Source organism: Cardinalis cardinalis (assembly GCA_014549065.1). Taxonomy (NCBI): domain Eukaryota; kingdom Metazoa; phylum Chordata; class Aves; order Passeriformes; family Cardinalidae; genus Cardinalis; species Cardinalis cardinalis. Next base: position 162,654 of record JACDOX010000433.1, on the reverse strand, counting down.
TCTTGGCARATATGATGAGAACACTTTGGATTTTTTGCTGAGAGTGAAAATATCTTGGGGTTTTTTTTCTTCCCTCCACATTCCCATTGTCACGAAAGGCACAGAGATGATTAGGAAAAAGAGCCTGTGAAAGTGGCCAACAGCTCATATTTACCAAACACAGGCCTAGCTTAAAGATAAGATCAAGACTAGAGGCTTAGCAGTCCGACAGGGAGCTCTGGAATGTACCATTTGCAGTGTTTTGGTCCCATTGATGCACGATTAGATCTGTTCTACCACTCAGCAGTCCCCAGGATTATAMATTACAAATCCCAGCTCGTGGTTGCTGGAAGGGCTCCCAGGGCATGGCAGAATTTGGCCTCTCAGCCTCTTGTCTGGTCTGTGTTTGCAGATAGGGAAACCCAGACTCTGCAGTCCAGACCAGCTCTTTGGAGGCAYGTTCCAGAGGGGAAAAAATCCTCTTCTATTCTGTGGGAGACCCTATCCAGTGAAAATATCCCCCTGTCCTCCTCTGAGCTGAGCAGCACTGMAGCACCAAACTGCAGGGGAAACCAAGCTCTCACTGCATCAACCATGGCTTGTGAACACAACTAAATAGGTCCAGGCAAATTCCCTTGCCTTCCAAATGTTCTGGAGACACTATATTTTCATTTTTTTTCAAGATTCATGCATCTCCAGAACACTTTGGCTCATCACATAAACAGATTGGTGCTAGGATCCTGCCAGAAGGTTTTTGGTWGTTGAAAGCCCTGAGCTGAGGATAAGGGTGAGCAGAACAACACTTGCTTGCAGTGGTTTGCATTTGTTTCATGAAAAGACACTGCACTGCAAGATAGCTGGGGGAAATACAGCTAAACATGCAGAAATTCAAGGATGTTCTCTGTATCACTGTGACATGAATTTTCCTCACATCCAGCAGTTCTCTGTKTGCTTACGTAAACCTGGGGCACATCCAGATTAAACACATTCTTGCCTATTTTGCTCTTTTTTTCCCAGACTGTTCCACTGGAACTTGCCCAATCCAATTCATCCTGGCTGACTTTGTAGTTTCCCCTAAGGGTATTTCTTTCATAAAGACAGACTTACAAAAAAGATCAGGGTCTACCTGTCATTTTTCTCCAATAGTTGCTTCCCTTCCTTCATTTACAATGGTAAATGAATAAAAAGTTAATGAATGTATTTGCAGGGGAAAAATCATAGTGTCCCCTGAGTGAAGTGAGACATTATTGTAAAAACTGATAAAATCAAGAAGCAATATGAAAATTCACTTGAATGCAGTTGAATTTACTTTGTTCTTCACATCTACCATAGGACCAGTGTGAAAATAACAACTGATATGTGGATTGCCAGTTCCATCCATGATGCAGAACTTTTGCATGAAAGAAGATCTCTCCTATTCCCATTTTAGAGTCTAGCTGGGAGGTACATTTCCCCATTTTCCTTCTCAAGAGCTGAATTCAGAGGATGAGTTTGACTATGGCTATTCCAGACAGTAAACAAGCCACTAGAAACACATYTACTTTTGTGTTTAGAGACAGAAGAACTGGACTTGGTTTTCAGATCRGGTTTGAATGTTAATATTTAGTTTATCTATTTCTAAATATTATACTAAATATTCCATAGTTCTGAAGTGAAAATAGTGGGCAAGACTGTTTTGAGCCTTCCAGAATGAGAAAAAGAAAGGGAAGTGTGTCCCACTGGTCTGACAAGCATTAGTGGCAAAAGTGGAATAGTCTGACTTAGAAACTCTTCTAACTTCATTTCTCATGAGGCTGATAAGCTTGAAACCATGAATTTGTTAACAAAGAATCATCAATAAGCTTTATCTCCACATGTATTTGGCATTTTTTTGTTTCAATATTGTCTCTGCAGCTCAGAGAGAATACAAAGGAAGGAGGAACCAATGGATTGGAGTTATGATTTCCTTGCATAATTAAGGGTAAGAAACCAAAGAAATATAACTGTGTCAGCTAATATTTCACAAATATAAAACATTATTCTTATCTGCACCAAACCCTTAAGCTATTGGATCAAGTGAAGACTGTAACAGTCCACTGGAAAGTGTCTTAGTGCTAGCCACTTGTCTAGACCCAGATCAGTGAAAAAAGGACATAACCTTGTCAACTGGACTAAGGTTTTATTATTATTACATTTATTATTTGTTGAGAGTTTCACAGTAACCAAGCTAATGTGAAAATGAAGAGTACACAATGCACAATGCAAGCAAACCACAGCGTGGAGTGTTTTGTTTCTAACTCTAACCACAGGGTGATGTAAGAGAAGAGTTTGTTATCTTATCTGCCTATGGACCTGGAATCAGCAACAGCTATCATATTTATTAGCTTTTGCTGAAGAASTACAAAATTGTTGACAGGCCTGAATTGCTGCTTTTTCCATGATTAAAATGGAAGAGCAGCACAGCAGGCCTGAAGGACCTTACTTAAAAACACCTCCAGAAATAAAGAAACAACAAATAATACTCATGAAGGGAGGAAAACTTACAAAATATCTCATGTAAAATAYCTGTATTACTGCTGCTGGTGTTAAATTAAGATGAAAGAAATAAAGCCACCTTTTTTGTTTTAAAAATGGATTGTAATAAATTAATTAATTAATGTTAAGAGGATTCATTGACCCTGGCAGGCTGTTGGTGCTGATCCCACCCCTCCTGCCTTCAACTTTCCCTTTCCCTATTCTTTTCTCCAAAGAAAGGGAAGCTCACTGGAAATGATCCAGGTGAGACATTAAACAACAGATTTGTAACAATATGGCTCACAGTCTGTTCTCATTTACTTTCTGCCTTGGCCTTACTCCCATTGAAATCCCAAGAATTGCTTTCAGTTACACCCTGAAAATTAAAACCAGAGTGAGACCTGTGGATTTTACGGACCAAACCACATTTGCAGTCAGAATTTTCTGCATATGGGCACTTAAAGTCATAAACCTCTTACAACAGAGAAGAGGCTTCTGATCATCTTTTAATACCACATGTTCACCTTCCACTATCCCAAGTATCTCAGAGCTCCAGCCTGGCCTTGSACACTTCCAGGGATCCAGGGGCAGCCACAGCTCTTCTGGCAAACCTGTGCCAGGACCTTCCCACTCTCACAGGGAGGATTKAACAAAATTACAGGCTAACACAAGTTTAGAAGCCTAAATATCTGGATCACTCTCCAACTCACCTCCAAYAGTGCAGGTGTTAAACAATCATTAATGCTCTTAGGTGAGAAAGCACTGTGAGAATGAAGTGAGGTGTTTTAAGCATTCCAGAACATCATTAAGAACAACCCTAGAAGATGCCTCCTTTTTGGTAATGTGGGGAGGCAAACAATGTGTAATAGAGAGTTTACATTAAAGCTCCATTCCTGGCCCAGGATGATTCAGCAGATGAGGAGCAAGTTTTACACAGTCCAGGTGATGTCACTGCCCCACGTGGGAAGCTCTGGAAGGAGACCCTGGCAATGCAGGTGATGATGTTGCTGTACTCAAAGAAAGCCAAATATGGTTCAAGCAGTTGTATCACAGATCTCCCAACTGCAAGCCAAATGCACTTGCCAAAAAGTCCTCCTAAGACTTCATATATAATATGTGAACTGTGATATTTGGGTATAAAAGAGCTGAATCAGCCTTTCTGGCTCTGGAGAGGATGCAGCAACACAACAAACGCTCAGGTGACTTACAGAGCAACACTCCATAAATTAATCTTTGTGCTGGCAGGACCCAAATAAAGGCTCCATGGTGTTATTTTTATTCTTATGGGTTTGTGTGGAATGTCTGAGAGCAAGAGTCATCATCATCCCCATATTTCACAAGGAAAAGATGTAAATTAGGAGTAGTGAAGAGCAAACTCCACCCCCTCAGGGAGAAGAGACTGGTGAGGATTGCTCTTCCAAGGCAGGGAATTTTATGGTGCTTGTCTCAAGTGCAGATATTAAATGTTTGATTGGAAAGCTTCCTTGCTGAGTTAGTGTTTCCTACCCAGATAGCTGCTGTCTCCCTGGTTTCCAAAGCTGTGATAGAAGAGTGAGCACAACTGATGCTGTGCCAAGAGATAGAAAATAATTATCCTGTGCTTTCATTACTTGCCTTTCTGATGGAGCAAGAAACTGCTGTGCCATAGATACCCACAGCTATATATTGGAGAATATTCTTTTTTCATTACTAAAAAAAAAAATCTATAAACAATTTTCTTATATCCTTGTATTCCAAAGACCCAACTTAAATTTGAATTTGATTTGCAACAAGTTTTCCTTGGCATTTTTAAAAATTTATTTAATGCAAACTCAAGTTATGGTAAAGTCCTAAAATGTGACCAGCCCATAATGTTCTGTTTCATTTCTTCATTTTTGAATGTGTCTTAAAYATGAAGTGAGCTTTAAAAAATTGAGGCCAACCACTCAAACCCAAGTCTCTCTCTCAAAAGCAAGAGACAAGATACTTAATCCRGATCTTAATCAAATCTTTGCTTATSCACASAAGATCAGAGCTTTTCTTTCTAGTCACATCAGAAATTCTGCAGCAATTGAGAATATGATTCTATCTTACTATCTTAAATCTCCAGCATAAATCAGAAAAAAACGGACCAAACATAAAATATTTTTGTAATAACTTAGTTACTTTCCAGGGGAACATTAAAAAATTAAGAATTATTGAAATATTTTTATCTGAATACTTCAAATACATTAATTTTCTTATCTTTGACCATGTGAAACAAAACTCTGTCTCAAGGGTTAAAAATTTGGGTGTTTGGAATAACATAGATTGAATGGTATACAAAAAAAAAATCATTCACATATATATTTTGTTCCACCTGAAACAAAAGAAGGAAGAAGTTTCAAAGTATGGGTATGTCTTGCAAAATGAAATGAAAGTAGTTCTTGGCACRTTTGCCAGAACTGGTCTTGTTTGCTTTGAAAGCAAAATTCAATGAATTACATGTGCCATGCTGCTGCTATAGCAGCCAAGGGTGATCTCTGCTTAAACAAACACATCTCTCATTGTTCAATTTGGGCTGATATATTTGACTTATTCCCTGGCAGGACACTTCCAGAGGTTTCATCTGGACAAGAAGAAAAGTGAGAAGAGATATTCCAGTTGCAGCAAACAGAGGAGAAATGAGATTGAACAGTATAAAAAGTATCAATTCTCAGAAACACAAAGTTTTAGCCATTTCCAGTCCGATTTCCTTAATGCTATCTTAGAAAGTTGCTTTTTGTCAACTTCCACCTAGCCCTGCCTCATTAGACAGTCCCTTAGATGGATTATAAAGTACATTTGTACAACATTCAGCACATTTTTTTATCCCTGTTTTGATGACAAAGTAACACAAAGGCAGATGTTCCCAACACAGAAAGTCTCAACCTGAGGAAYATTTAATATCTGGGATAAAAGCACCTTTGTACTTGTAAACTATCAAAAGCACAACAGACAGATGATGGTGATGTAGAAAAAATGGGTGAGGCAGGGAGGTGTTATGACAGCTGCTCCTCACAGAACAAATATCTGGTCTTCTTACAGGAAAAATGAATTATATTTTCTCCTGTCTATGGTTCTGGGAATTTGTGGCYTAAACACTGTGTTACATTTCTAATGTGCCCATGGAGAATTCCTGAGCAGAGCAGTGGCCTAAAAGTTGTATTTTTATTGCTTATGCACAGAAGTGGAACAAACGGAATCAAAAATCTGCCTGGTAATAGGAATTCTGAGAGGATACTTGCTCTTAGCTATGCAATACAACAAAACCCACCACCAAATCTGTGGTTTTGCATGGTTAACTCTGAAATACCTAAATGTCTGCAGCTATAGCCCCAGCCTGGCTAAGCTGACCCAAGGCTGGATAAATCTACAGATCCTAAATTTCATAAATGTTGTGCCAGACTTTACATAATACAAGACATAAATCAGTTTCCTTGGATTTATTAACTACTGSTGTACATGAAAAAACATTCCAGGTTGACTTCTGTTACCTGCCTAAAATCAGAGTTGTCTTTATCTAAGTGTCAGGTAGAGGGGAAGTAGAACTGTGCTTAATATTTTCTAGAGTAACTATTTTATTCTTTTATCACTTTGAAATTCAGTCAACACATTATAGGATTGTTTGCCATCCCCCATTTTCAGAAGTGTCTACCTTTCTGAAATACAAATTTCTGGAAGTAAAACCTCTTGTCAGAGGCAATTCTATCCCACAGCTGCTGTTGAAGATGTTCAACCACAAAGAAGTGATAGCACAGGCTGTGATTTTCCCTGTCTACACCAGGAAGTCAATCAGATGCTCAGAATTCAGCCTGAGAATTGCAGGATTCTGGAAATTCTAGCCAGGTGTTTCTGTAGCTGCCTGCACACCTGGTTGGACTGGAAAGAAAGGTGCTTTAAGGCAATGGGATGGGAAATGGAGCCCGATTTTCCCACAGGATTTTCCGTTCATTATGCATTCTTGTAAGTTCAAATATATATAAAGACATCAATTGAAATTTTACAGGAACAGGCAGCTTGTAGGAAGTCAATTTTGTATTGTTAGAGTGACATTAACATTTTAAGGAAGTGCTTTCAAGTCTTAGTGGATTAAAAAAAAATCYCAAACCAGAAAAATGCCTGAGAAAGTGGTGCTTGATATCTTTTTGTAGCCTAAACCCTGAGCAAAGATACATTTTGGCTTGCACAGGATATGCAATTTGAACATGGTATCATGCATTTCTTACTGCCTTCCCCCATCCACTGTCATCAGCAAGCTGCTCAGCTTTCTTGTCAGTAATTTTGATAGCTGTGCTTGCCCTTACATTTTCAAGYTTACTTCTGGAGGATTCCCTGGAGGGTGCCTTAACTGAACCAAGATTTGAATTCTATGGAAAAAAAGAAATCCACACAGAAAAAACTATTGTTTTCTTATTACTGAGCTGAGATGCCTGCTCATGTCACCCAGATCATGGTCAGCTTTCACATACACAGTTGTAAACCTGAAGCATTCCATTAAATCAAAATAACTCTTCCTTTTTTCATGTTATTTCTCAGGATTGGTTTTTATGAAGGCGGGCAGGAGATCAAGTTGTTTGGGGGATTTTGCCTCTCTGTAATTCAGTCACCCCACTGAAAAGGCAAAAAGAATCTGCTTTAAGGCMTGACAAAATGTTCTAGAAAGAATTCTGCCAGTACATCACTATGCCAGCTACGGCTGGGGGACAAGAGACAGTGGGGCCTTAAGCAGAGTTCAAGTTTACATTTAACCTTTGGATTGCATCTGGCCACTGGAGCCAGATTTTAAACTCCAGAACTGCTGAGGCAGTGGCTGAGTATCAGTGAGCCAGTGGTCTGGGCTGATGTTCAAAAGGAATATAATCTGAGTTATGGATTAGGGAATCAGCAAATTCATATGGTTTATACCACTACAGCATATGTATTTATTCATATTAATCATGCTGCAACACCCCCCTTTCTCCCATGCAAACCCACACRTTTTCCAGAGTAAGCACTTTATCCTGATGCTTGGGGAGAGTTTTGTCCCCTGAGGTTTCACTGCAGTTTACCACCAGACAAATACTTCACCAGAACGGCAATGTCAAAAATGACACAAACTCAGGCAGACTCCTCTCATTTCACTTTTCCCATACAAATGGTCACAAAGAGCACACAATCAGAGCATTGTTTCCAGCCCAGAGCCTCATTTCACCATCTCTGTAGGATTATACATTTATATGTTTGTCACCAGCTACCACTTGTGTCTCYTCAGAATTCCCTCTCCCCTTAGTCTGCTATCCACAACCAATGGCTCACTAACAGCATTAACAACTCCTCCAGCTTGTTCTCCAGTTAGTCTGACAGGACTCAAAGAGATTCATCATTTTATATCTCCCCAACAGAAACAATGCTGCTTTCTTTTGTTTGTACATGCCCACCTTGATGAAAAAGCTGACACAGCTTTTTTGAGGTATAATYTGCCAGAAAACAACACTTCATAAAACTGCCTGAAACAACAGGTAAGGAGTCCTTGAAAAGGTATGGATGGRTTCAAGCAACATATACCAAAATGGTATTCAATTTAATTACTGATAACTTATATTCTGACAGGAAAACAAACTACTGCCTTAGCAACATAAACACTAAGTTTTCATAGCTCCATATATTCTATGTGGATTACCAGCACTTCTGTACTACTCAAAAGTTATTAAAATATTCACCTGTTAACCTAAAGAACCATCTGGGAGCACCCACACTTGCCATCTCATACAGGTTTTTTTTTCAAAGTATGATAGGATGATTATCACTTTTTGCCAGAATTTGATCAAATTCAATCCGATTCCATTTCACACACATTCCCCAATAAATTCATTCTCAAATCTAGACACAGGACATCTCAAATGACATCAAAATCAGCCACCACCTTCCTGAGCAGCTGCTGAACCTGGCCTGGCCACTTCACTGTGGTAACAGGAAAGATCTGATAGTCAGGGGTACAAAGAGGGGTTTAATAGAGACCAAAAATCAGTGAAACCTCTCCCTGTGTTCTCAGCCTAAGACAAGCATTTCTCTGCCTGGAAACCATGGAACAGAATTCCCTGGGCCTGAGATGAACAAGCACAGGCCTAAAATTGRTATTTTTTTTAAACCCAGCAAGCCTTGGCATTGTCTGGCATGTGTGCAGCAAAAGACATTTATGTGTTTCACAGAATCCTGGATGAAATTAATTTACTAGAATGCCAGATTATTTCAATGTTTTGACCACACATCCACATTGCTGGATAGTATAAACTTATTTGCTTATTCAGGCAAGAAATAACTGTACTTGAAAAGCCAACAATATTTGGATACATTAACTTTTTTTTCACTGAGATTTCTAGAGAGATAAAAGGAGAATAGAGGGAAATCAAAAGAATGTTTCTACAGAATTAAAGATGTTGGATTGGTCGGATTTTACTAAAACACTATAATCCAAACAATTTTCTTTGGAGCTACAGAAAGAAATTCATGRTGAAAAAAATCAGCATGAGAAAATGCTGAGGCTGTTGTGCATGGCAGAGGGAAAGGAACAAATTTGTTTGGATATTTTGAGATTCATTCTTAGTTTGTTTTCTTTTTTTTTTTTTACAGTTCAGCAAAAACCAAATAATTTTCATAGCATTCCAAAGATGTTTTAAATGCAGGAATAAATACACATAGCAAGGGAAGCTGGARACATTTTTGCTCTCCATGTACTTAAAATATGTTTCACAGTGAGAGTAGCAATCAAGTGTCACTACATTGTTATGCATGATGTTATCTCAGATGGGAAAATGAAATCACACAAAATGTTCTTGATTTTGAAGAAAACCAGTAAGTGACCAAATTTAATAAACACCACTTAAAGACAGTGGAAAACATCTGCAAGGAATTTTCTCCTTTGGACTTCTACTTGCAAAAATTGATAAATAATCACATTATCTAARAACATTAAAATAACATTAAAGTTGTTTGTCCATGTTTAGGTTCTGAAATGGAGAGGAACTTGACAATACTTTTGTACTTCGCAGGTGTCACCCTTTTCTTTGAGCACGGAGTCTTTCAAAACTCCATTAATTTGATTTATGCCACTTTTTGGCCAGTGGAGAAGGAAAAAGGAAATTAAATAAAAAAACCCTCATTTCTAATCTCTGAAATGACTGCAAAATTCTGAGGCAGTAGCTTCAACAGGAGCCATGGGAAAAGAAATAAATTAAAATCATTCCTTCACCTCACAGAACTAAGAAAATATTTATTGTAAAGGACTTGTCATGGATTGTCATGTCATTATGAGCTACAGAGTCCACTTATCTGTAAAAAAATAGCTTAAAGCCTACAAAGCAACTCAGTTTTGGAAACTGATTCTTCTCAAATGGAATTCAATGTTTAATCATCCATCAACAAATAAGTAACAGAAAACAAATGACATCTTCCCAGTCACACAAGGGTGTGGGCAGAATGTCCAGCTGGGGATTTTTTGTACTCCAGGAGATTTTCTTGAAATGTGAAGCAGGAGCTRAGACTGCTCCAAACTTTCAGGATTGATTCAACTGCCAGGAACAGTGGTAATCAAGAAAGATTGCTGGCTTCTTCCAGCACATTTCAACAAACTCAAAAAATCCCCAAAATTTCAATTTCAAAATCATGCAACCTGATGATTTGCACATACTTAAAATTGTTTTTAATTTTTGGCAAAAATAATAATTCCAAGTTAATTTGCATCAGTTTGGCTCCAATTTACCTGTCAAATGCATTGTCTGAACTATGGACCAGTAACTTTTAATTTGAAAAAAATCTGCCTTTGACCTCCTCCCAAGTCTGGACTAATGTGAWTGTAGCCCAATTTTTTTTCCCTTGTTCTGGAAATAGACAATGAATTTCACCAGCTGGCAGAGAGCTCTGAAGTTACRTTTTTTATGGCATCCATTGGTAAAGATTCAAATTGGGGAGCTGCAGAAGMCAAGCCTGATTAGGCTGACAAAGTAATATTTGCTTCTGATCATGTTTAAAAAAAACAACAACAAAACACAGATAGAAGCTAAAAAAGCCCAAATAGCATTGCTGCTCCTCTTCCTTTACAGAAGAAGCCTCTGAGAGGTTGAGACAGAAATCAGCTTTGCAGAAGGAGATTGGGATGCCCTAAAAGTGAGAAAATTCAGGAATTGCTTGTCYGCTTGAACACCACATACTGCACTGAATTAAAAGGCTACAACAGTAATTTCAAAGGAATTCTTCCTCACCAAAACTTGTTTTGCATTTTGTTGAGGGGGAAAAGGGAAAAAAGCTGCTTAATAAATACTTTAATTGTAACATGGCTTTCTGTTTTTATGATTTTAGGAGGCAAGTAATTATTTGTTTTTTTCTTAGCTGCAAAACTGGTATCAACTGTATAATCACCAATCAAGAACGTTTTCATAGAGATGAACTCAAATTAAGAATATTAATTTTTTTTTTTAACCTTTATGCTTTGCTTTGTTTTGACCCTATTTGCTGAAAACTAATTTTTACATCACTTCTCCATTTCACACCAAGTTACATTTAACAAGAAAAAAAAAACCCTCTGTGCAATTAAGGATCCTATTTGTAAAAACCTTACCCAGTCTGCATTACAGCTGAATTTCTATCCATTAAAAACRAAAAAGTTGAGTTTGTGGCTTTTTTGGGGCCATGGGGATGTTCTYTGCTTGTTTGTTTTGGGGTTGAGGCTGTTGTGGGTTTTATTTCAACCTGGCCACTTCAACACACAGGTACTCAGAAGAAAAATTGGTTTTGAGTTAACTTTACCTTAAGATTTACTGCTTTCATGTTGCTCAAAATCACATAATTGTTTAGGGGAAATATTCCCTGGATGATCAGACACTTGTAGGTATCTCTTCCTTTAAAATATTCCAACTGGAAAAGAGCTTTTAATACTTTATCTGAATGGAATTTTGTRCAAGCAGACCTCAAAAGCTCACCCYGGAAACCCTGTGAGGTGAATTRCAGGTAAATAAATGGGATTACAGTTTGTGGATCCCCCAARGTTTTACAGGAATCAAGAATGATTATTGGAGTAAGTGCCCCATGTTTCTGTACTGGCTAAACTTCTGGTTTGTTTATTTTTACCACARCTGGAATAAGATCTTTAAATGTTGATATCTGAAGTGGTTCATTYTGGCTTGTAAAAGAAGTACAAATCAAACATGGCGTTTCTTTCAAATCCCATTTCAGTCAGATTYGTGTTTTTCACCCTTCTGAACCGATCCTTGAAAGCAGAAGGTTAAAATATTTTACATTTCCACCGTGCCAACTGAAACAAACCCAAATCTGAGCCATTAGCAACTTGTGAGAGACCATCCAGAGAGATKTCACACGGCTCCTGTCTGCAGGAAAATATTTTCTTTTCTCTCTATTCCAYGTGTGATCACCAGGCAGTGGCAGACACCCCAAACAGATGCCCACAATGAACAGTCCCCCACTTTCTGCTTGGAGGGTCTTGGTGCACTTACACCAACGTGCAGTTATTGCCTCAGGAGTGAATTTTAGGTCAAAATCCACCACTTTTTGTTGAAGAGTTGCTTGGGAAACCTAKCTGGTACACCTGGGGAAAACCTATGCTTTTTTCAGAGTATCTTCCTTGTTACCAGGTCTAATAGATTTCTTTCAGGCTGTTTTCCATTCTGTTGGATTCATCCCTGGCAGACAAAACACCCTGGTGTGTCTCTTAAGCAGAGCTGAACTTCATCTGCCAAGATAATTTGGGCTTTGCAACCAGCCTGGCTTTGTTTTGCCTCCTCAGAGAAGGGAAACAATAAAATATTGGGAATGCCAAGAAATTTGAGTCAATCAGGTGGTTTTGTGTAGGGAATCTGATTCATCACAGCCACGTGAAAAGCAGCTGAGCTAATGAGTTCAAAATTTGTTTCAGCAACTCTGGAACAAATACTCTTAAGGCATCAAAGTATCAGTGGTGTTGCTCAGAACCCTGAAGTAAGATTTTCATCTCATGGGCCTGATGGCACCTCATTGGTATAATTCATGTTTGGGGCTTGAGGAGTTGGGGTTTTGGGTAAGATATGAGCCTATAACCACCTCATAAACCACAGAAATTACTGTAATTTGCAGAAATATGCTCCTGCCAAATTCCCCTCTCCCCTTTTATTTACACCTTTTTCTGCTTCCTCACTTTCAGTCACAAAACTGTACATAAACCAGACCTTCTATACTCAAGACATTAAGGGAAATTTCATTTGCAATTCTTTCTGTGCCTTGACAAAGTCTCACCAGTGAATATACATTTCAGAAGTTCCCAACAATTGAGGAACACACCTTTAGAAACATTACTTCATGTGTTTTATCCCACTTTATCTTATCCCCACACTATCCTGGCTTCAGTTTCCTCTTTTGCTCCCCTCTGTGGTGAATGGGCTCTGGAAAATGCTGGGTGTGGAGAGACTTCCTTGCTCATGGGGAAGAGGGGAGTTTTCCCATCCCAAGGAGTGCTGCTTGTTTTTGTTCCTCACACCCTTCTGAATCACAGAAAGCAACCCCTGCTTCTCAATATCAACCCTTTCAACACAGGACAAGTGAAATAAAGGACTTAAAGTCATGCCCTCTACCAAAAGCACCATTTTCCAGGCACGTGGATAAACTCCACCCTGGATATCTGACCATAAATCTCTGATTTCTGTGGGAAATAGTCAGGCATGTTATGTACAGCAGATATAAAAAGCSTAACTTTTGCCCCTCAGTGAGGTCAGTTAAATGTGAAACCTTCCAATTGCTTCTTCATGCTTTCAACTAAAACTCTACACATACATCCCCTTAATTTGGAGGGACTCAGGCAGATGGTATTAAAAATGAATACAGAACTCATTCCATGAAACAGCCAAACGAGCCACCCACCATAAAAAGAGGAGGGTATGTTGTACATTTTCCTGTGGACAAGGGAGACTCCACCTATTTCCATTTGGGATTTATCACCAGCATCTCACACTCATTTCAAAGATGGAAAATAAGTTAGGTCACATGAAACTCCACAGGAGTTGCTGTTGAAATGGTTTCATGTTTTGTCTGTAGATCATGGAGTTGTCACAAACRAAGTGGAGGGGAATGCCAATGAAGTATTCATCTGTGTTAAGCTAATATTTTTACAATACTATAATCCAGTTTTGASAGTGATTTGAGCTGTACAGTAGACACGTGCCCTGGGCAAGTTTCATATTGTAGTCTTCCTATTTCTAGGAAGCAAGCCCCAGCCTTTCCTGCTTTTGAACAGGATTTTCCTTCCAAAAATTATTTCCTCTAGCTGCAATAGTAAAGTTAACACATGGTGGAGGGTGTACAGAGAGGAAAGAAAACAATATTGATGCAACCATTCCCCTTTCTCTTTCCTCTCTCTATTGCTGTAATATCTGCAGGGTAGGGAGGGAATGGAAAYCACTTAAAAAGGGGATTTTTCCACAATTTCTTCCTAAGAAACCATTTCATACCTGTTCAGGAAGGGAAACGATGATGTGAATGTATTTTCTCTGAATTTTAACTCTGAGAATGCAAAAATACCCATGAAGAGKTTCTCAGAAACTTTTTAAGTGGGTAAATATTTGTCCTCAATTGCAGGGCAAATATCTTTCTACAATATTTGAGCTATAGCACATTTGCAATGAGAAAAAGAACATTACCCAAAGCCAGGATTTATATAATTGAAAATACARCAGATTCTACATTTTTAAAACCCTGAATATTATACTGATAGAAATTTAAGTAAATTCTAGACAGGCATTTTGTAGTTTGCATTTAGTTACTTGTATCTTAGCCTTTAGTCTGTACAGCTCACCAATATKTTCCTGCAAAATACACTTGATTCTAGACAGAGAAATCTTCTATAAGAAATGACATACATGTAGTTTATTAAACATGAATTCACCCACCCCAACTATCAGAATGAAAACTCAGGAGTAAATACTTTGTTGCATGAAAGAACTTGGATTTAAAAATTGAAAGTGTGAAGGCCTCAGAGAACTGATGGCAAGTTGTTATCAGGAACTGAGCAAATAGCAGAGAATTAGCATCCTAAACACTCACACATGAAAGCACAGGATTACAGAATCACAGAGGATGGAAGAGACCTCTGAGMTCRAGTCCAAGCTGTGTCTGATCCCCACCAATCCCTCTCCTCAATGTGAATGACTGAGAACTGACCCCAAGCCTGTAAGATTTCCTTCTTACTTCTCCTAATGTCATTGGGATTATTTTGGATACATAGCTACCAAAAATGCTGTTACACACAGACTGTGATAGAACAGAATCCATGCAGCAAAGGGGAAAAATGATAATGAGACAAATATTTGCAGAGGCCCCAAAATAAAYACAAACCAAGTGTGATCTTATTCAAGCGTGAAAGTTTTGCTGTTGTTGTAAACCACAGTAATTATTTAAGAAAAACAGCTACTGATATATGCTGGGCAAATTCTAATATTTGGAAATATGGTTTTTAGTTATGTTATACAGAGCTCTCCCACATGAGAGCTTACCATCCCCTCAAGTTCTCATTTAAAAATTACAAGTTATCTGCCTCTTTCCATTCTGTTCACATTTTCCCCATTTCTCCATYTTTAATATCCACTGAAGTTGTGGAGGATGAATGCTTTGATCACTCACTCAACTGGTTTGATRAACCAACAGCATTTTAGAGAGTAAACATGCACAAAGTAAGTGCAACCCACCCTTCGACCTTTAGCACATACTGCTAATGCTCACTTTTATTTTCCCAGCCTTCCAGAGCCTTTTCTGCTATGACCAAAGCAGTGCTCCAGACCTGAGATTTCCTCTTATTATTCCAGAGGATGTGCCAGGACAAAGCAGGACGTGGAAACTTCTGCTTTCAGCAGGGGGAGAAGAGGGAAGGGGTGTTCTCTTTTCCTAAGATGAGAAGTGGGTCTCAAACAATAAACTTYACATAGGAAAAATTATTCATCATCCCTGATGCTATTCCAGGCAGAGGGAACACAGTTAAAACTGCAGCTTTGACAAACTGCCTGTCAAGTGCTGATAAAAATACCAGTTTTATCTTCTAAATCAAAATAAGAGATGTGATAGCAGCCTTTAGACAGCATTATTTCATTTAAGATCAGGGCAACAAAGGCTACCAGGAGAAAAAGGAGAATTGGTGTCACATTTTGATTTTTAATTGCTGAAAGCTGCATTACTGTCAATGCTGTGATATAATTTTTGACAGGTTTCCATGGAAGAATTATTTTCTTTCTGCTGCAGATAGTCTCACACCATTAAGTACCTAATATTCTGGCAGCAGCTGGTGCACTGCCTGTCCTTATTTGCTTTTTGCAATATTTCACACCTGTAGACAAGTTGATAAAAACTACMAGCAAAGCCCCTGTACTGCAGTGCAACGGGCAGGAATCACCAGGAGATCATTCAAAGAGAAAGGTTTRTCACCAAATTCCTGCCCCACAGTGTGGAGCAAGGAGCCTGAACATTTCTGACCTGCCCCTGACAGCAACTGGYAGAAAAGGAGCAGCCAGCTGCAGGTGAGGGGTTGACACAGGTATAAAACCACTGCAATTTTTACTAACCCAGGCTAAAGCAGGGTGTGTGAGCATGTCGGGTATCCAGAGAATAATCTGCTGGAGAGATCTGGCTTCCTGCTACCACCCCAGAGGCTTTCAAACAGGCAAGAACATGAAAAAATCCGAGCCACTCCACACACACAGTTAAATAACAGAGGGTACAGAAGTGTAACTGAGGTATCTGCCAGTTAGTCACTGACATATCATCSCAGATTGTGTTTCCCTGAGGGCACTGGCACTTCATTTGTCAAAGGCAGTCCCTACTTCTAACCAGGATTTTGAATGTCCAGCTTTTTCCATGCATAAATCCTAGAAAAGAAGAGTCTTCCAATTTTATCTTCCCATGCAGGTAAGCTCTSCTAAAGGAACAAACTAAAAGCTCAGATGACACACAAGACTTTGGACTCTTAATCATGTGTCAGATCATATTASATGTTAAAAGGCTTGGGAAAAGATGTATTTTGAGTTAGATGTGGTTAAAGAAACAGAAAAAAATACCTGGCCCCTGAGAAACTCACTCTTATTAATCAGGACTCAAAGAGATGAGACAGAACAGGAGAGGGTTCATGACAGTAAGGAAACATAAATGTGATAATATGAAAGAGATAAGACACAGTTCACCACCTAATAAAAGGATCTCTTTATTGTTAAAAATAAGTGATGATAGTGAAGTGAAAAATATTGCACAGTTTCTCCTCAAAAACAAGTGTACAAAAGAAATAAATAATAAAACAAAGTAAGAAAGCAAACAACAAGATCTTCAGGAGAGTGACCAGAAGGCTAAGAGCCCCTTCAGGTAAAATGGCTGAAGGAATATGAGCTAATGACAAAGTTCTGTTTCATTACATGGAAAGGTTAGGACTGCAMAAGAAATCATATGATGAGAGCAGAAAAAAAGGAGTGTAATGACATGATGTGTTAAGAATAAAAATAAGGAAAACATTACAGCTAAACAGGGGAGAAAYAGCAATAGCCACAGTCTGAATATAAAGCTCACAGTCCTCAGAACTTYAGCACCCTCAACAGAAACACTCATCAAATGCTGGTTATTAGTTTTGGTTGTAAAGGTAAATATTGGGGTGGGATATTGGCATGGCAGTCCTGGATAAGACCTGCTGGGAAAGGTACTCAAAGTTCAGAAATCCCAATTTTCCAGTGCCAGGATGCCCCAGTTGCAACTCGGAAAAGGGAGCAGAGGGAAGCCTGGAAGCARTAAAATAAGGATCACTCTTAGTTAAGTGAATTTATGTGGAAGTAATTTGTGACAGCAGTGACTTAGAGCTTTACATGAGCCCACAGGATGTGACAGATCATATGTGGGGCACATTCATRTGTGTCTGTGTGCTGATACAGTGAATATGAATTGTCCTTGTTTGGCTGTTCAGCACCTCCTCACTGCTCCTGCACAATTGTGGCCTCKCCCAGATGATGCCAAGCACATCACAAGGATGTGCAACACTTGGCTGTTACTCAGGGTTGAAAATATCTAAGTTCAGACCAAATTTTGCTTCCTCCACAGCTGCAAGGATGATTTTTTCCATTTGCCTTTTGCCTCCCAGGCAAAGGTTTGAATCTTCTCACCACGCTGTAAACACCCAGCTTACAAAACAGGACCATGACTAAAATGGTGACAACAGCCCTCAGCAATGAGAAGTACAGCAAAGTCTGCCTCTGGAAGGACATGATGAAAACATTCCTCATGTACAAAAACCATAMAGTTTAGCTCAGCCAGGATGAGAGATTTTAGCTATCAAGTGTGATTACTTTTTTTATTTCAGTGCTTTAATTTCAAGGAGGAGTTAAAGTGATTGTGTCTACATCTCTTAGCACATGGATTGATAGCTGAGTACCTGCTGTGTTTAGAAAACTTATTTTTTAATGTTTTAATAAATCCTAACTTAAAATAAAATCAAATGTTACCTTGTTTCTTGAAAAAAAACCTTTAAAAATTCAAATTTTCAGAAGCAATGGTCTCCAGACAGATTTTAAGAGTCAGTTAAGGGCTAATTTTTCTTTCACAGCACAGAAACACTTGCACTTAAAAAAAAAAAAATCTCAAAAATCAACAGGTTATTAAGCAACAACTACCTTCACACCTTTTGTGCCACAAGGCAGAGCTTCTCCTCACTGACACCTTTGAAACCATTCCACACCCATGAGTTCAGGTTCATCTCAGACAAGGATCAGGGCCTGGTCCTGCCAGCTTGGGGCTTTTATAAAAGCAGTGGGAATGTTTCGTAGGTCCAGAGCTGAACTCTGAGTCATGGCAGCTTTTTAATCAACCAGCCAGGGCAAAAAACCCTTCCTTTTCTGAGTGAAAACCTGTGGCCTGCTGGGAACAGACTCCAACATTTCCGAGGACAAGAATCCCCAAACGTTGTTTACAGCAAGAGATGCAATATTTTTGCTCAGCTTTTCAAAATAACCTGGAGATGTTGTTCCAGCAGCTCCTGAACCCTCACAGCCACAGCTGCCAAGCAGTTTGTGCTCATCCCATGGCTGAATTCTGGTTTCACTCAGGGAAATTGGGTGAGGTAGGCAAGTTTCCATGGAAACCTGCCTAGTTCTGCCAGGAGGAGCTAAGAAAAAAACAACCTTTTTCCCAGAGAGTGTTTGGATGATTTTGACTCAGCATTTTCCCAACAGTTCTATTAATAAATCCCAAGATTTGTAGCTTGGGGCTACTTACAGAATAACACACTGATCTCAGAGTGAATGACTCTGCTCTTTACTTTATCATCACAAACATCATTTTTTCCACCTGGGCAAATCCCTGCCACTCTTCTACACCACGTCTGGGAAACTGTGTATACACACAAAAGTCCCCAAATCCCCATCTTAAAGAATGAACTTTCAGTTTCTTACCTCTAACATTCATCTGGTTGTTTTAGAGAAAGGACTACAGAATTGYTCTACTGACATGATTTCTTCCTGCTCTGCAACCTATGGATTTTTATCTTTCACTGGATTTTTTTCCATGCTGCATCTTGTTTAGGGTTTCTTKCTCTTTGTGGGTGAGGTGATGGGAGGTAAAGTTAGACTTTACCACCATGAAATGTACTCATTCTACACCTGAGAAGCCCCAGGGCTTATCCTGTAACATGCTGCTACCTTTAGTTTAGATGGAAAAGGAGGTGCATGTATGGCAGGCAGTTTTTGTGCATTACTAATTATGAAAGAATGCAAGTTCACTTTAATAGTAGGAATTTCATGTTTTAAGCTTTTCTGCAAGTAAAATTTTGTAAAAATTCCACTGACTTTTGATGAAATAGGAAGGATTTTAGTTTTGTCAGAATTGAGAAATGTTAAAAAAACAGATTTTGCCACTCTTTAAGAGCAAATCTGCTGGTAAAACAGCACCACACAATTCCTTCAGGTGCAGGACAGCCTCAATTAGGTGACCTTGGAGCTTCTCTTTTACAAAGCTGCACAATTTAATTAGCATAAAAAAACCAACAAAGGCAACAGAACAGCCACTGATCAATTACATCCAATAAAGGCACATGTGACACAGCAAGATAATGTAAATAAAAAAGCTGGACACTGTTGTGCTGCCAATGAATCCTTGCATCACTGCAAAGCATCATGCAAACTGCAACAGGAGATAGAATTCTGCCAGGGTGTGTGCTTAAAGACTTGGCACTAGTTTAATTTCATTTCATTACTGCACTCAATCACATAAAAAGCATGCAGAATATCATTTCTATCCTATCTGCCATCAGCAGCTTTAGACAGATAAAGAGWTATTTCTTGGTATCTCATCCCCTCAAGGTCTTTTGAGTTCAGAGCAAAGGATTCTTTGGAGTTTCAAACCCAACAAAAACTCGGTTAAGATTTGGATAGGTGCTGGAAATGAGCTTGTCAGTTTTTAGCCAGGGAATTGCAGTTTTTTCCTATATAAAAACGAGGCTGGAAGTTCAAAGAGGAAGTAACAAGATTACTTTGGCACACAAGATTCCAAGTCWGTTTCTTCTCTTTCAGACTGAAGCACTGCAGCTTTGATTTGGGAATGTGAGCTGTTTTAATCCCAAGTGACTTTTCTGCACCACCAACGTTTATCTTGCTATCTACCCTCTCAAAGTAAATAGTCTGTATAGAGACAAATCACTTAATGGCAATAAATTAAATTTTCAGTCTGATTCTAAGGTTTGTTCTACTGTATTCCATCATCCAACAAGGGAAAATAATCTTTCCTCCCACTTTTAAAATCTTCCAATACAATTTTCTACTTGATATTTCTTAAATGAAGATTTTTCTTATAATTACTCTGCAAAGGTATTTCTATACACAGTATCTGGTTGGAACATGAAGTTGTTTCAATATTATCAAAATATTCACCCCCCATTTTTCAGCAGGTAACAAAATAACTGCTTCTGAAAAAAAAAGACCAGGCAGCAGTAAGTGAAAAGAGAGAAAGAGAGAAATATATTCCTTTAAAGCATTGTGAAAATTAAATACACCAGCTTGTGTTACCATAAAAATTCACCTACTTGTCCTTTTGGCATTTCTTGTATTTGTTAACAGGTTTTATTACTSCCAAATTAATCAGTCAATAAGCACTTGGACATTTCTGCTAAACAGATGTTGTTTTGTTTGAACATAAGTGAGATATGTTATGCCCCCAACATCTCCACCCAGTGTTGCAAATTCAGTTTGACTTCTAGTTATTTTCAAAGCAGGCTCCCACACCGAATTTCTCATTTACCACTATAAAAACTTGGTTATGACTAACCTTCTCTTGCTTTGGTAATGACTCACAGACTGCCAAATATTTCAAGTTGATCCTCAATAAATTGCTTTGTTAACATGGAATACACAACAGTTTTGCTTCCTGTTCACCTTCCAAGGCCCACAAGAGCAGATTCCCCCTCCATGACAGAGTTAGGGAAGGATGTGTTGACAAAGAGCCAGGAGATTTTATCTCTCTGGAGTAAAGCCTCCTCTACACTGTATTCTGTCACATGATGTGTGTGGGATTACATTTTAATAGCTCTCAGATTCTTCTAGGCTTCTTGTCTCACAGTCCTTGTTTTCACCTTATTCTCCCCCAAAGCACTGGATTAATTCAGTACCTTATGATGGGAATCACAAATGAATTAAAAAAACCCACGCCAATAATTCCTTCCACAACTGTACAGAACACAAATGATGCTGAGCCCTCTTCACTGAGCATGTCTGAACAATCAAGCACTTGAGATTGGAAGAGTATGGGGAAAAATATCTAATACTGCCATCTATAAACTTAAATAATGAAACTATTTTCCTAAGACATTTTTTGTTTGTTTGTTTAGCCTTATTTTAACTTAGCAAGATGTAAGAGCACTAGGAGAGGTTTAATCTTTCAGTTGGGTGCATTCCACACTTTTCCATGACAAGCAGGAAGAAGCTGCTGTAGAAATGCCAAGAAATCTCTCATGTTAAAGAGGAAAGGTACAAACATGTAAATATTACATGGGCAAAATGAGAAATTTCCTTATCAAGCTGTGCCTGTTTAATACGTAGGTTTAGATGSGTATTTATGAAAATGAAAATTAACAGAAGGCATTTTTACTATTCAAAGACATACTCATGTCCTGCATATTGTGGTGGTTTGACTAAAGAGTTGAAAATTTGTTTCTCCCAACTACAAAATCCTGTTTCTACCCCTGGGCAGAAAGCTATTATGTAATACACTAAAAGAAACCTACTATAATGTATAGAATACATTAAAAATTMATCTTCTAAAATCTAACTGAAAATCTCCTTTAGGTGTAGGGGTAGTTACTAGCAGCTACAGCCCTTCTTCACTAMTACAGAAAAGATACTTTTTACTACAATCTACTCTGTGCAGAAATTAAGAATAGTCATTCCACAAGTAAAAAAACCAAGGGAAGAATGCTTATTTCACAGATAAAGGTCATGCAAACATGGTAGTGCCTGTTTGGACCAGTTTATTTCTTGTCTCATCCATTAAATTATGCTTACGCAGAAAAAGATATTAAGTTATAAATATATATATTAATGTAAGAGTAAACCATTTTATTTTTTTTTCTGACACCTCTAAAGGATTGAAATATTTAAAAAACGCCACAAAAAACAACAAAACCAGAAGAAGCCAGTATACAGAACAGGAAGATGCTATTTTTTAAACTGGTAATGTATTTAATTTATCTGTAACTTCCACAGAAGAAACCTCACTCTAGAATTTCCTTTATTTTCATGGCTGAAAATTCTGACTCCAATTCCATTCCTTTCTCCTCATAACCCCAGGACCTCTTTCACCTTTTCCGCATTCTAGGAATGTTCTTGTTAACTAAAACCCCCAAAATGCCCAAAAAAGTTCATTTAAAATCTSAAAGTGTTTGTCTGTATTTACCTGAGCACTTACTGATTTCAGCAGCTCTCCAGGYATGCTTAAATAATTAATTCCAAGTTATTTTATTCTGCACTATWTTACATGGGGAATAGAAAAATTATCCACAGAGGATCAAAAGAGAAATTATGAAATTTCTGCCCAATGACTAATGGAAAAAAAAATAGCCACACAAAATCTTGGCTACAATCTCCTGCTTTCCAAGGTGAAAGAAACATGGAAATAATTAACCAGTGATAAGATTTCATCTGGGATCTGAAATTGAAAGTGAGATTACTGATTGACTTCTGAGATGCTGAAATATTAGGGCCTCTGTACTGGAAGTGGAGAGATAAGGGGCAAAGGGAAGGAGATAAAGCTTCTTCCCAAATCTGACGGAGTTTGGGGTTGATGTTAAGTCAGAAATCCACATGAGCTGAGCTTATTCAGGATGTTAATGTTGGCTGGGCTGATGTTTTCTTTAATTGTAGTGATTTCATTTCAAGGAAATGTAATTAAGTACCAGTCACACTTTATCTCAGAGTTGCCCCCTGCCTTCATTTTTTTCAATATTTAAGAGGTGCTTAAAGAAGCCAGCAAGTGCCCTAAAACACAGAGAGGAAATAGGAGAAAAACTAAAATCCCCCACTAAAGTGCTCTTTATGGGCAGCCTTTTCTGGACCATCGCTACTGGAAGTAAGAGAAATAAGAATTAAAAAAAACAAAACCAAAAAAAACCCCAAAGAAACAAAACCCCCCAACAAACAAACCAACATTACTCTTTACTCCTCTTGGGAGTGGCTGTGTTTGCTCCCAGATTGGCAGCTGAAAACCWCTGCCAGCACCTGTGCACTGTTTCCTCACCCAATGACAGCAGCTGAGCTGCTCTATCAGCTCCCCACAGGACTGAAACCTCTTTTGCCTATCAAGCCCATCAATGGTAAAAAATAAAAAAGCAGTAATGCAAACAGAATTCTGGAGTACTGGCAAACAGGACAATTACTCTCTCTCCCATCCCCAATGTGATGAAAATCTGTCCTATTAGGAAAGAATAGAATTCCTAATCAATAAGGGGATTTTGAGGGTGAAAAACAATTCACCAGACACTTTATCATATTATCTATTAATTGTATTTTATTTAGTCCTCTCTCATATTTAGAACACATTCACACTATTTCAATATACTGGGAGAAGGGGACTGATAATAATGAGTTGGAATTAGAAAATAACTCAAGTTGGAAGGCACCAATAATGACCACCGAGTCCAACTTCCTGCTCCTTTAAAACTCCCCAAAAGTAAATCACATCACTAGAGAAGGTAATTAAAATACTCCTTGAACTTACACATAATTTCTAGATATGCTTTATAAACCTAATATTACATCTAGATATAAAATATACTTCTTGGATCTGTAGCCTAAAACCCCCAAAAGACTAAAGGAAAAGCTCTAAAGGTAGAAGATTCAGGACTGGGTTTTCTCAGCTAATGATCTTCAGAATGGAAGCACTGGCATGCAGAGGTTTCAGATATCTTCACTACTAAAATTCTGGAACTGTGAACTTCTTATCTCAGSAAAGAAGCTGATCTGTTTCCCTTCAAGTTTATTAAAGTTGGGGAAGAGATTTCTCCAGGTCTGGCCTTGCTGCTCTCCACAGCAGACAGCTGTCCCATGGATGGAAAACTGTTCTCTGACAGAGTCAGAGAAAAGAAAACATCCAGGAAGCCTTTCTGGATGGTTTTCCAATGYATAATTACTCACCAGACTACACTGAAATGTAAAAATGGGCTTTTTCTGTTKGCACTAACATCCTAAAGCAGCTCTACATTCCTGAATCTCACAGATTCATGTCCCCTGCCCCCAACAGCCTCTCTTCCCACCACTCACAATGGCCAGCAAATTTGGGGGTGTCTGTGACSTGCCTGGGAACTGGAGCAGAACTGGATATTTGGAAGGTGACAAGGACCATTCTGACTGGATGGACCAGGCCCTCTCTTTAGATAAGAACACTTTGGGATAAACTTGGGTTGTTTTTATCCAAGCTGAGCTCTCCGTGATTTTTATCTCAGCCTGTGAGTGGTACCTTTAAACCTCCTCTGCTGCTTGTGCAGCAGGGAATCCTGAAAAACCCTKTCCCCAGGGACAGGATCACTACCCAGACTGAGCAGCAAAGGCAGGCACTGCTTCCTAGAGGCAGGATTTACCTGGAGGCAGGGTCCCAGCAGCTCCTGGCAGTCCTCTCCCACAACATTTAGGCCCAGACTGATGTGATTATTCCCTGTTTCCCTGGCCCTTCAGCCCTTGGGTAAAAATGCTCTGAAATATTAACGCTGGGCTGTAAAAAAAATCAGTTTCTCTCAGCTGGAAAACTGCAGAGTAACTAAAAACAATAATTTCTTCAGAGAGCAATTTAAGCTCACTTGGGATGTCTGAATTGTGTTAGGTGAGTCCCAGTCCAAGTGTCTCCAGTGATATCTAATTGAACATTTATTTAGAGTCTTACAAGTCTTGACTCKGTTTCCTCTTCTGGGTTTTGTAATTTTGCTAGGAAGAGACAGATTGGGTTTCTGATTCTGAATCAGGTTACTTGCTTAGAAGGAGTGAGTCATACAGACTTCACAGGAAAAGCTAAGAAAACAAAAACCCTCGAGAAAACCCCAGCAGCAGGTGGATTTCTCTCACAGCTGTTCTGAGGAGTTTGTAATTGTAAAATCCAGTTACATATTCATCCCTCTCAAGCATTGTTTCCTTAGTGGTAGATTGMAATTAAACAATACATGAAATATAAACTCTAAAAGCACTTTACAGGAATAAGTAGGATTAATAGTAATCTGTATAACAAAACAATCTTAGAATTGATTATAAATTACAGCCACAAAAGCAAGTGATTAATAATTGATAGGTGTTGAAATTAGAASAGATACCAGTTCTTACTATCACTGAATGAGTATTAATGCCAACTAAAAGCAATTCTTGATTAGAAAAAAAAGTCCCAAAGAACATGCCAATTCTGGATGTGCCAGTTATGGATGCAAGGCAAAATTTGGGCAAATATATAAAAACAGGGATAGTCCACAGCACCAGAGGGATGGCAAAGAGAAGAAAAGTCACTTTGGGACCCCCAGCTGCAGTGTCCAAGTGCAGACAAGGTCCCAGTTTGCTGAGCTCATGTGGCCACCARTCAGAGGCCCAAGGAAGCCCTGAGAATGCTGTAGCCACCCCATAAATCTCCCCGTGTGGACAGCAGCAGGCTCTGCCTCATTGTGAGTGCACAGGTGCTAAAGCAGCAGCAGATGTTTCACATGTCAGGATTGCCTGAAAGCAGCAGCACTAAAAGCTCACCTTTAATTACCAGCTCATCAGTGCCAAACAGGCATGCACAATGATGGATGCTCCTGCAGCCCCAAATCGTGGGAAATAGCATCCAGCCATAATTGCAATGTGTGTTTCACACACACCCCAGATGGGGAGGGCTGGCTGCAGAGAGAGAAAGAGCAGGAAAACATGGCCCAGTTGTTAAAAGCACTCCTCTGGTTGTGCAGCATTGCCCTCTGCCCTCCAGACAGAGCTGCCTTTCAGAGCACACCAGGGCACCGTGCCAGCCCCAGCCCTTTGGCCCGTGCTGGTTCCCAGTGTTTAATCCATGCAGGGAGGAGAGCAGCAGTTGGAGAGGCTGTGAAATGCTCAGGAAGATAAATGTGGGCTGGGGATTTATTAACTCACTGTTCTTGCTGAGAACTGCTGCCCTTTCATGATCAGCCAAAATATGAACCCTGAGAGCTCCACTACAGGGAACTTGGAGCATGCTGGCATTTGTTCTACAGAGAGCAAGAGCTTACAGCAATCCAKCCTCCTGAGTTTCTAGGGAGAAGGATATTGTTTAGGACTCTATTCTCCATGTTCCAAATTCCTATTGCCCATAAAATCACAAAGCAGCAGAACTGGAACCRAGTGTAGAAAGGACACAGCTACCTTGAGTCCACAGCTACACAACTTYATCTCTTTTGCTCTCTTCCCTGCAGAAAGAAATTCTACTTCTTGGAGTACAGCACATCCCACTGAGCCAAGCTTKATCACTTGTTTATCACATTGCTTATCACTTAGGCTCGATATCAGATTTACCTGAAGAACTCTGCAATCTCAAAGTGAAGGTGGGAGGTCTGAAATCTGTATGACCTMATTTTTTTAAAATCACCTCAAAAACAAATTGACGACTTTATAAACACACCTAACCAACACATCTGAAAATTAATAAAATCTGTTATGAGAAAATCAAGCAGATGCAAAATGGCAAAGTTTCTTAGTATTTCTGCTAACAGTGGAGTTTGTACTTTAAACATAAAAATTCAACTGTGCTGAATTGGAGCTTGAAATACAGAGCTAATTTTTGGGGGGAGAGGGGGGGAGGTGAGGGAAAACGAGCAGTGATGTGCACATAACAGCTTTTCCCAAGCTGGCCATGCAAAARAAGTCATATTGTGGAATTATCACATCAATTACAAAATAATTGAACACCTGGCTTCTAATTTCTATGGAAAGACCAGGGGTGCAAATGAGTTCCATACACATCTTGTTCATGTGCTTTATCATCACCCCAAGCCCAAGTCACAGAATCATCAGGTTGGAAGAGACCTTCAAGACCAAGTCCAATCCATGCCCTAACACCTCAACTAAACCATGGCACATCCAGCTGGAGGAAAGTTTATTGWTGGAATTTTGTTGCTCAATTTCAAAACCCAGTGCCAGCCAGGGGCAAGGGAGCACAAAAGTGGTGCTGATGTGAAAAATGCAGAAGTAAAAAGCTTACAAGAATTTCTGTGCTGCTGCTCTGTGCAGCAGCAATGAAAATGATGGGCCCAACTCCCAAAAGCTTAATATAACCTAGAGACTGAATAAAGAAATGAAAACTGGATAGAGCTTGATACCAAATTATCTTTTTTTGTTATATTAAAGTAAAATGTATTTAAACACTGAAAAAAAAATCTTTTACAACTATATTTGTCTAAAGAAATACTTTAGAATATTAATTTTTTAAAGATATTCTAACCAGTGTAATCATTTTACCTATTTCTCTCAGATTTGCACGAGTATTATCCAAATACAATGGCTTTAAAAAAATAAATTTTAACATTTACTGTAAACCTTTATACGTATATATATACACACATATAAGCATATAAAATGCTGTATGGAAAGGAAAATATTTTAACTGCTGGATGGAGCAGCAAAATTATTTTTGAGAACTTTTCCACTACAACTATCCCTTTGCAGGTGAATATATCTGCATGTCATTGATTTTGGTTGAGAGGGGAGCAATAAAATGGCAATAATCAGCTTGCAGGCAGCTTCCAGTGACTTCCTGGATTACATTTCAAATCAACAAAGCACTCATCAGGCATAAAGTCATCATTTGTCTCCATCCAGACTCCTGACCTTTAGATTGCTCATTAAAGAGAGGAAGATCAGTTCCTATCCATGTTTTGGCAAGAGGAGACATTTTCCTGCTCTAAATACACATTTATTCTGCAGAAGTTGCAGCCCAAGTGACGTACATCTGATTTGGAGACTTCCTTCCTCTTTACTGGAAAAGGAAGCACATATAATTATGGGCCAGCCCATTAATTGGTTTTGAGGGAGTAGGTTGGAAGGGAGGAAAACTTTCTGCATAGATAGAAATGCTGGACTTGAGATAACCACAGAGAGCAGAAAATGTTGTGTTACACCTTCATGGCTTTTGGTTGGGCACATTGGAGGCCAAAACGAATCAAAATAGAACAAAAGGAAGCTTTTGTGGCACTGTTACCTAGTAAACATTTCCCTCAATGCTGGGAACAAAAGAAAGAAGAGCACGTATCACTTGACCTTCCATAAAGCAGTAAAGTGCATCTAAGATTACAGAGCCTATGATTGACGAGAAAATTAAATTCCAATTGTCTGACTGGAGCTTCCCAAGTATTAACTGCATGTGAAAGGCTCCAAAAGTGAAATAAATTTGGCACTAATGCTCAAATTCTGTGCAGCAGAGGGTTGCCAAAGGGAGCTGCATGGAGATTTCTRGAGAGGGAAAAGAAAGGAGCTCCAAACATCTTTCTATGACCACTGGGCCACAGATAGATGGTTGGTAGAAGCTCATCTGCAGTTTTATTATTGTGCAGAAGGCCCTGAAGTCAGGAAAACTCAGCATCCAAACAGCACAACACAAACCTCAGGTGACACAGAAGATGTTKGTGTATAACCACAGCAGGCTCAGTGCTAGCTAAATTCTTCATCTGCCCCATGTGCGAGTTCTGAGGCAAGGTCTAGAGGTGATTAACACATCACATCATCCTCTTCCCTAGAACTGGCAGGTTTTTTATCAAGAAAAGTTCTTCACTGCAGGAAATAAGTGACAAAATCTGTGTCACTGCTGCTGCAGTGAGKCAGTAGAAACCACAGCTCTCCCAGCTTCCTGTTTCCCTTGATTTCCCTCAAGTGAATCCCACTTCAGATGAAATCCACACAATCCAGTGCCAGAAGTTAAATTCTGTACTCCCTACACACATATATACATATCCTATAAACTACGTAGGTGGCCYTCTTGGGTTTGGTTATACTTTGGACTGATAGTAAACCAAGAAAAGTTCTTTTAAAGCACAATTAAGTAGAAAAGAAAACTACAGGAAGGTGGTTGGGACCGTCTTAAACACATGTGGAAGTAAAAARACCTACCCAAGTCTAAAGAAGTGCTGGAAAAACCAAAGTGGGAGAAACTGTGGCAGAGGCCAGGCCACATCAGGAGTGGCTTTGCCATAAGGAGGAAAAATGAGTGGGAGGAAAGACCTGTCTGTGTACACAGTGTTTTCACACAGCTTTGTTCCTGAATTTTAAGAGTTCTGGCTCTGGCTCTGGAAATGGGATGGAGGTTTGGGAACTCACACTTTTCAATGAATGAGCACACTGGAGTTCCTGTGCACTTTCCCAACCCACCCTTGGCCCTCCCTATCCGGCCTTTGGATCAGAGATGGAGCTGACCCAACACAGCCTTTCCCTGGGTTTGCTTTCAAAATGGTGGGAACACCTTGTTCTTCATGTTCTAAAAGAGCAGACCACTCTKCTAAACACACACTTGCTATTAAACCTGAAGAGAACAACTATCCCAGGAAACAGGGTGAGCATTGGGAACATTGTTGTTTTACTGCTTTCCTGGCTACCAAATATGCAAAAAAMCTATGTACAGAGTGGCCTGTAAAGAAGTTACAAGAAGAAATGGAATATAAATTCTGTTTCTCATCATTAGTGATGGAAAGGTCTGTGTYTTTCTGTGCAAAACCAAGGACAGAACAAAAAAATTACATCAGCATGAAAGGAGCAAGAACAAGGGATGTGAGTGAGAAAAGACTACAGTGATGAASAGGGTTGTAACAACTGATTTTCAAATACATAAAGTGACATTGCTAGGAGAAAGAATAAGGTACCCTCCATGTTTAAAAGAATTAGCATTTAGGGTGACAAACAAATTGTAGCAAGAGATATTCAATATAGGCCCAAGGGAAGGAAATGTAAAATGCCACCATTTTCACAGTGATTATTACGAAGTAATTCAACAGATTCTTTGGACAGGGTGTAAACTTTGGTTTTTTAAAAGAATATCTTAGAATAGAAACTAAGTACATCTTAACCCTACCTGTGCTCAAGGCAGCRGGATGGTCCAGAAGACACCTTGATATCCCTTCTTGTGTTGCAATTTAATGATGTTCAGAGCAACTGCTGATACTTTCCATTTTAAAAATGAAAAAAGCCTCCTCTTCACATGGCCTCATGTCCCACTTTAATATTTTCACTAATTAAACATCTCCCAGTGGCTGTTGCCAATCATTTTCCTCTCAGAATGAATCATGACCCAAATCCTATACTCTGACGTACAAGGACGTGCATCTCCACATATTGATTCTGAATTCAGAAGCAAATTTCTGTCACAAATTCTAAGTAAGCACAGGGTGGATCTTTGGATATGCAAAATGAAAAAAAAAGTTGAAAATATAAAAAAAACAATTAAAAGTGTACCCACATTAGTAAATTGTTTTTATATGGGAATACTGGTTAATACTACTGTCCTTTAAACTTTTTGGGCATGCCACTGGATTAAGTTAAAACACTTTCCAATCACCATTCCAAAAACATATGTATTTATGTAGGAATAGGAACTAAAAAATAAATGAAAGAAAGAATTCAAAGCCAAATATTTTTAGGCAAGGTGTAGGTTTTAGGATCTAAGGTTAGCTGTAAATTTTGTAGCCAACTCATGCACATTTACTGCTACAAGCAAAACCTCACACCAGGCCATACTGAAATATTTMACAGGTTGTCCTATTTCAAGATAAAGGTTTGGCAATGCTTAACAACCCCAAATCTTAGTAACTTTAGGTTATAAAACAGTTGAAAGACTACATTCCATTCTAAAAGGTAGTGATTTAAGCTATCTATGAATGTTGGATACTTTTGTTGCCATATTGCCATTTAAAATTAAAGCTAAAATGCACAGGTTTTGCCCTTAGTAAATCCTTTCACTGGTTTTAAGCATTAGTTGGTGAGCAAAAGTTGTTTTTAGTCCCTGACCTCTGGAAAGCATTTCTGCAGTTTACCACTGAAAACCAGATGAAGCCACTCTTGCTCCCTCCTCCTCCTCATCCGACACAATTTCCTGAGGTTTAACAGGGGTGCACTCACACGTCCCAGTGCAGAAACAGCACAGAACCTTCTCCCCCTGCTCTGYCCACATTTTTCTGATTTGTACACTGATCCACTCCAGCAGAAGGAAATTGTGTCCTACATGTGACCTCGAAGTCCAGATAAATTATTTGCTTCCCGTTCTGTCAAAGGCTGAAACATCCATACAAATAGGAGCACCCCAAAGGCAGCTGAGACCTGCATTTATGTGCTTAGAGGTTTGGGCTGTCAGCTGTAACTGAGAGAATGATGGCARTCTACTGGATTCTGGGTCAGAACCTGATGTCCTTCCAGAATCATGTTATGCTTCTAAAGTGAAATCAGATTGGATCTGATGTAATTTGATATATTAAAGAAGCAGTTATTTGCCTTTACAGAGACCACTGTAAGGAGATGTGCTGTGCAGTCCTGGCTTGTTCATGAGCTCAAAACAATCACCCTGAGGATATTCTGRACAAGATTTTTGAGGCCAGCACTGTTAGAGAGTGCACTACCCCAAGTGTGAACACAACACTGTTTTAACTCTTTGCCAAATACCAAATTCTTTGCTATTCTTCCTTCTGAGGTGG
The DNA here is from genome assembly GCA_014549065.1 of Cardinalis cardinalis. NCBI lineage: Eukaryota > Metazoa > Chordata > Aves > Passeriformes > Cardinalidae > Cardinalis > Cardinalis cardinalis. The sequence goes on along the minus strand of JACDOX010000433.1, from coordinate 131,015 downwards.
GAGAGGTGCTGTGGGATACAGCAARGGGTCCTGGTTTTAATTGGATTTCTGAACTGGTGCTGCACCTACCCTGAACTACTGGAACAGAAATGGCTGTGTAGAACCAACAAATAATAATTTCCACACTGCAGAACACTACTGCTTGTTAGTTCAAAGTGCAGTTTGGGGACACTTGGGATATTTGTTCCTTCCTCATCTACAAATACAAAATAYAACCTTTAAGAGAGTCAATTGCCCTGCTTCTGTTTAGGTTAAAAGAGATGCCACTTAGGATTTCAAAGCAGTGAAACTCAAGAGATGAGTTTCAGAGGAAATGTGGTGAATGCAAGAAGTAGTTCAGCCAAAAGGAATTTGGAAGAAAGTTTATATGCAGCCTGAGCAGAGTTTATCTGTGGAGAAGCTGGACAATGGTGCACATGCCATTAYTGTCAGCTGAGTAAACAATGTGAAAACCTCATGAAATTTTGTCTGTGTTGTCAAATACTGATGAAAACATTATTTTAAAGGTAGTCTTATTCATTTGCTACTAGAGCTGGCCTACTTAAAAACCTAAATATTACAATTCTTAAGTATGCTTGGTAAGCTTTGGATGCTCCCTAGTCCTAGGAAAATCAAAGAACTGTGAAGACRGTAGAAATATAGTCTTGACAGTTTATATCAAGTCAGGTTATCTCAAAATACCAGTTTCTACTAGAATTACTATTGCTATAGAATATGTAAGGAACAGTTTTAGCTTTCCAAACATATAAGAGCTTAGTTCCAAGGAAAAATATTTTAATGTTGACAGACATTTTCTATTGTCAGAATAGTTACCAAATTCGATACAGTGTTATTAATATTAATAAACCCTAACAGATTTTAAAACTCTTCCCTTTCTCAGGTATAGTGATCCAAAGCTGAATAAATAAACTTGACRAGTTTACTTTTGGTTCAAAAGAACACAAAAATGTTAAATGATATTGTTATCACTGGAATCCTCTGAAAAAGAAAAATCAAAGTTTTTCAGTTCCATGCAAAACAGTTCATAAACTCAGCTGCTTTAGGTACAGCCTTTCTTTGATCCAGAATGTAAAGACGAGATGTCCCCTTTACATCTACTAATTTTTTTTACTGTCAATTTCTTTGTGGAAYATTTTGTGTCTAAACCAAGCTCATCAAAAATAAACTCTGCTGAACACCAGTTCTTTTCAAGAGTGTGGTCCTAATTGCCTCTCTGTGTTTATTTCATCATAGGCTTGATTTTCTCTAAGGAAAATAAACAAAAAAAGGTGTTATGCAATATCCAGTTCATCATCTGAGAGGAAGTGTATTAGCACACACTTCAAAGACTTCTAAACACAATTTCCCCCCCTTACCTGTAAAATGTTTACAAATATGCAACACTAACAATCAGTCACTTTGAGGCACAAAGTCTGAGAAAGGATTTTATGGTTCGAGCTACATTAAAAACTCATCATAGCACTTGCTTTGTTTTTAAATTTTAAGTAAATCTTGAAACAACTTCTCTGGAAAAAAAAAATCAAAGCATTTCTCATTGTCTGCTTCTTAAAGAAAACTCCCCGAATGTAAAATAAAGACACTTAGTGCACAAAGTTGTTAAAATAGGCACCAAACCACTACTGTATATCTCAAAATTTACCAATCTTGGCACAGGCATTGTGGAGGAATAAAACACTGTCATCAGAGCACCTACAGAGCAGACAAAAGCATTTTAACATCTGGGTTTCAATTGTTCTGCCACGGGAGGAAAAAAACTTTCCTCTTGGTTTTAATTCGCTCAGAATTAGTTCTACCTACAAAAATTAATTATTTCTGGAGGTATAAAGTTCTAGTTTTTGAGTTTAACATACATTTCTAAGTATTAACACTTGATTTGTAAACTCTGTCACCTTTTACCTCCAGCTCAAAGAGCTCCAATCCCCCTTTCACTGGTTTATTACCAATGCCAGGTGAAGCCTGCTAAATGGAATGGATCTGAACAACTTGGSGAGTGAGTATTTTGGTTGCCAGTGAAATAAAGAATTCCACAATAATCTCAAGATCTCATAGAGCTGTTAGGTAGCAATGATATGATAGCTTAGATTAACCTGTGGCCCTGTCTCCCAAAGCTGTCTGATTTTCACTCAGTTTAAAGACATGGAGTTTTTGAAGTCACTCTCAGGACAAAAGGAAAAAAACCCTGATTCTATGGGAATAATTACCTCCTTTTTTTAACATGTCAAGCTATCTTCTTTGAAGGAAATAAAAGAAGAAAATTGTGGCTTTAAAAACACAAACACCCAAACACAAGCACTTTGAGGTTAAATATTGTCCAATTCTAGCAGCATCCTGTTTGTTACCTGTGACTCACAAAGCCCTAATGAGTCACAACCTTAAGGACACTTCTGGTGCAACTTCCAGCCTGCCCAGAAAACAAAGTTCTATAAATAATCAAGTCACAAGCAGCCAGATGCATTTCTCCAGGTGAAAGGGGAGTAAAGCACATTCAAGAACTCAGATGAGGACAGTTTGTCTACAATTTACTAACCTCCACAAAGACTTGAAAGTTTTTTCCAAGTTTTAATTATATTACCAACTCTTGTCTTGTTTTGTGTCTTCATTGGGACTTGAGATCTCTCCTTTTTCTCCACACAAAGCTCTTTATAGCTCTTAAACTTTTTATTAAGGCTCAGCAATTTCTTACTTCTAAAAGGAGTAACTAAAATTATAAACTTGAGGGAAGCTTAAGAATCAATTAGATAATATAGATTAGAAAACAAAAATAGCATTTCAAACTTCATGATCCTTTTGGGTCCCTTCCAGCTCACTATGTTCAATGATTCTAAAATTCAAACTAGCCAGTGGCTTCAGTAAATATTGTCACTATTTACAAACTTTTAAAAGTTATCCTGAACACCACAAACATTTCCATTTTTAAATGAATCACATTTCTTTTCTAGTTTATGTTTCCCTGCCTTTGTGACATATGCCCATAATTTCTTAGAAGCACCAAAAGGGAATCATCACCCAAYAGCCATGGTCCTATACAAAAGAAAGAAAATACTTTCTCTAACCAGTGTTCAAGCAGTGTCCTGTGCTTAAAATAYGTGATCAAGTTCTGAGGGCAATCCAGCCATCCTAAACAGCAGATTTTTTGCYTTCTCAATGACTGTCCAAACTAAAACTCCATATTCTTCCTCAAATCTAGGCTCCAGTATCTGAACTCCAATCATTGGATCCTCACAACCCAATTGTCTCAAAGTAGAAAAAATGAGGAAATATTTTTAAATCTAGAGGATGAACACATCAGAACTGTCTTTTCTTAGCCTGTGGAAGACACTGGTGTTCAACGTGCTCTGCTTTAACCATTTKAAGAGCATCAGGGGCTTTGCTTGAGATTTCTGTTGGCTTTTCCTCAGGATTATTTAGGCTGGAAAAGATCTCAAGAGCATGGAGCCCAACCCCTGAGCAATGCCCACCAAGCACTGAGTGCCACATCCAGTCACTTCTGGAGTGGGGACCCCAGCACCTCCCTGGACAGCCCAATCCCACGGTTAACAACCTTCCCCATGAAGAAATTCCYCCTGATRCCCAACCTGAAATTGAAACCTTGTACTGAGTGAAACCAGAATAAATGTAATAATCCTGACTTCCCTTTTAAAGTTCAAACACTTAGGAAGTGTGTCCATTATGTTTTTAATGGATAAAATTTAAGTTTTCACSCATCTGGGGAAAGCTGCTGGGGTTTTCTCTCTCAGCATTTGTGGGATTCCCAGTCCTGCAGCCACTCCCTGGGTTTCCCAAAGCCACAGTGGCTCCAGGGTGCCCATCCCCAGCCCCACAAAGCCCTGGCAGCACCAGCTGTCCCTGCTATGAGCTCTGACACAGCTCTTGGAAAGGAGGCTGATGATCCCAGCATTTCCAGACACTTGGTTAAGCACAAGACACCACAGGCAGCACTGTGGGATTTTCCTGGAGCTGGAACCAAACTTTAAAATGTTTCCAGTTAAGGAGCTGGTTTTTYGTTTTGTTTTTCTCTTTCAACTCCTGGTTTCACTCACAATTTTACTACTAAATTCAGTGGGGCCACCATTTTAATCTAATGTTCTTAGAAGACTAAAAAYGATGAGAATTTTTTATTATAAGGGATCCTGCCTTGACAGGGAGGCTGGAYCAGATGATCTCTAAAGGCCCCTTCCAACCCCAACAGTTCTGTGACTCTGTGGGATCAGTGAAGTTGAACTTGGTTTAAATGTAATAAGAAACACACATCAGAATTGATAAATACTGATGAACTGGATGATAGAGAAGTTCACATCAATCACCAAACTAAAACCACAAATGTTCTTCTACTTGCACCACCCACATGGATACACAAACCCTGGAATTCTGAAGTGTATTACACAAGAAAGATGACTGGCACAAGGATTTACTGAGGCTAAAAAACCAACCCCCAAAAAAGAAGTTGAAATCTACATCAAACCTATGTGSTCAATAAATCATAATGTGAACCGTTCATCACTGAAAGCAAATTAATACACAAATAATTCAAAATACACATCCTGATGGGGAAAAATTCTAACTTCCTAGATGTAATAGCTGTATTTTGTTTGCTGCTCTCTGAGTAAATTTGTTATATTTGGATCCCAAATTCAACATGACTTTCATCTTTTTAGAAGAATAAGAAACAAAACAAAGCAAAATTTTATGTAATATTTCAATAAAGTACTGGGAAATGTCAAAGTTTCTAAAGTTTCCTTGCTGAAAGACACTGTCCAGTAATTAATGCTGGCAGTATTTCTCATAAATGACAAAATATAATTATATTAAGAATTGAAAATGTTACCTCAGAACTCAGCAAGGCTTGGAAACTTTTCCAAGTGAACTCCCCTCAGCTGCTGTAAAGGAAGTGTGTTTCTAATTCATGACCACCCTCACTAGTCCAAGTAAAGGAAGTAATTTGGAGTTCTGTTGTTGTATAATTTTTTTGTTTAATAAATGCACAGATTTTAACAAAATGTTGGGGATTTTTCTGGGAAACAGAATCCTTTGGTCAACTTGAATTCAGGTATCTCCATGTATATTTAAAAAAATAAGAACACTGCATTGCTAGTATTTAAAGAAAAGTTGTTTTAAATTAAAAAAAAACAAAACCCTTGAGCATTAAGAACTAAACCAGTAAGAGATTAAAAACTCAAACCTGAGGCAAAAGAAGAAGAAATACTATGATGAGAAGTGTACAAAATGGAAACAGTGAATAATGCAAACAAGCCTGGATTTTCATCRTTCTTCCATCATAGACTCAAACTGATAAACCTGTTCACAAGACAAGATTTTTGGCACTCATGGCATTTTTTCTCCTAGATTTCACCATACTKATGGCAGTGTGTATTTGGCTACAGAAAACTTTAAAAAAGTTTTCCATATTTGGAACATAGGATGATTCTWTTCCTGAACTTCATTTTTTCTGCCTACTGCAGTACCTGCTTCGTTTCATTTAACTCAATTTCACAATTCTTCTGTTGCATTTAGGATCTAAAATGGACCAAGAAGGAATAAATGTGGACACTCCACATTAAAATTTGCAACATGAGTGAACACTGCCAGTTCACTTGGAGCTGCCAGCTGTGTCATGAAGGTCAGAAGCTGAGCTGGAAAATATAATTTTAGTGCTTTCAAACTAGCTAATGGTTTATAGCTGGACATTTTATACCTCAACATTTAGATGGGCTCAAACTGCTTGATTTGTATGTGCTTTTTGCCAGTGCCAGACTTAACCACTGCATCCCAAATCTGTCCAGAGCAGCACCTGGCAGGTTTGCTGAACTGCAGACTGAGGAAGAAATTCAGTGTATGCCTACCCCCATTCTGAAGGGCGTGCTACCTTTTTTCACACCTATCCTTTCACTAAAAATAACCTCAACCAACTTWTTGCTGCTTTGCCAGCCATAGCAGAACGTAATAAATGACACCAGGATGGAATTGGCCGGAGCCCAGGGGTTGATTTCCCTACTGATGTCACTTTGAATTTGAAATCTGAATTTCTCCAAACATTGCTGACTGTGGTGGCAACAGGGGTGGCAGGTGGGACACCCTGAGCCAGAGCAGGCAGAGAGGAACAGAATGTTTTGGGTTTGGCTCAAGGACCCAGATGTCCTGGAAACAAACCCTCCTCCTGACTGACAGCCACTCAAATGACATTTCAACACTTTTGCTTTCACTCTGGATCCAAACCATGACATGCAGATGTGAGTGCTTGGTTTTCTTTTTTTTTTAATTAAAGTTGAAGTAGTGATTTGTTTATTTTTCTCCTTTTTTTGCTGTTGTGTTAGAACATTATGAAAAAGCTTTTGGCCAAGGTTTATTCTAGGCATTCTTTGCACCCTCACTTCCTCAGATCCTAGGAAGCCTCTCTCTCCTGCAGATCAAAGGTTTTGAATATCCTTTTAATCCCTTTCTTCAAAAAAATCTTCTTCCAGATGATGCAAAACAAAGAGGAATATGCTAAAATTATGACATGTGCAGTTATTGACCCAAGAGTATGGTGAAACTCATCACCAACAAKTAGAGAAAACTTGTTTAAAATCTTAACCACAGCATTTAGAGCCACACATTTTTAAGGTACTTTGGCTTTGATAGCAGCTTCAGCCACAGATGTCATGCTGTTAATGAATGCCTGAGAATGATGCTGTTTAACACTGCGGTGTTGGAATGCTCTCCTCAACATGTAATGATACAGATGGAGTCAACTTTATTCCATCCCACAGCTCCTTGCCATCACATTAATGCTATTTTTCCAAAGAAATATCTTTCAGAGGAAATACTCCTCACATGTAGCAAATGAATCATCACTGATTGCTAACTTACATATATACACAGAATTAAATCTAACTTCTGCACGATTTGATTTTTTTTAGATCAATATAATCAGAACTGCTCAACTAATTTCTTTCTTGCTGTTTTAGCTGGCTAATAAGAAATGTATTTCACAACCAACTCTGATTTCTTATCTTCTCAGAGCTGCATGTTCTCTTAAGTGCTTCCTCCATCAGTCCTGATATGTCASTAGATATGTGATGTCAGTAGGCTTCTGAAGCATCTTCTCAGAGATTTTTACATCAATTATTCTGCCCTTAGGCATTTAAACCAAACCACTCCATCTTTTATCTTTCCACATTKGCAAACTCAGAGCCTCTGTGCAGGATACCAGCAAAGGAATGTGGTGAAGGTGTTCAGGACAAGAAGTGAGAGTATAAAATAGTATTGATACAACTTGTCCTGGAAAGTTCTACRTATTTATTAGAGTCCTTACAACAAATTACAGTGCTACCCATCAGTTCTAGGATGTCTGTCCCATGCTATGATTCAGTCTGAATTTTACTGGACATTGCACATTTTGCTCATRTACTTTTTAAAAAATCCACCCAACATGGAGGTTGATTGCCACAGCAATACCTCACATAGACTAAGACACATCTAAAAAATCTGCTCCTTGAGTTTTAGCCCTGACATATTTTCACAGCTGGTACCAGAAGTGATTCCTTCACATTTCATATCCTCTGTGCTGACAAMAATGCAGAAATGAAGAGGGATTCACTACTGCCTAGCAAGGCACATGTCATGGCTTGGATTAGATAAGGGCTGCAGAGCTGCCCCTGCCAGATCAAGGGAGGGGATGGAACATTCAGATCCTCACTAGTGCTGTCCTGGGATGAGCCTAAGTCATGTCCAGCCCTACAATGAATTGCACCCAACCTGCCCTGGCTCCAGAAGGGACCCAGCAATGCTGCATCTGCCMCACAATGAAACACTGGATGATGTCATGGCTGTGTGCAGCCTGCAGGACGTTTCACACCCAGGCTGTGTCCAAGCTAAATACAGASAAATTGTGAACAAATGGATCAGCTCACAGGGCCCAGAATGAGTGCCTACAAACTGCTCCAAATACTTTACATAAAGAAAAGTTCTCTTCACATACTAGCACATGCTGGATTTCTTTCCATTTAAACAAAGATGGTAAGTGAAGAATGAATAAATAAATGTAGCCTGTGACATGAGAGCGCTCCTGGAGTACATCAGAGTGTACATGATCTTCTTGCTATCCACAAAAAAAAAAAAAATTGGAAAAAAGTGAAGAAAACAGAAATTCCTGTGCCACCCATCAGTTCTGGGATGTCTGTCCACATGGCCCCATGCTGTGGCTCAGAGTCTAAATCTGACTGGACATTTCAACCCCTCAACAACTTCGTCACAAGGGCTGGAGGRCAACTTCATCACAAAGCCTCYRGCACTGTCTAAGCAATTATCCTGCWCATAACTATTTTTCTCAGCATTYCCTACACTTTCCTTCAGGTCTGTTTGGGGAAAAGGAAGCCTATAACAACTTCACTCCTGAGTSTGGGTGAGAGCACAGGCACAGTACCCTCCTACTGCACTGGAGGTGGTGCTTGTCTCCTTGGGAAAAACAGAAAAATGGACARTTGTTTTCAAATCTAGCCATTTGTGCCATCACTTCTCCTTCAACAACTGCTCAGAAAGGCTTGGACCATGCTCTGAGTACCAGTATTACACACTCATTTTGTTCATGATATTTTCACTGTGCTAGTCAAGGAATAAACAGGGGAAAAAAATCCGTATTTTAAAGTTCTCCTGTTAGTGTTACCCCAAAAAGTTGAACTCAGCATAAGTTTTACTCCACCCTYCAACCATTCTGGATCCCCAGCTCTTCTTGAGACCCTCTCTTTCAAAGAYTGTAAAAATGGTACTGGAAGCATTGCTTGTCACAGAACACCAGTAAYTGGCCTAGRTGTTCTAAAAGTAATGATGACTTCAGTAGGAATTAGGGAATCTGCCACCAGCTGGTTGTCTTTGAGCATGTATTGTAATTCTTACAGCACACAACGTTTCCAGGATGCTTGGAATATTTTACATTCTGTACTTTTTTGCCACGTGACAGAGAACAATGTCATTTTGAGATTYAGCATCAATTCATCTTGTGGTGGGTGAGACTTGAAAGTCTTTCAGCTTTGGGCTGACATATTTACAGTCTTGTTTCCTTTAATTATTTCTTTCAGTGCCTTCCTAAATATTATTTTAAGACTACAGCTTATATTTACCAGGTCATCTGATACCAAAAGCAATCTCATAAACATTTTAAAAGAAAATTTGCGCTAAGCCTGAAACATAACACCAGATATGAACACTCTTAAATATTTCCCTGGATATCATTCCAGTTCCTGCATGCTATACTTATATTTTGCTGAAGTATACATTCATCTCAGCAAAAAAAAAGGAGACAAAAGCAGCAGATGTTCTTGCAAGACTTTCCATATTTTGTTGCAGCTGCCACAAGAAGCTTCTGATAGAACAACTGATGCTACAGCYTCCACAGGAAAGGATCTGTAGATATATAGAAATAGCTTGCAGGAGGATATATTAAAAAAGCCCCTCTATGTCCTACCAGAGAAACACCCAATCACACATTTACGAGGCTGTGTTTAGTTAAAGGTAGAGGCCAAGCTTTTTAATAATTTCTTCTTTTCTACTTTGCCAGTGATCTCAGTTTAGCTACAAAATTCTCTGCCAGAGAGTTGCAGAAAACTGGTTCCTAAACAGGGGTTGGAAAACAGAACTTTCACAATTYAGATATCTGAGGAGGTGATGAGAGACAAATACACACACGCCAGTAAAGGATGCTGAACATTTTTCTTCAATGATTCTTAACTTTGGAGGAGCTGGCATGGTTCTCAACCAGCAGATTTATACACAATATTCTGCACAGTTTTTAACAACATCCTAATTTACAAGCTGCCAAGGACTGGGTGAGAGACTCCAACATTTCTTGACATGATTTCTAAATCTGTCCTTGATTGGATTTTGTTTGCCAGATAACATTTAGAGCAGCTCACGTTCTCTGCTGAAGGGGTTTCTGCGCATCAAGTGTGAAAATATGCTCTAATGACAGCTCCTTCTGCTGTGAGAGAGCATTCCACACCAACAGGATGCTCATTTAAAAATGGGTGGGAGATGCTGCTGCACATGTGAGTTACATAAGAATTACATCAGCCTTACAGAGCTTTTTGCATGTCACTGACAGAACAAAAGSAGCAAAAAAATCCATTAATTTTGAGAAGTTCTGCTTGGTTTTAAGCTGAGTAAATAGTTCCAGATAAACAGCTTTCTGGATGGAACAGCTCTAATGYTGCCCACAGAATTAGTGCCCTGTATCCTCTTTTCAACAACCATTTTCCAATCTTCAACTCCATTCCCTGGACACACAGACATGAGGGCCAAAGTTCCTCATTCTGTGCTTGCATTTCTCATCCATTCCTAAGCCCACAGCAGAAAAACATCCATTTCTGTGCAGCTCTCAAAGAAATTCCTCTCAGGGACAGCTGGACCAGTACCCAGAGGCTGGTTACATGCCCTGCCAAAACTCTAGGACGCCTACAGGGAGTATTTTCTGATATTTCTAGGCTGACAGTGTTCAATGGAACTGTAATTTCTACAGCACTATTTTTCAGCCTACAGCACAAGCAGTAACAATGTAATGTATGAACTCATAAATTTTTTGGATCTAGATTGATTCTGTGAGTTATTTTTGAAACAAAATTGACAGGAACTCTAAATACAGTCAGTAACTGGAAGGACAAGTAGCTGTAGACAGTTTCTCTGTTGGAAATGCTGTCTCCAGAGAAGCTTACACGATTGGTTTTATTGATTTCCCTACTACCAGTTTTTACCTTTTCTGTGAAATATGAAGTTATTTCTACCCCAAGCTCTCTGAACATGTTTGGAAACATCTAAATCTTGAACTGCAATGTTGTATCTGTCCTGGTGAAACATGGCTGTAGCAGTGAGAATTGGGAAGACTCAAACACCAAATACCAGAGTTTGCTAAAAAGATTAACAAATACATCTTGCCACTTCTGTATGCTAGGTTACTTCTCATATAAGAACTAGTGAAGACAAAACCTRTGCAAAGCTACTCTTCTTTTCCTCTTAAATAAATAATGTCAATTTTTGCCTTTACAGGWAAAATTATTTGAGTGTTTTGCATGTACAATACCCTCAGTCAATAAATATGAATTTTTATAGGAATATATATGGGGTGGGAGAGTCCAACAATACTCCACACTTCACAAGTAGCTTCTCACCAACACAGAAAGAGCCTTTAGAGCAGAATTTTGAAAACCACAATACAATATGACCTTAAGAATACTGGTTTTGCTTAAAAAGAAAAAGAACCCTTTAAATCTATGGCTGAATGAAAATGATATCACTGCAAAGAGGGCTACTGCTTGTTGTTATCAAAAGGAGATCAAGTACAGTATCCATTAAGCACAGGAAATAAACAGAAACTACTTTAAGAGTAAATAAAACACAGGCAAACATTCACGTGGCTGCCAGCCCAGTTCAAGTCAAATATTTTTACAAGTGACCTCACACTTCTTGGTCATGGATGATTCAGGGACGCCACACTAAATAYACAAATGTGCAGAGTAGTGGAGTCTAACAAAACAATACAATTAAATAAAATAGTTATTATGTGAACAGGAAATGCAAGGAAGACCTAAATATTTTCTGCTTCAGAAGGACAAAGGTCAAAAGGATCAGTGTCTTSAAGAGCTATGCAACATTAACTGGCTGCAAGCACAAGGAAAGAGCTGGTCAAGATTTCACTACAATTAAACCAGATCTTTTTTTCCTTTTTGTAGCTAAACTTTAAATTCCTGTATTTTAACGCTATTGCTGAGATCTAGAAACTGTGGACTGTGCCAAAGAACTAAGCAGAAGACAAAGAATAACAATGAGGTAAATGAAAATCTCTATAGACTCTTCCCTGTTTAAAAAGGAGGATAAATCACATACCTCTGCTTGAACAAAACACAGATTTGTTACCACACAGAGAAAATTTCAATGCTCAAATCTTATTTTTAGTCAAAATGATACTTTAAAAACATTAGGATTAAGTGGAAGAACATTCCCTGTCTTTTCATGCACCATTCAGAAAAAGCCACGGGGATCCATTTGGCCAGAGACCCTGCAGGATCTGAAGCCACACAACCAGAATATYGAGGGGTGCTGGTCCTCAGACCTTGTACTCCCAAAAAACGACCAAATTCCACAGGATTATTCAGTATAAAGGCAATCCAGAACCACCATTAACACAGAAARGCAATATCACACAATATTATAAAARATTTTATGTYMCTGAAGAGACATTCTCCTACCTGAAAGCAGAATCCTCCAGAAGACCAAACCAGAGACAGCCAGTAACTGCCCAGCGAGGMTTCAGGTGCTTTTTAAAGACTCCACGCCAGGAACAAATTTGCATTGATTGGCCACAGGTGCAACCCATCTCCTCACAGCTGYGCCTAACAGCCCTCATTGCCCCTTGAACAAGGGAAAAAGTTGAAAAGTATTTTATGTCTAAGCCACCATAATCAATAAAAAAGGCTTTTATTCCTTTCTCTTGCCTACTACTATGTAAGAAAAGTAAATTGCCTGAGTATACCAGAATTAAATTATTTAAATCCGGATAAGAGAAAGAATAATGAGATCCTCAGTTCTGGTGCATATGATTTGTTCTCCAATTTAAAAAAAATGTGGTTTTATTAGGCTCATGATGGTAGGAAGATTGAGTTTTTAATTTCAAGTGAGGGCCTGCTCTGAGGAGGGAGCCTGCTTGAGTCCTTGAGCATGGATTTAAATTCTCCTTCACTTCTTTCAGAATTCATATTTCTGTTCTTAATTCATGCTTGAATTTTGCCCCTCAGGCAAAAAATTTGAGCTGGAAAAGATTCTTGATAATAAAGACAATGTAAAAGCTACATTTCACTGAACACTTAGCATTTTGTCCCATTTGGAATATCAGTTTTCATACTATTTCCAGCCAGTGTGCATTTTTGCTTGAAATAAACTGTTTAGCCACATGTGCATGCCAGTTTAAACACTGCTGGTTGGAGAACATTATTTTCACCTTTATTGGACAAAAAGTATCATAGGAAGTTGCCTCCCTCTGGAAATTGAACCCAGTTGGAAATAAATTAACTGGGATACAGCCAGGCTTGGAAAATGTAAAACAAAAATCTACTCAGCAGAGAGGTGCACATCTCATATGCTTCAATGAAGTTATCTTTTAAGAAGATGAAATTCTTTCTGTGTCCACATCCCACAAAAAACAGCTGGACTTTGCAGAATTCATGTCATACTTCTGCATGCTCCCAGAGATGCAGCAGGATCCTAAAAGCATTTGATTTTAATGAGATAAAATATTCCATATTAATGCATCTCACAGTCTGCAGCAACAAGCAGTGTCCCACTACAACGTATTTTATGTATTGAGAGCATAAATGAGAATTCTKGCCTCATGGTTTGCAGGCTGCATACACAGACAGTGAGGAAAAGGAGTTTATCCTTATTTTGTTTGTGAATTGACTGCAGAGGGTACTGGATAAAATTCTAGATGATTGCCTAAACAACACCCAGAACAAAGTCAGTAATTCAGGATATGTCTCCTGACTTCTAGGAGTATCTATAGATTGCACATTCCAAAGAAATTTCCAAACAACAGAAGCCAAAAAMTCCCTGCAGAGTCTTAAGAACAGGTTGTAGAGGAAACACAGCCAACTTCAGAGGAATTTTACAAATTAAAAATAGCCCACAGSACTATTCCTCTGAAAGCCTGGAGAAACAGGATTTTTCAGGAATGTGTCTTTTTTCAGGAATGTGTTTCCTGAAAAGTCCAAAACATTTTCTTTATACATGATGGTGTGTACTACACACCAAGCAACATTCTTTTCCATTTTTCATGCTTTTCAAATTTGAAAATGTGATTCAGACATCCCAACTGCTATGTTTTTAATACCTATATTTATTTGATAATGCAACCTATGATAACATGCACAGTCTTGCTACTTGGAAGAAAATGTTTTCTGTTCTTTTTTTAATTTGTATTTAAATTTTTGACACAATACTTGATTTTTCAAGTTGTGCTGATAAATCAGAGGGTGGCTTGAAATTGTTCCTTCTCATTAATGTGGTTCCATTGTTAGAAGACACTTTTGGTCCAGGTAGCCCTCTYATCCTAAATGCCACAATTGCCCTCAGACATCCTGTGGCTGAAAAATTCCTATATCCCTTTGGGGGGATATAAGTTACAATCTTACACTAACAAAATKTGGGACATGTTCATCTCAGCTGCATATTTCTTAACTTAATTGGCTCCAAAAGTATTTCAGATTTTCATTGCTGCCATAATTTCTGTGTCCACATCTTGTAAAACAATTCAGACCAGTGGGCAGTCACATCCCAGAGGAATTAGAGTGAATTAAATAAAGCTTGGCCCATTTCTCAGAATAAGGCAACGAAGACTGCTTTGAAAATTTGTAAGATATAACTGTTATTGATATTCTGGATATCTTTACATCTCCTATCAAGCACACAGACCAGTCAGCAAATTATTAACAAGTGAAATGCCAGCTGTGAGTGAGTAATTTGTGAAGCTGTGGGATTTTTTTCTTTCTTTCCTTCCTTTTTTTTTWATTTCCTGCCCRACATTTTAYGGATTAAATTCTGGGCAGCRTAACTCTGGCAGCACACCTATGTGACAGGTGAGATTTTCTGCAGGAAGAGAAACCATGAGGCCTCCATTACCCTCTCCAGCATGAGTCTTTCCCACTTCACGAACTTCCAGAGAATGTCTGGGGTTCTGAATGAAAGACTGAAATTAAAAGCTGAAATACAGCAGCAAAGTGTTGTGACAAAGTTTCCATCATAAATTTACATATCTGTAGCAAAAGAAATTATCAATGCCCAAATTACTTTTAATCACATGGTATTTTGAAGTGCTGTGGAAGAAACAATTGGGTCATCTATGATTTAAATTTTATTGTCTTGATTGCAACTGGTTTTCCCTCMGTTTCTCAATTTGTACCCACTAAGACTCAGCTAACTGAAGGTCTTGGCTTCACACACCCCCACTTTTTCTCTGTCACCACAGTAAAAACAATGAACAGATGACAAAAAAAAAATTCCTTTTCCCAACAGGTCACTCTCATATTGTACTCCAGAGGGCACCCATGAATGAATGGCAAATGGCCACTCGGAGAGTTGCCAAATGCCATTAATCAATGCACCAATGTGGCAACAYTGAGCTTTGTGACAGGCATGATTTAATCTATTGTTTGGTAATCAACCTCATCTACRGACATTCTGTAGCTCTTATAAATCCAAGAGTTATTGTTGCTCTTTTGGAGYAGAGCACTTCCAGAATGTCTCACTTAATAATCACAAATTGCTCTTTTCTCCAGTCAAAGAGGTGAACATTCCATGATTGTTGGAGAGAACAGATTATGTCAGCTGGACCCAACAGTGTGTGCTTTGTCTCATTGAATCTTGCTGYACCCCAAGCAGCCCTCCCAAAGCTCTGTGCAGTCTCCATGCTGGAAGTTGCTCCCTGGGAGCAGTGGATAATAATGTCATTCATCCAGTGCCTGATTCACATTGAATCACTGGAATGACTTACCCCCCAATTAAAGGGCAACGTTACTTCCGCTGCTTAGTGTTCCTCTGATTTACAACCTAGCACCATGAMGTACCCAAAAACCCCCAAACCTATCTCATCAGTATGCAATAGTTAGAGGATTGCTTCATCCCCAATTTTATCTTTGTCTATTAAGACAAATAATCCAGTTGATGAAGGGAGGAGGGAATAATTTTGGCCGTTTCAGAATGTGCACACTCAAAACTTTTCAAATATTCTGAATTTATACTGAGACAAGATCTGGGGACAAAGCTGTCATTTGTAACATTTCAGATTGCAAAACGGAAGCCTATAAAATTTACACTTGTAAAGACTAAAAAGATAACTCCCAAAGAAAATGGATCAACTTATGGAGTCTCCCTCACTGGAGATATTCCAGAACCCTCTGGACACAATCCTGTGCCCTGTACTCTGGGATGACACTGCTTGTACAGGGAACTTGGACTGGGTGAACCACTGTGGGCTCTTCCCAACTGACCCATTTGATTCTGGGATACCATAACATTCTGGAACCCATAAGATTCTGGGATTCTCTCTCTGCCTGAGACAAACYGGGGCTGCCAGATCACAGATTAATAGACAGAATGGTTTAGGTTGGAAGGGTCCTTAAATCCCTTTTTATTCCACCCCCCAGGCTGTTTATTCCACACCTTCCACCATCCCAGGCTGTTCCAAGCCCCATYCAACCTGGCCTTGGACACTTCCARGGATCCAGGGGCAGCCACAGYTTCTCTGGGCACCCTGTGCCAGGGCCTGCACACCCTCACAGGGAAGAATTTCTTCCTAAAATAAAATCAAAACCAATTCTCTGTCAGTARGAAGCCATCTCACTCCAGGCCCTTCTAAAATGTCTCTATCTTTCTTGTAGTTCCCTTCAGATCCTGGAAAGCCACCATCAGGTCACCCTGGAGTTCCTGTTGTCCAGGCTGAACAATCCCAATTCTCTCAGCTTTTTCTCACAGGAGATGTGCTCCAAGTGTGGGACAAGCAGTAAATCCCTGCCCCATGGAGCAGCAGTGAAGAGGCAGAAGAGCATGAAATGCCCATGAAAAAAAGCACAGAGTGCTGGTGGACACTTCATCAGTGTCTAATGCAGACAGAATTAGAACTAGGCTTGCTGAATCAGACTCTTATTAGTGAAGCAAATAGAAAATAGGGGCTGGTTTGTGCTTTGAGCACAATGCTGGTTGCATGGAGGGATTTTAAAAGACAGAACTCAGCTTCTGAAATTAGACAGAAAAATAGGTAGAGGGGTCATGAACTTTTTGTATCCAATTACCCTGATCTGTTTTTCTTTATTAAGAATAGAATAGGTTGGTTTGAGTGAAACATCCCCAGTGATGAACAATTCTGATTCAAATAAATGAATCAAATTATCTCTTTACATCAGTTGTATCAGAACAACATAAAATCCAGTGGCAAAACCAATGACAGTACATGATCAAAGCAAATGACACAGAGGGCCCAGACCATGTTTCCTTCAGCAATATGGTTTACTGAACCCAAATTATCAAMCTTCAGCACAGTTGCAGAACTGTGACAAGGAAGCAGAAGCACCAGAAAGATTAAAAACTCCAGGGTATTGTATTATAATTAATTGGTTACAAATTCCAGCGTCACTGGAATTTAAGATTAATCCAGATGGATCTGCCAGATCCAAACCTGGTAAAACAAGAATGAGCTCGAACTCAGATAATTTAATTACACTTATGGTGACTTACAAGATCCATGGATTGTCCACAGGAACAGAATACATCTGGTTTGACATCTATGTACATTTTTCTACTGATCTGTGTGTTTTTAACAATAAAATATATATGCTTGAGAATGAGAAACACAATATGCAATAGGATWAATAGTTATAAAGGGAGTTATTTGTAATCCCCTCAGTATTATGGCCTGAGGATAATTTAGTGATGAGTCAAATGGTCTCCAGTGTAAGYCAGGAACCAAATGGCAGAAGAAGTGGTTTTTAAGGGCTGGAAAARATGACATATCTGAGCAGTGCTTCAAGGCCTGCACGGTGTGAATAACGTTTAACTCGCAGCTGTTATGAAACCAGCTGGACAGGGGACACATCGAGGGCTGGAGCCACCACCCTCTTCCCTTCTGATCTAAATTCTTTAACATCTGATGGATTTCATCATAATGAGCCCCTAAAGACAGTTGTTTTGAATTAATCAAGTGAAAGCTGTGAGATATTTCTCAGTGGAGCCCAGTTGTACATTACCACCTATCTTGATGGTTTGAGGCATTACTRGAGTTCAAAAATTCCCATTACATTTCCATCCCACACAGTCTGGGTCCAGACTTTTGCAAACTGTCAGAAGCAAAAGCTGTGCYTGTAATCCTATTTTAAGGAGATCCAACACCTTCCATGTCATAGTCTTCCAGGACAACAGGAAAAAGTGGGGCAGAAGTTCTGTTCTATTTGCTAAATAAATAGAACCTGAAATTCAAGATATTGAATAGAATACCTGAATGGAACCTATAATTCAAGATATTACACTGTAGAAACTGCAATGTGTCAAATATTTAGAGAAATAAGTGGATGTGGGCTTATGGTGGAATAGTGGCAAAGTCATWCACAGAATTAAGAAGTTGTGGCTAATAAACCCCAATGAAACCCCCCAGTTTTTAGCCAATCTGCTTTATGGCAAATATTTAAATCATTCTCATTCTCCTTCAGCTAAAACTGAAGAGATTTTTTGACTATGGTTTTAGAAAAAAATAGACTCTAATTGAATAGATATGGAAATTACTTTGGAGATTAGTGTTTTACAATCAATTGTCCTTCACTTGATACCATAACAGTCTTTTCACCATCTCCAGTTTTCAAATTGTGCAAAAGTTCCACTTGTTCCAGTATTTAGAGGAAGCTCTTGGCAATGGTCATGACATCACCACATATTCTATTGTTTTCACACGTCTCTGGTGTTAGGACATTTTAAACATCTCAGGTAAATAAAAACTAATTTTTTGCTTAGTTTTTGATCTAAGTGTTCTTTTGCTGAATATCTTGGATTTTTCCCCCAGCTGTGTGAGATACCGTAGTACCAGATATAAAACTCAGGGCATAAACAGGGATGTCCCTCTGCTCCAAGAGTTTTCTTCTTTCTTTGTAGCCAGCTTAGCAAACAAGAAGGAGAAAGTAGAGGAGTCTAGCATTTATTAAAATGCATAACCTGCATTTATTTTGCTGGAAGGAGGGTTCTGAGAAAAGGGAAACAAGACTGGAAGTTCAAAAAGAAAAAGGAAGGAAACGTGCAACATGCTTGGGCAATTAATTGTGGTTTTAGTGATTAATGAATTCTCAGGACTTGGCAAACCTAATGTATGTAATCACATAAAGGATGTTWAAAAAAAACCATAAGGAAAGGTCCTGTTTAGTTATGGGCTTTTTAAAAAGAGTATAATACTAGATAAGCTAAACATAGAATACTGATCAGAATACAGGCTCAGATTAGTGTTACTTCTTTCAATTTTGTGAGATTTTTGGTGCAAATCAGAAAAAAAAGAAGTTTTAAAGTATATGATGGTGATTATACTGTGATGAGCTGATACAAAATGTCATGTAAATGATTTTGAATAATTAAATTAAAAATAATTTCACTGTGAAGGGCAAATTTCAACTGAAAACATAAATTCTCACCAATTAACTCTGTGAGATAAAGGTATTGCTTTTCCTCCCTCTGTTTTGCTGAAACACACCAGCACTCATAGKCACTCATCCTTCTTTAAATGGAATTCCTCCAGTGACTCAATGGGATCCAACATACACTTCCTTTATTGTAATTCATCCTAAATTCAGGGTGAATATCTCAAACACTCCCAATACTCCCCTTTTCCCCTAAATATCCTCTTTAATATTTTTAACTGTGACTCACAAGAGACACTGAAAGCTTGAGTAACAAGTGCTGAATGAATTCCTCTTTCACTACAGGAACAAAGATAAGTACACAACAGTACTTCCATGATTATGAGAAAARGATTTCCCCTTTAGCAAGACGATTTTGGGACATATATTGAGTCAGGCTGCTTCTAGATCAGGGCCTATTCTTAGAGGAGGAAATGATCCTTAAATTAACTCTGACTTAATGAATTTCCCTTCATAATGAAAAAATACACTTTATCCAGCTTTTTGCCATGATTTTCATTGCTGTGTAAGAAGAAAGGTCTCACTTTTTGACGCACCAAGGACACTGAATTTTTCACAAGCTCCATGGATAAATTGTCCTCCTTCCTCTAAAAAATTTCCCAATTTTTCTGGTGCTGTTCCAAAAAATTATGCATCTCTTTAAATAGTTTTGCTATGGAGATCTCTTTGGTTTAAAACATTTGTTTCTCAGATTCTCAGTGCTTCTATTAAATCTTGTCTTAAAAGAAACACAAATGTTTCATATTTTATATTCTTTTACTGCACTCACTCCTCACTGCCATACCCAAGATAAAAGAATTCTTTCTGCTAAAAACACCCATCATTAKTGAACTCAGTCTAAAGATCTTTAATATATTTGTTGAAGAGTTCAAGTTCTAATTAATGCCTTTTGGTAAGTTCTGATTTTATAAATATACTGTGTTATAAGAATTTAGAAATATTAATTCTACATTGAAAATTACTGAAATTCACCATCTTGGCCAGGCAAAGGGGTAAATTGCAGAAAAAACCCTTGATCCTGAGGCCATGTTGAATGAAAGCTGAATTAAACCACTTTGTTAGAGCTATAAGAATACAACTGGAAATCTGTTTAGACTCAGAAAACCTGGCTGAGGTGTTTAAAAAATATGCTGCAAATTTTACCAACAAAAATTAGAATTTACATGTTGATATCATTTTTCTTCTGGGAAATCAGACCCATCCTACTCATATCACATTCAGCACAAAACTGTACAGAAAGAGAATGATTTAGACAGAGGGCCTGAGAGATCACATTCAAAATCACAATAGTAAGATTTAACAACAGCCCCCTTATTTCRGAGGAAAAATACTGCAAGAAATGTCAGTGCTAAGAAATGCCTTAAAATGAGATATTTATGAGTTTTCTATAAAGTTCTGATGTTTCATTCAGCACAATTACAAGACTTTTCACATGGTTTTGAAAGAAAATGGGGTYCTGGAAATTTCTGAGGTTTTGTAGAATTGCTGGTATCAGTCTGTTGCCCAAAATGTTAAATCAGTGAGGTTGTGTTATAGATGATTCACATCTTCAGAGAAAACACTGAATGGGCCAAAGTCATGCTTGGTGCAACTCCAATGTGTTTAATGGAGTTACATGAGGGATTGATTTTTGTTAATCTTGGATCAAACTGTTCAGTTACATTAAATTTTAGCTTAAAAAATAATAAACTAAGAAGGATAACATGAGGCCCTGGGACCSACAGGCCTCATTCCTCAGAGACACSATGAGCTCATCTCCAAGGCTGGTTCACAGATATTCAACAAATTGACTTCCACCTCCTCCCTTGGAAATGGGGCTGCACTGGGACTCTCCTCGGTTTGTTCCTGTTTTCTCAGGGATGAAAAAGTGGAGGGACTGGTCCCCACTGTGGGAAGGAGATCCAAAATAAACWGGTTCTTTAGGGAATGCAGCACAGTTAGAGCAGGAAGTGGTGGAACAGGACATGCAGATGAGTGCTCTGGGCTATGCTGGGTGCCCATCAGCTCCTTCCAGAGTGTTAAATGGAAACAAACCTTTGCTCCGATGGCAACAGATGAGCAAGTTCATCTTTTCACCACAGCAAACACTCTGAAGGCCATGAGAAACAATTCACTTTCAGCCCTGAGGAAGACACATTGCACTTCATAGAAAACAAAGCTTTTCCTCCTGCAGCCACACTCYCAGAAATCCACCCAGTGGGATCAATCAGTTCTTAGATGGTTCTCCCCAGGCTGTGTGACAAAACAGCTTGAAGATGCTCTACAGCCCTGATCAACACTGGCTACTTGAGGTCCAACATCTCAAACCAAACAGGGGCTGGAACCCRGAGAAGCCAGTCCAGGGAAACTTCTTTCTAATTCTCCCCAGGTGGAAATCCCCTTCTGTTCAGAAATGGGAAGATTTGAAGCTGACATAATTTTTTGGTTTCCCTCCTCAGCCTCCACCTAAGGATAGCAGATGTTCAAATGACGTGCTTCAATAATAAAAACTGAAAAGTTGCATACTTTTTTGTCTTCTTTTCAATCTAGACACTGAGAGATATGTTTAAATGACTGCTTTTACATATTTGTTGCAAAAAAAAGGAGATAATAGAGAGTGTTTTGTACAGCAAACCACACTGCAGCCTTCCACGTACACTTTGATCATTTGCAGCAGCCCTGGCATTTCAGGGTTTCTTTGGGTTGCTTCCCTCACTGAAGTGCAGCAGGGACTTTTTAATCTTTGTTTTTTTCTTTTTTTCTCACCATTCACAAGCCCACCCAGGCAGTGTGTAATTCATCCAGACAGGAAATATTCCATTGTGTGGGCCAGAGCACTTGGAAATGATTCACTTGTACCTGAGTTCAAAGCTTCTGGCATAGATCTATTGCACATTCTAGTCTGCAGTCATTCTTGCCTCAGACTTCTGTGTTCCATGCAAATCAGCTGCTAGAGCAAGGCTTATGAAAGTTCAGTGGCTTCAAACTATCCTGGATTTGAAAGTTCATCTGRGATTTATGAAAAGGAAGCAGAGAATAAATCTTCTAGGGGCAAAACCCTGCAGGAAAAGACTGCACTTCATGCAACTGCTAGCCCAGAAGAGAGACTTTATTTTCCCCCTAGGCTGTAAAGTGATTTGAAGTCCAGCATCTTAACTCACCCCATAATGATGTGTATATAAGATTACACCACTTTCCCAGCAATCTTCTTCCTGGTTTGTTTAGTGCTGCTCAGCACAGGTGGAGGAAATAAGAYAAACATCACCTTCACTGCTGGTCTGCTGTCTTAGTGCATGCGATGAAGGCGCCTGTGAGAAATCCACATTATGCCTGGATACAAATAGGAAATTATTTTCCCATTGCATGGAAACATTGGAGATGACTCTGTCTCTCCTCTCACCTGATACAATTTGCATTGTGTTCAAAAAAAAAAGATCCCTTGGAAGTGAAATGTAACAGAAAGGTAAGAACAGTAAAGGGTAAAAATCTGCATCCCTCAGTGACCCTAAACTTGTAATATTACAATTCTCCAAGGAGCACCAAAGGCAAGACTMTCAACCCACAATTTCCCTCAGTTTTAGTGTTTTTCTGAATCACTAAGCATATWAYTGTTTGGACAGCACCCTCAAGCACAGGGTGGAATTGTTGGGATGTCCTGTGCAGGCCCAGGAGYGGGATGATGCTTGTGGGTCCCYTCCAACTCAGGATGTTCTGCAATTCTGTGTATTCAAATGTAATATTTCAAACCCAATATATTAAGGAAAGGTCTACAGACTTTGGCAGGCTCTACACCAAAGCATCAGCTGCAGAAAAACTGCTTAGTTCTTATCAATTTCCTGAGCCATCCAGTTTATAGACCTGCCTTCAGCAGCCTGAGCTGATATACCCCACATAAGAGCTGTAAGTATCTCCTTTTATCCATTCTAGGTGATTTGGAGCATTTTTTTAACAACTCCAAAAATGTCAGAAGAAAACCACTGGCAAAACAAGGTGCACACTTTGCAGGATTGAATCATTCCAACCCTTCTATCATGTATTCTATCTGGATTATTGGAGTTCCACGAGTTCACACTAGAGATCACCACCGGGTAGAAGATTAGAACAAGCAAATGGTGCAGAAYTGCAGAGGACAAACATGCAGCATCTTTTATCCCTGCTTCCAATTTCCAGCATTATTTTGCAAGGCACTTTGGAAGGAGYTGAGGTCAAGCTTCAATTGGTCACCCAGGGAAGCTGTGGCTACCCCTGGATCCTGGAAGTGTCTAAGGACAGCTGGGAAGGGGTTTGGAGCAACTTGGGATAGTGGAAGGCGTCCCTGTCTATGGCAGGGGTGGCAATGGATGAGCTTATAAGGTCCCTCCCAAACAAAGCCATTCTGTGATAAWTCTGTGATTATCTGAATGACTCAGAAGACTTGAATGCAAAAATATGGATCAAAAAACATGGTTGATGAGCACAGGGCCATGGGATCTGCCAATTCTAAAATTACTCATTTTACTGTGGGAAAATAAAAAGCACAAACATCTTTTCTACTGTTTCTCGAAAATAACCCTACATGTGATGATCAGTAACCCAGCAAACGACAGTTTTCAAAACAGCTGACCAGCATTTTCTAGAAGCACATTCAGAAACCAAAATTGCTCTGACTAACAGGAAGTTCTTCATTATAAATTACCTTCAATACAGTGAGAAATGTTTGTTACCAGCTGAGCCATGTAGTTCTAGAAGGAAAACACAGWGGGAAAATATCTCATATTGACAGCTCCAGGTGCACAAGATGTCAAACACCAGAAAAACTTTCAATAGMCTGCTTCCTGAATCATTGCTTCTGCATGAGAATTCTGTATCCTGATTTTGGAAGGTTACCTTCTCTTTTTCTTCCCAGGTCTCTTTATTTTCCCCTCCCTTGTTGTCACTGTGTAAAAAATGTGAAAGTTTGACCTACTCCTTTTTTTTGGTAGATTTGAACTTGKGCCTATTTACTCACAGTGATTGTTAAGATACAACCAGGTAGAAAGGAGCAGCAGAAGTCAGAGGAGAGAAGATGAAGAGCTAAGAGACAAAACCCAGCAATATTTCTTTTTCAAAGATTTCCTCTCAGGAATGAGGCTGGGTCAGGGGGATCTTTATTAAGTTTCTGCCTCATCAGGCAACCTCTGGTATGCTTTTGATAAGTAAATATAAACTCTGGGATTTCGCCAAGTGATCTGTAAAAGGGGAATCCTAATATTGATGGCTGCTATTTCCTGTTAAAACATAAATAAATCTGCAGAAATCCAGACCTAGTATTTAAGTCATAAATCTCACACCACAAGCTGAAAACACAATCACTCCATGAGGAAAAGGAAAGTTGGAGCAGAAGGGAAGCACTTTCCCAAGGTCAGAAAGGCAGGAACAGCAAGATGCAGGTTTTGAGCTGGGTCACCATTCCCCAGGCTGAGGATTTGGTGGGGCAGGAAGGAGGCTGCACATCTGCACGACACAGCTGACAGTGTAAAGGGGAAAAAAGGACTCAGGACCTCACCTCCAGGAGCTGGCATTGCCAAGTTTCCCCATGAAGGCCTCCTTGAATGGTTTGAAGCCACAGAGAAAGGGTCTAAATGACTCAAATCTAAAGGAATGGTCAGAAACTCTCTTACTCACAGGTGTTGCTCCAWAAAAGTGTTTCATTGGTTCAGTGTTTGAACCAAAGGAAAAAAAAAGAATATTATCAAGGGATTAAAAACATCCTACTTTAAAATTATWTGTCCAGCAGCTAATTGGTAATCATAAATCTAGGCTTTTGTGCTGGTTTTGAAAAATATTATGCGGACAAATATGTTATCCCAA
Organism: Cardinalis cardinalis; assembly: GCA_014549065.1. NCBI lineage: Eukaryota > Metazoa > Chordata > Aves > Passeriformes > Cardinalidae > Cardinalis > Cardinalis cardinalis. The sequence continues at coordinate 106,023 of JACDOX010000433.1, read as the reverse complement.
AAGTTTGTGTGGGTAGGAAACATAAATAGAGCATCACAAAAGCTTTTGCTGTCAGTTATCACATAGGCTGAGAATTTYCCTTTGTTCCATAGTAGCTGGTAGTGTAAATATGGATCTCATGTAGGCAAACTTAAAAGTCTGATGGGAAAGTRAAGTTTTTCCTTATGTTTGGAAAAGACAAGTGCGTACTAAAAACCAAAATGAAGAACACCTTGTATGGACCTCATTTCCAAAATATGTGAAAACTGGCAAGAGTATACAAAAACCCCCAGTTCATTTTCATGTAACCATTTAAATCCTTTAATAAGCTRTATTACTTATATTTTATCTATTACAGACTAAAGACATCTGAATTTACTGTAAGAAATCCACCTCAATATTTCCTTTTTRCGTTCAGTTTCTCCTTTGGTTCATTTCTGATGACAAGCAGACTGACGGGAAGGAGAGAAACAAACACAAATAATCTTTAAAACAGCCTGTTCTGATTATGGGTGTGCTTGTGACTAAGGCCCTTGACTGAAACTCAATTTCTGGTTCAGATTTTGGCTCTTGCTTGGAACTGCACAGGTCACAGAATTTATCTCAATTCCTTGAACTGAAAAATGGGGATAGTTTTAATTTTATGGTGACTTTGTCAGGACAGTTTGACTTACAGTCAAAGGTATCACAGACATCTGGATGAAAAGCAGCATCCCAGGTCTCATCACCATGTGGAATGTGCTTACTATCAGCAATGTTTTATGTTCAGTTTTTACGGAATTGTTCTCAAATTCCTGCAAGTCTTGTGCTGATTAYGGACATCCCATCTTTTATGGAAACTGAAGCAAACTGTTTGTTTTATGGCTTTTAATCAGACAGTAGGCAGCAACAACATGTGGCAATACGCTAAAGAATCAGAATTCTTCTGGCAAATATCTGAAATAACCCTGCATCTAGAAAAGAGACCCATTTGTAACCAGATGGCAAAGAAAAACAGGAGAAAGACATCCTGTAATGAGTATTACCTCAGCAAAACCACCCTTATCTTCAGCACAGAGCCAGCTGTGTTGCATATAACTGCAGGAGATCTCAGGGCTGAACTCCAGCTCTGGGATTATTGATGTTGGCCTSGGATGGGAAATACACTCCTAATAAATGAAAGCTTCTGTGCTCTTCACAGATCTCTTCATTCTTTTGAAAGCTGATGGTTTGTAGGCATTGTCAGCCACTCAGGCCCACTTCATGTGCTCCACAAACCAGACTGAAGAGCTCTCACTGTGCTCTCAGAAACAAACCTRATTTCAGAGAAATTAAAATCCAGGGATAGCAAACAAACAGTCAGGAGATGAATCAGGTCTAAATTAATGCCCCCCCAGGGGATGTTATGAATGGGTAGGGAAAATACCATGGTATTTTGCAGGAACTTTATAGGCAAAGTTGCCATGGGTGTCAGATTTTGCTGCCTAAAAAAGGTGTCCTGATATCCCATAATTTAAGCACAGTAGGTTTGAAACTGGCCAAAAACCTCATCATTTCTCTTCTAATTTTACGTGTGTACATACAAATGAGTGTGCATGGGTATCTTTCTTTTCTCTCCTCACATTAAGCAGCAGTTCAGAGCTGTACAGGCATTTCCATTTGTGCAAGCACGCTGCACATTTCAGTCCAGCAAACCTGCAAGTTAACTGCTGCCTGGAGAGCCAGCCCTTGGACTGATTGGAATTTCATTTAAGACAACAATCCTGGAGTGCCCYGGCCTTCTCCTGCCTCTAAAACACACGTGCTGAGCTTGGAAAAACAGCTGTAAATGTGCTGAGAGGAAATTGTAGAGTGCTCTTTGCTCTGTGCCCCGCTCCATGGCAGGATGGGAAAGGGCAGGCTGGGAAATGCCTTGGAAAATGCTACCACATGAGGCTCCTATGAAACCCTACACTGGCCATTCCAAGGCAGGGCCACTGAGGACTGGAATGGAGAGAGAAAATTCCCAGATTTATTGCAAGGGCCACTGTAGCTCATTCCTGAGATTTGACAACAAGAGGTCTGTCGGCATGAGAAATGCTTGGTGCCTTTTTTTTTTTTGGCATTAAAGGACTTAGGAATGGCAAGTGACACCTGATACCTGTCACAATGTCTGTGGGATATCCAGGAATTTTCAATCACTTCACGTGGCCTGGAATTTCTACGATTCTCTCCACAAAATTGGGAGAGACAAGAAACTTTATTTAGAGCCTTCACCATAGGCAGGAAGTTCGCTAAAATTCACAAACTTCGGCCAGGAGTTCACTGTTCATTTTTGGTTTAAACTACCACTTCTACAATAGTATTTTCCTTTTTAAGAAGCACTTAAATAGTCTTATTAAGAAATTCAACCATAGAAATATTTCAATACTGAAATACAAATCTTCCTTCCTAAAGGTGAAAAACCCCATGAAGAACAGTGCTGTATAGTGTGCAATCCTGCTTTTATACACTGAACACCAGATTTAAATATCTGTACCAGCCCTCTAGCACTCCTGAATAATTTACCTTTCAAAAYCATGAGATTAAGTAAAGTTTTCACTTTCACTTTCTCATTAAAGTGGCCAAAATTTCTTATATCAAAAAAAAAATAATAGTTCTTTTGCCCATTTTTTATTCACATTTTAAAGCATTCTACAGCAGTTAAGGCAAAAGACAGAATGTCTTTAAAACATTTAATTATTTCAAGATTTAATGCTACTGGAAGTATTCAAAAAGTATCCCATAAACTTTATGCTTTCTAGAAATCAGCTACTTTTGCAAGTTCATATTAGAGATAATTTTATTACAGAGTTGAAGGGTGCAGTGATATAAGGGAATACATTTTCTCTAAAAACAAATTTTATGGATTATTTGTTCTACAGTGCTGCTGTGATAAAAAACCCCTAACAAAACACTGGGGGTTTCTACCTTGCCATTAATATGTATATATTTTCTCATATAACTTTAAAGCACATATTGCAGAAGAAATTGAAATATGATCCCTACAGATAGCAAAATAGAAGATTTTCTGGTAAATAAGGGGAGTGTGATGTGTGTGGCAGAAAGATGCACAAGAAAAAGATTTTTCTCTTAAGTAATTTTGTTTCTTATGTAATTTTACTTTCTGCTTTAAAAGAAATTATCTTCAAGGTCTGGTATATATAATTTATACAAAAGTGTTTTATTTGGTATTTCAAAGCAGAATAGCCTCTACACCTATTGCTGAGGAAAAAAAGAAAAAAAAAAGATAAACAAATAATATTACTACAAAATAGTTTAAATGTTTTGGTTTTTTGTTGTTTTTCTTCCAGGAAATATTTCATGTGTATCAACCCCACAGAGAAACCAGAGGGAAAACACAAACAAACCAAGTGGAAAGTGCTCCTGGCAGCAGATGAGCACCGCAGAGACATCTCACTGTCACTGGAGGAACTTTTTTCTTTTACAACTACTTTATTTATTTTTCCTTGATAGCAAACTATTTCAAGAGTTATYAGGGGACTTCAGAGTTTTACAGGAAATGGTGATCACAGGTCTCTGGTACAAATGAGACCATGGGGGTTGTAGCTCACATGAATTTTATGAAGATGAGGATTGAGGTGRCACTGTAGAGGATAGCAGAGATTCTGTGGAAATAAAAACATGGCCTGACCTCTCCCATAATGTATAAAATCTATAAATTGCCACCAAAATCTGCTTCAAAAGATGCAGAAACCTGCACACTTCTATAAAAGACGAGTCATGGAGAAACCAGTTTTACTACAAGCAGTCATTTCCAATTAATTTGTTTAGCATGTGACCTGTGTYTGGCCTCAGACCTGTGGCAAAGTTTGGAGTAAAACATTCAAATCTGAGCCTATATTGACACAGAACATCTCCTTTTTATTTCCAACAAAGATGAAGGAAAATATATCTCATCATCTTCCCAATTAAAAAAAAAAAATCTGATAGCAATTTTGCACTGAAACATATTAAAATGCTTCACAAAAGAACACCAAAAAACCCTRCTTCCCAAACAACATACTTGAACAGGAATGGGTATAAAAATCAGGAATGTAAAAGCATTTTTTTTCCTTTTCCCAATTTTAAAAGGATTATAATGCTATTTCCTTAATCCAAAGAAAAAGGATATTAAATTGACTATTAATGTCTAATTGTCTTAAATCCTGTCAGATGCAAGTGTYTGGATTTGAAACTTTCCAAAAAAAGTACAGAACAGGATTTTAAAGCTGGCCTGGAGCTAAAAGGAGACTTACATGGCACTGAATATCCACACATCTCTCTAATGAGACTTTTTTACTGCACAATAAATCTAAAACCAGTTTGTATAYGCACTGCAATAGCACTATGACTCAAGCAGCATTAATCAAGTGTTATGGTAACCTCATTTTAAAGCACAGTCAAACATTTCTATCACTGTGCTTCACTTCTTACCAAGATCCTTTTAATAGGAAGGGTTTTAGGATGTCCCATGCATTGGCTTTCCTTATAAAAACGTCAGGCCTCAGAGTGTACCTACATACCCAGAATTCTTTCCTGTGCTTTCTGCTGTGTGCCAGARCTGACATCATTCCTGCTGTGTTTGAACAGCTGCTGCTCACCCAACTGCAGCAGTTCAGAGGTGCAGCCTAGGCCAGGACCCTGCTTTTCAGAAAGAAATAGAGCATGAGGAAATAGGATGGATCCCCAAACATCCCTGTCCCTTCCCATGAGGGATTAACTTGTTCAGTTAAAAGGTGCCTGCTGCTTTGCCAGGGCAGATTTCATCCCACACCTCAGAACTTCAGGGTGATATCACAGAGTTTGATTTTCAATGGCTCAAGGATGTGATACTGTGGTTTAACCCAGCAGGTAACTCAGCACCCCAGTGGAAGGGGGGCAGAATTGGGGGGAAAATAATAAAATTTCCTTTGAGAAGAACATCAGGTAGTCCTCACACAGGGTTTCACCTGAGTTAGTCTTTGGTTGTTCTGTYTTTGGGGTTTTTCATCCTTTCCAGCCCAAATGTGGACTGATTGCATGTTTATTGTCATTGAAGTTTGTAACATGGTTATAAACCAAAAAGCAATCATCCTGTCCTCATCCCAATCCTTAAATCCACCTCTCAATGAGGTGAAAAAGATCMAGACTGAAACAGCCATTAAGGAAAGGAAATATTCCTTGGCTACCAGAGTCACATCTGTTAAGAGATGAGTGCTGTACTCAGATTTTCATAGACCTGAACCCTAAATCTTCAGAAGCCCTGGAGAACCAACATTTTCTGCTACATTAGGTTTGCTTTGGAATGTGTTGGTTTTAGCTGCATTTTGTCAAATGACATCCATATTTCTAAGGCTGAATTCTGCTCAGTTTAGAGWGGATCAGCAGAGCAGGGGCCTAAAGACAAACCAGAGAAACCTGCAGAGATGTGCCCTGTCAGGATGCTGGATTTTCTGCRTGGAATTTTATGCACCCCTTCATCTTTTCAACTCTCCTTATCCAGTGAAATGAAATACACTCATGGAAACACAAAACACAGCTTCCTTTCACTCCATTTGATGATAATGAAGCTCAAGAAACCCAGATGAAGCAAAGGACCTTCCAATGGTGTTGTAGGGAATGAATTAAAATAAAAAGCATGGTGCAGATGAAGTATGCAAGTCATTTTCAGCTCATAAATCCTGATTTTAAAGTGAAAAGGATACACAGAGGATGTATAAAAGTTTAGTGGCTACAGTCCTTCTAGTGTCAAAAACATGTGCTTACATAAGAACGCACACTTCTGGGGAAAAAATGTGAAGCCATTAAGTGGTAAGATGTTAGTAAATCAGCTTTGGGTCAACTCAGCCCCATTGTGCACCTGCACATGCATTTCACTGTGCTCCAACCTGTCTGCCACACCACTCACTAAATCAATCCATGATTTACAGAATGAAGGAGCTCACAGCAAGGAGTGAGTCACAATATTTATTTGAATTTCATTGACCCCTGGTGGGAATGAGGGAAGGGGTGGTACTGTCCAGTTCTGTGAGTGCAGTGTTTTCTTGTCCCATGCCAAGAAACTTTATTTTTACTGGGACAACTTCTGAGTTGGAGACATAWATAGCAAAACCAGTACTCCTGCTGGCCACCTCCTCAAGTGAGCGCTGGAGGGAGAGGAAGGAGATTTAGTTCAGCCTTGGCTGTCACCAGGCAACAAAAGAATAAACACAAGGACACAGGGCCAATGCAGAATGAAATTATGTGCTTTGTGTCTTTACATTCTCTATTGATTACTCTGCATACAAGCATATATAATAAATATATTCGTTGCCTATGAGTGTGTGTGTAAAATCCAGCGAAGGTTCGTATTTTTATATGTGTTCTAACATCATAGAAGATAATTAGATACAAAAGCAGAGCTGGAGACCAAACCTTACTTCTTTCTTTCCTCTACTCCAAACATGAAAACATGATCAAGGTGCTGGAATTCCATCTCACAGTTCTTCCTGCTCATGAAGATGAGCTTTTTATGTCCACAGTCAGCTCTGTAAACCCACTTGGGATGTCCCATCACAGCCTCCAAAACTAGAGAGGGACTCCTGTTGCTAAGTTTATTCTATTTACGTTCCTTGTAGATGAGGAAAGCAGCAAATTAAGTGAGTTATAGTAGGAAATGGGATGTATTTCTTTTCCTTCAGGGCAATCAGCAAAACAAATGTGGTGTTAATTACCTCTAAATATTCCTGCATAGCAAAAAAACCCCAAAATAAAACATATCTGTTGACTGAGCTACAACATATCTTGGTGCAATGTTGACTTTTCAATTACCCCTTAGAAGAGTGAATTAGTTATTTTTTTTTGATACATGGCCCAAAAGAGTTCAGATCCTGTGCTGGCCTGGAAACCAAACTTAATGATCTGCTTAAAATCTTTAATTTTAATTGAAAATCCCTGACCTTGGAAGATTTGTCAGGATTTGCAGGGTCTGAATTGCTGTTTGGGTTATTCCAGTTTTAGCACCTGTGTCCATTTGAGCACACTGAGGCCTYTGGGTTGTGTCATGCTGCTGCAATGTTTTGGTAAGTGATGTTGAAAACTTATCAAGATGAATTACTCTTCTTTGGACCCATTACCACCAAAATGGCCCAGCATTATGAGCAGCACTGCTGCACGGCCATGAGCAGAGCTCTGCTCACTTGACAAATGGGCTTTAATAACCTTAACAAGAATGTAAAACTCCTCACAGCTGGTGCTGAGATGAGATCAGCACCTAACACAGCTCAGGTGACAACTGGTCCCTGCTCCCTGCAGYAAAACCATGCAGGTTTCTAGGATGAGTGGGATCACAGAAACACAAATATCCTGAGCTGGAARGGACTCCCAGATTGAATCCAACTCCTGGCCCTGCACAGACACCCCAATAATCCCACCCTGAGCATCCCTGGCAGCYCCTGGAGCTCTGTGGGCAKTCCCTGGGGAGCCTGGGCAGTCCCAGCACCCCTGGGGGAAGAACCTTTCCCTAAATCCAGCCTAAACCTGCCCTGACACAGCTCCAGCTGTTCCCTGGGTGCTGTCCCTGTCCCAGGGAGCAGAGATCAGTGCCTGCCCCTCCTCCTCCTCTCACAAGGAAGTTGTGGGGTACTGGGGCTCTTCTGTGGGAACTGTCAGTCTGGTGCTATYTTCCTGTGCATTGCAAATCTACTAGCAAGACTATGAAGATCATGAAGAGGATTTCACCTGGCCTACTTCTTCAGGCTTTTTGTGGTTTTGTTTTTTTTTTCCAGATTCTTAAGTTCTTCAGAAGGTGTTACAAAACAATTCCTGTTGTGTTCTTCTGTGTGCTGCAAGTTTGGGAATGTGGAGGTTGGTTCTGCCCACTTGTGCAGCTGGAATGACTGGCCCTAGTCCTGAGCCAGTGATGTTATCAGAGTTAATAAACACAAGATTTTAATTCTCTCCTGCAACTAATCACAGCCAGATTTGCAAGTTCGCTCTCAAAGGTTACTTTTCTGAACTCTKTCTGTGCAGTATTTTCTAGTTGAGGTTTGAAGTTTAAATTTTTAATTTTTTRAGAGACATAAACTTCTGACTGCTAAATAAAAGTGTGATGATTGAAAGTTTGTCTCATCCTTGCCTCATCTATTGATTTTACGAATCATGTGAGGGATATCTATTGCCATTAACTCACAGCTAAGCATGCTTTCTTTCAACATTTAAAATAAAAACCTAATATGGACTCTTGCAGCAATTATTCAACTTCTTAATAAAAATTGGACTTAGGGAAACCACAGTAACAAAAAACCACCATAACACATACAAGCAAAGAATGAAAGGTCATTAATGATTTCTTCATGACCATCTCTGYTCCAGAACAGTTCAACTGCTGTCAGAGAAGGGAATAATGAAGTCTGGAAGTTTSCTGTTCTGAATCAGGTCAGAGCAACTGCAAGCCAAACTACACTTGCTGGGAACACCCTTCCAGACAGGAAGGATCTTGGCTAATGAATGCATCTGGGAGATATGGGTCTAATAAACTTGGCACATGGTTGCTCTATCTTGAAAAAAAAAAAATTGCAGAAGTAGGGATCTGGAAAAGTGTAGTTAGGAAAAGCCTGTCAGTGCTATGCACTTAACAAGGTTTTATGACTGTTACCACATTTTCTCTACTCTATGGAACTGAATCTTATGACACATTCCTCAAATAAAAGTGTTTTACTTGGGAAAGAAATGAAAATTCAGGATTTAGTCACCAAAACAGATCTAGACTTTGATATCTGGATTCAACTATCTGCAAAACTTTGTTGCCATGATCAGTGTTTGAGGGTGCAACTTAAAAACCAACCTGTCACAAATTACTATGAATATTAAGCCACAGTATGTAACACAGAGTGAGAATGACAGAACTATTTAGGGAACAAATCACACACAGAGCAGAAAATAYAAACTGGACCCACACATTTTCTTACCAGTGCATCCTGCACTAATCTTTTTTACAGAACATTGAATATCACATCCTTGAATGAGGAAAGAAGAGTTGAGACAGTAACAGTTCTCTGTTGGGCTTCACAATCTCATTGTGTGCCCAGAGCTGTGGCCTKGGGTTGTACAGAACTGCACTGCTGGAGACCAGTTCCCTTTCTTTTTCCAGCTTCTTTTCCAYGAATGAATTTTTTTTTTTAGAGCCATGGATGAACCCTAGGATGATTCTATGATTCTACMRCAAGCAAAGACAGGGACAGGAAGCTCATTTGAGCTGACTTCAAGCTGAGGAAAAACATCCTCACAAAGAGCATCATCTTCACAGTGACCATCATAAACTGAATTAAGGGAATGGRCAGTATCCCATTCTTCTCCAGGGACTTGCACAGCCCAGGCCTGCTGTGMAAGTAGTAAATTAAAGTAGTAAAGAAATGTCTGGCCAGGTTCTTCCCTCCCARTTCCACCTGGGCCTGTACACCCTGATCCCATCCAGAGCTCTGGAAGGAAATGTCTCACAGTTATCACACGTTTACTCTCTGAGCCTGCATCTCCTATATTCTGATTTTCTACACTTCATCACACTTCCCAGTAGTTAATCCCCACACAAAACCAGAAGCTGTTGTCCCTCATGGTGTGCTTTTCTAAAATACCATAAATATTTCCCATCAAAGCAGCCCCAAAGTCTTGGGTGCTGTAAGGGAGCTCTGGTTTATAAGCCAAGCATCACATTACCCCACACTTTCACATCCATCACCAGCAGCTGTCAGTACAGCCTGAGCTGTGCTCTTCTTTAATGTTAGTAAGTTTCAACTGGAATGKGGGAAAAAACTGATTTTTAAAACATGAGGGTGAAAATGGTATGGCTGAGACTGCAATAAGGATGACATTGTAGCTCTAGGTGCTTCTCACTTTTTGGAAAGAAAGAAAACTAAAGAAATCCCTCCTTAAAATTCATGTTGATAAGATGAACTTTTCTGGTCTACATAAGTGAACAAAAGCTGGAAAAATAATGAGAACTAAATAGAAAATTCTCACATTACTTAGGAAATCTAGTTTGACCCACTATGTCCAGACACAGAGGTAGCAGCAGAGGCAGCAGAGGACCTCCCCTTGCTAAAAAAACAAATTATCCCTTCAAACTCACTTGTAAGCTGAAGGTTTTCAAATGATAATTAATAATTGCCATTGTTAGACTCTGAAAAACAAATGCTTATTCAGATMAAGCTGATAGGCAGATTTCAATTTGGCAATTGAGAACTTCTTTAGCTAAACTAAAACAAAAAATCTGTCAGTTCTTCTACTTCTGTCAAAAATGGAGAATTTACATATATATATATTTATGTAWAATTTTATTTCAACTCAGGATAAGCTAGATAAAATGTCTTARAAGTTGCTTTAGTGAAGAATTTTATGATTTCATAAAACTGAGAGCTCACTGCAAGACATGTAGAATCCTTAAACACCCCAATATAACTTCAGCTGTTTTAYACATATATAGATGTATATTATAGATATTTGTATATCCATATATATGCATGAAACATCAGATCTGATGATACCTAATAATTTAGTCTTCCTCTAAATGACAAGTCCATTTAAACACCTAAACCCAGGAATACTGCAGTTTTCAAACACCTTTATACACTTGTTATGATGAAACAGTTTCCAATCAAAGGCAAGAGCTCCCTCTAGACAACAGCTGGGGAATTTTTTTAGCCTGTGTTTTAAGTGAACTTTGAAGAAAATAAAACAAAGTAATAGATGTGGGAAGTCACTCTTCTAAGAAATACGGGACTCTGCCCCTAGGACTTACATTGTGAAAGAATCAATGGTTTGGGGAAGAAAAAAAAATCAGCATGTTTAGCATTTTGAAGTGATTTTTATCATATTATATGGAATTATACAGGTCTTCTCTCAAAACCAAGAGCTCCTCACTCCTTTTCCCTCAGATTTCAGCCCAGAATTAGAACTGCTCAGGTCCCTCCCCAGGATTTCTCCCTGCTTAGCACTGAAATGTTAAGGTTGGAAAGCAGAGATTGGCTTGGGGGTGTTGTGCCAGTGCCAGAGTGACAGAATCTGCCCTTCAGGAGGCAAAGGGTAGAAATTGGCCCCTTTTTTCTAAAGAGGCAGAGACTAAGAAGAAATAGGGCACAAGACTGAAATTACCTGGGGCAGCAGTTTTGGAGCAACCTTAATTTGTTTCACCYGAATTTAAAGACTTCCAGCTGTGCCAGGAATTGCCTGGATAAAGCTGCCTCAGTGCAAAGGAGTGGTTTTGGGGCTCCATCCCTCAGGACTCTCCTGTATTGGATCCCACACAAACCTCCTGGTGCCCACATCTCTGTAACAACATCACATCCTAAAGATTTCCTGGTTTCCAGAATCTTTCTGAGGAAAAACTTGATTATTCCTTTCTCTGCACGAATGCAGAGTTCTAATTAAAATTTTCTAATTAAAAAGTTCTAATTAAAAAATATTCTTTCTTCTCCAGGACAYTGCCTGCATTTTTAAGGGGCATTTTGAGCTCTTTATGTCAGCCAGTGTGTTTGCACTTTTACTAGGAACATTGTCCTTCAAGTGTTGGACTCCTTTCTCTTTTTAAATACCTTCACTATTCTCCACAAAAATAGGATTGGAGATCCTATTTGCCTGCAAATTCTTAAGAGGAAGATTATAAGGCTCAATCAAACTCAATTGAGCAGATCTGTATTCTCCAACCTGTTCCTTCCCTAATTGATAACAAAACCTTGCTCTGTACCAGTCATATTAACTTTATAAACTTCCTCATTCCACTTTTGCTGAAGATACCAAATATGTCAAACCCTTAAAGATGTTTAGTACTTTATTTTGGACTGAATATCAAGCTACTCCTTTTTGGGAATGCRGGAAGTATTTCCTATAACTACTCTACATCCAGAAATACCTTTTTTTACATGTGATATTGCTTATTATTTGCATTTTGGTTTGCATAACTGGGMAAGTCCCATTGAACTCCTCAGTGCTGATATATAAACCAGAGAAGAAATACTAATATCAGTTTACAAGCTSGTTTGAAGGAATTCTAGACAACAATTAAAGCATCCATCAGTGATATTTTCACATATTTACATGTCTACACAAGAGCTGAGGGAATCAGAGTGATTTGAAGAAAATTTTCTCTTCAGTAAATTAATTTGGTTCTGATCACTGAAAAGATTCAGATTTTTCCAATTAGGCTGCCTCTAAGCCATATATTTATCTGTCTCAATAATGTGTAAAACATAAGCATTTCCCACCATCTTTACAGAGTACTTTTAAAGCTCCTTCTATCAAAAAGGAAATTCTAGGATAAGGATGAGATTTCTGTTCATGAGCAGAAATAAATCTTCATTTCATCTGTTTTCTAAATCTTCAAATCAAAATGGTTTCACATATTGCTGCCAAAAATTTTGCCTACCAAAATTTTAGCGATTTTCTGTTAATGATTGTCAACATTTTTCCCTGTTTATGGCCTTATATACAGCAAAATATTTCCCTACTACCACCACCACCCCCCCTTCCAGTTTTGCTACAGAGGAAGAGTTATGGCTGTAGAGGGTATTTGGGACCCTGTTTATGACCCCCAGAAGACCCTAAACTGCAAAACACTGCACTGGCAATGTTCAGTGCGAGCACTTAAATGAGGAAGTGTTCAAGGAAATCCTCAGAACTTTAGGATATGATTTTCCAGCTGAAGCACAGGGAGTAAGGCATCTCTGCATTGCACAAAAGCAAACTGTACACAGAAATTAAACACTTTTAGCTGGTGAAAAAACCTTAATTTGCTGAGCTCAGAGAAAGGATTGGCAAAAAAACCAAGAAGCACAAGGAGATGGTTCTGCTTAACAGACAGCAGGAGTGCACTGACATGCAAGCCAGCAATTACAACCCAAAATATCCACACGCCTGCCAAAAAATGATGTCAGGCTTTGGTGTTTGGTACATATCAAAATACCCCTGCTACCAGAAACAGAGGCACGTATGTGTGAGCTGCAGATGAATTTCCCAACTTAACAGGGCCACACACCTTGAAAATGGCTAAATGAATGGTCAGCATCACAGCACACATTTATGTGCAGTAAGATTCTGTTTAAAATGTTAAACATAGATTAGAGTTTGGCCTTTTTATTTGCTTTTACACACCTGGAAAAGATTAATAAGCATTTAGTTTCCATTTTGTGGAAAAAAAGATCCTCCTACTTCAAGTAAAGAGTTTATAACCGATTATGTAGAATAGGGACTACTTTTAACAACACAACTTTAYGACAAGACACCTCTCTCTTGTTATGCACAGAGTTAAAGGGGATGGGAATCCCCTCAGTATAAATAATGTTAGGAGGTTAAAAAGATTTTAAAACATGAGGAACCATCAAGACATTGTTTCTAGAGGATCCCTGAGAAACTACACTAAATTCAGACTGAGGTTTTAAAAATTCTGTGGGTATTCTTCCTCTTCCCAAGTAAAGTCTCAGCTCTCATTTGCTTTTTCCTAAATGTTCTGAGAAAGGCTGGCTCTAAATCCTCCTATCTTATGGCTCCTGAATTGATACCAGAGCTTAAAACCCAGAAATTTCCCTAATATGGTTTTGATAGCATAGGCCCATAGCATAGGCAYGCTTTAATCTCTAAAATCTTTCTGTACATTCAAAAGGAATTTAAATGTACATTCACCCAGGTCTGATAAGCAAATCCAAGTAGTCTCTTCACAGGCAATTTCAGCTGCCTCGATGGAGAGATAACAGAATGGGGAGGTAGGAATCAGCTCATTCAAGAGACAATGGGCTGCAGACGTAAGACAAACACTAATCCAAAGTGCAGCAACGTAGTGGAAACTCATAAYAGATCCTGAATAACTTCCTTTTCCTCCCACACATCCAGGAGCTGAGAAAATATTAAGGGAAAGATGAGAAAATTCAGAGTCATTTCTCTTGAGTGTGGAGCCAAGCCTGTCTGCCCCTTGTCTCCCTCCTCCCAGTGGAAAAAAGCTCTGTGACCATCTCCTCTGCAGAACTGGGGAGCATGAATCACTGCTGTTGAATAATTCCCCTACCCAGACGTTTCTAAAGGGTTGCCAGCTTTGTGATTTTTTACTGCCCTGCCTCCAGCGATTCCTGTACCTGTGAGAGAGAAGGAAACAACTGTGTTGCATCTGCAGGTGACTTATACAAGAGTCAGAGCTTAGCTAGGAAAATAAAGCAGCCCATTCCTGCATGGTTCAYGCAGTAATTTAGGATCCCAACCAGATATGTCTGCAGCCTCCTGCAGAAAAGGAAGCAGATAACCCACAGTGTGCCACAGACTAGATTTTATGGAGGGTAAACTCACAAACAAGGAAAGAAGAGGCTCTACCTTCCTTCACCACCCGTCCCTGTTGTGTTTGTACTCCTTGTTGAAACATTGCACCTCACAGTGTACTCACCACCTGGCTGTGTTGCAAACCCCATAAAGTAATAAAAAAAGTAGTTTTCAGAAACAGGATAATGACTTTCAAACACAGGATGGTGACACAAATTGAAAGAATAGGACTGTCCCTTTTTCAAAGCCCTTGACTGAGCATCTTTTTCCTAAAAGGTTTTGTAGGCAGTGACACCATGGAGCTAAGAATGGAAATAGCCACAATAGTGGTTACAGCTGTGCAAGTCCCTCCCAATCCTGTTCACACGGAAATCTGCTGCCTTTCTGGGGGATGAGCCTCATTCACACTCCTCAAGGCACAAGTGAGTAAACAGTGACCTCTTGGCAAAGAGTCACCTCATCCTGAGAAYGGCCATGACATCCTTTATGCACGATTCCGCCAGAAAAAAAGGACAAGTGGAGTTCAAACTATCTAGGGARGAGAAAACTGGGGGAAACACCAAAGATTTTTGGTCAGCTCCTCAGAAAATGGTTAAGCAGCCTTTGAACTGTGGATTTGCATTTGGGGGATGTGCTCAAATACACCTCATTGGAACATGCTGGAATTCACAATAYATCCTTATGAAATCTGAGCTTCTAAAAACTGGTGAAGGTCATGCAATTTTCCCAGGGATCTTTTGTTCTGTCTCAGGAAAGGGAACATCCTTTCCACCCTCAATGTGCTGTACCTACATCCGACATCCTCCTGTCATAAAAAGCCCAGAGTGGGGAAAGACTACACCTAGAGTAGGAAATTAAATCATGCCCAGGCATATTCCTGGGCMCTGGTGATGTGTTCATGGAATTAAACTGCAGGACAAGTCAGTGACGTTTTGGTCTTCACTCCCCCAAAGGACTCCTGGTTTAGGCAGGGCACATTCAGAGGCTCAAAAGCTCAAAGAAATCAGCTTTTTCCATTTCAGAAAAGTCACGGTGGAAAAAACTGTATGAAGTTGAGGTCTGAACAGCCACCTAAGAACTTTATTGTCTGTGCAATTTCATGTGTAGGTCAAATATCCCTACAGTTGTAAATCCTGTGTTATTATCTTTGCATGACAGGTGGGAAATTGATAATCTAAAAGACAGATTATCAGGAAACACCTTACCCTGAAATAGCCCTGTAAATMTAACAGGCTGGCCAAGGCTGGACAGAAGGAAAGTGATGAAGCAGGTTATTGGACAAGGATGTCCTGAGTGCTTTATTGTCACTACGATCAATGGATTGCCCTCCCTTCCCTTCAGTGCCACTGCCTTTATGCTGTGCAAAAAGTTTAACTCATGCACAGACTCTGCAAACAAATGAAAAGAGACAAACTTAGCAAGAATTGAAAATCAAGAGGKGTGCTTCTGAAAAATACATGCTTTTCTGTTTGATTATGCTAATTATAATGGGAATCAGAATGTAGGTTATTTAAACCCTTCACAGAAGTGACGGCAAAGATATTTATTTTAGTGCAGCTAAGGCAAATAACAATAATAATTGAAGAAATACCTTGTGCACCTGCTGATCTCACACACCAGATGTCCTGCCTTTCATATAATAGAAAATAAAAATGCAGGTTTAACACAGCGTCATATTTCTCAGATAATCTCAAGTCTACAAAATASAAAGGTTAATGATGGGTAAAAACCTGCATTGCCCAAATTTCAGACAATCACAATTCATAGTGAGTTAGAAAGAACTAGAGAGCACAGTAAGTTTTTTCTTAACGAAACACCAATCTGCTGGCTTGGAGGATCTGGATCTCTCTCCACRGGGAATACTGGGAGGAACAATAGGGAAAATGTGAATTTGTTATCAAGTGCACTTGTCCAGGGAGCTGCACAAAATCACATTGCCATGCAGCATCTATGAGGAGTGGACTTCCAGAACAGCAAACTGAGCCTCGCTCAGCTTTGGAACGACACAAGATTTAAAGTTTGGCAGTTTCTTTGGCAATTTAGGAATGTTAGGCAAAGATACCCTTTGAACAAGAATGTTTACAGAATGTACACATCAGGATCCAGTGTTTGCAATCCTAATTTCACATACATCAGGAAAAGAATATCTAGAAAATTTCCAGTATATACTAAAGTTTCCTGGCAAATTGCTATTGAAAGTGCTGAGGAGCAATGATAGGAGCATTTCAATGAAATGCTTTAATCCTGTATTTCATCAGCATTTCCTAYACCATTACTTTTGTATTTTAATAATTCCAAATTATAATTCAGTACAACAGAGGGGACAGATACACTTGTTGAAAATTGTGCACAGGAACAGATATACAGCAGACATTTTGGGCTTTAATAAACTAAATAGAGAGACCTTCCAAATTTACCAGGCATGTGGGGTTTATTTCTGAACAGCAAAGACAGCTTCAAGAATTTTGAAGCCTTTCTGAAGGGCTGAAAAATGCAAATTCATGAAGAAGTGAACAACCAACCAGGCCACTTAAAACTTTGTTTGATCAAAAGGAATTGGCCAGAAAGTTCAACAGTCACAGAAAACATGCAAATCCCTCCCTCCATAACAAAGCAAAGTGGATTCTACAAAGAGGGATGATGAAGAAGGGAGATATTTGCTAAATTTCCCCTCCTGCTTTCTGCACCCTGATTTTACCAGCGCCACCCTTTCCAATCTTGGCAGATATGTACTCTGAAAGTCTCTCTGTGCCTCTTCCTCCAGGCAAAAATAAAATTAAACTAAGAATGAAACCCCTCTGAAATCAAGAGGGTTGCTTCAATTTAAGTTAACATCTGGKGAGTAGCAGCATGGTTATCATATCTTGATCTGATGACTTTTTTTTTAYTATGTGAGTCTCACAAATACAGATACATGTTATAGTTTATTACTTGATTAATCATCTAAACTTCTCATCATTTATCTTATTTTCTATCAGAGTACAYTGTAGTTCAGTGTCCAAGCCTTTCTTAGCCAAGTTTCTGCACTGCTCCAAATGTACCCATATCACTACGAGACATTTRTGGAATTTTACTCATTCAAAGTTGAATTCCCCTTACACTTCTGGTGCTCTGCTGCCTCATTTCACAATTCTCAAAAGCCTGTGTGTCTCCTGGTGGATTGTTGATTTTGCTATTTCTGGGGAGAGTTTTGTTGGGAAGAGAGATTCCTCCTACTTAATATTTAAAATAACATTGGTCATTTTTATGAWCCTTCTACCAATTCTGGAGCATTGAACTAGTTAATTTTAATGGCTCTTTTTAAATTGCATTTTTCATTACTCCCAGTATCTTTCTCATATAGTGTTATTTATTCTAAGCAATATTTACTTAAACTCCTGCCGTTAGATATCTTGTAAATATGGACAGAACATTTGTTACTCATCTCACATGAATTAAAAATAAGGATTTATATTAAATGGCTATTTAAATAATATCAGATGAGTCCAGGAACATCTTCCAAGTACTCTATGGACAAACAGATTTATAAGGTGAAAACTGGAGAGCACAATGCACCTCTTACAGCCAAAAATTCTATCTCAAACCAGATGGATGCAGGAACCTCATTCATAAGCCAATAATCTTTTTATTGCCATAGTTAAGACTTGTGTCTCCCCAGTTTACAGTCCAGAGCTCCAGAGCTGCATAACTCTATTTTAGTCCTCTCCCACTTTTTGATTTTAGATGCTCTCATGGTTCCATCCCTCCTGTTATATTCAGCTTTTTTGGACTATTATGTTGGTTTTTTGCTGTAGTTGTGACTTATTACTCCTGGCTGCAAGCCAGGAAGGGATGGAAGATGCAGAGGTGGCATTTTTGATATTGCTGGTGTGGCTGACCAGACTTCCTGAGGGCCAGRCACAGACCTAAGAGCTGACTGGGTTGTAAAAGAAAATGCTGTGTTAAAATTATTCTCTTAAAGAGTCTCTCTCTTATCATCCATACAATTTGTGAACTTTTAATACCAATATAGATATAATACATCAGTCACTTTKTACCTTTAATATACACAACATATACTAAACATTAACTCTATATAATTCCTTATTCTTTCAAACTTCCACACAGGTCAAAGTCACCYCTATAGATACTTGTTATTATTTCCAGTCTGTTATTTTGATGGATAAACTGATTCCCCAACTGATCCCCTTCAATGGACAAACCAAATAACCATAAACCCAAGAAGACAGAATTTGAAGGTTGAAGAGCAATTGAATTGAACATTTGGACACCAACAGAATTTATGAAGTGATTCATGGTGTCTCCAAATGGGCAGATAATAAAATCATAACCTTATGGTTTCACWCAGAGCTTTGGATTCATATTAATAGATATTCACATTATATGTACATAACTCTTACTGAAATCCAAATGGTACAGCCTTGCTGAAACCTCAGAGCACTAATCCAGGAACATGTTATAAGAAAAAAAATTTGACCTGGATTTCCCTTGGAGAATTCAGCTTTGGTTTATGCCTCTGATTCKTTCCCTTTTGAACTGGTATTAGTAAACATACTGGACTCTTTTGAAGGCTTTTCAGTTTTTCTGCCTTTCTTTCACAGCATCTCAGACTGCAGGAAGTTGAAAGGCAGCTCTGGAGATTTTCTCCCACCAGAAAAGATCTCCAGGCCTGTTCCCCATTTGCCTTTTAATACCKCCACAAAATGCAAACTCCAGTAGCTCTCTGGGGAATCTCTTGGAGTGTTTGTCCTCTCTTACAGTAAAATGGTGCTTGGCTGTGCTCAGAGGGAATTTCTGAGCTTTAATTTGCATCCATTGCCTCGTTTATCCCTGCTCTGGCAGGGCTGAGGTCTCATTCCCCTCATGTTCATTCCCAGGTTAATCCCCATACAGAATATCATTTTTGTGGCTCTTTTCTAAGTTCACTCCTCTAAGCCCACACGTACTGGGAGGACCAGAAGTGAACACTTGACTCCAGGTAACTCTTTTCACTGTGACAATAATTCTGTTGGCAGCAGCTCCTGGTCCTGATAAGGTTATTTTAATTCTTTGTATTCCTGAGGAACCAACAGTCCTGACTGGATCACTGCTGCTCAGAGGGAAAAACACCCAAAGAATCTTAATTTAGTAGCTAGACATTCTTATTCTACATTAAGATCCCAATGTTCAATTCCCAACTTGCAAGTGTAGGCAAAATATGCTTTTATCTATAGAAAAATAGGGTGTAGTCTGGAGAAGCTGAGTAATTCACTGATGATCAGTCTTGGCTACAGCGATGAATATTTATTGTTTTCCCTTAAAAACTGTTTTTAAATATTCTCCTTCCTGCTTTTGATGATTTAGATCTAAAAAGAACTCAACTGCTTTCACTTCACTTAGTAATAATGGACAACAGTTGTTTCAAAAATTATCCTACTGCTTTGCTCAGTTGKGAGATTAGGGGCACCCTGTTCATACACCTCCAAAAAATTCCYTTTTTTTCATTAGGAGTTTTCACAYGACTAAAATAAAACACTGGTGAATCAGAGTTCTTCTCCTCAYTCTGCACAGTTTTTGATATACCCAGTCTATAGAGAAAGCATTTTAATTATGGAGTTGAAGTCCTGCCTTTCTAGAATTCACTGCTGCACTTAGGTGTCTGTGTTTCTTAATATATAGYGGTTAAATTAATTTGCTTTCCACAGAGATAAAAAAAAAATCCGTATTTCCATCATATTTAGAAAAAGAGATTTTTTCCACTAAGAACTCTGCAGAATATTAGGGCTGGTTTTGACAGTCCTGTGCCCTTTTAAAATCCTCACCTAGACACAGTTCCCTCATAGAATCTGTATTTTAAAAGCAAATTAAAATTGCTGTTTCCTATCTCACCTGATATCTCAGTTTCTTTTCCCTCTCAGTAAAAAGTTCAGGAGAGATAAATATCTCTCCAAAATATTCATGCAGGAGCAAAACAAGAAAAATCTCTGGCCATCAGATACCTCCTCAATTTTCTGCTTTTATTTTCTGCCAAATAAAGGACATTATGTAAGGGTGTGTTTCAATACCTTAGCCTCTCTAGGAGGAGAACTCTACAAGATAAGTCAAAAACTTTGGAAACTTTCTGTAAGGTTTCCAAAAAAAAAAAGAGAGTCAGAGCAACAGTAGCATTTTCAGGTAGGTCTTGCATGAACTCATTCCTACTGTAAACATGATCACACAGATACTGGTTCAATATCTTTTTTTAAATTAAATATCTAGAAAGTTCAGAACAGCTCTTTGGCTGGAGAACCTATTACCACTCAGTACTAATGAAGGAAGGCTTGTTTCAGTTTTAATTAAGGTTTGGGTCTCTTTGTTGGGTTTTTCTTACACTAAGAAGACGTGCACCTCCTAATTCTAAACACTTATTCAAAGAGGCCCTTAAAAATCTGCTCTGTTTTAAGTGGGTACTTAGAGGCTTTCTCAAATAAGACCAGTTCCTAAGTGATTAAACACATGCCAAAATAAACTCAGAAATTTGTAAGCTGGAATCATGTATTTGGTTTAGCTTTTCAGCACAGTGAATGGAATGAAGAAAATGCTTCTCCTTTTTTGGCTCCACTCAATTTCCACTGCCCAGCACGTGAGGCCAGAGCTGCTTTACTTTTGCCATCAGTTTTCCCAAAGGATCCTTCTGGACACTCTCATCTCCCAGTTTGTTACCCCAGAGCAGCTACAGCCAAAACTTTCAATGGAAGGATGGACTCCTTTTACCCCAAACACGGATTTTTTTCCTTCCACTGTGGAGGGAAGGCCTTGTTAGGCCTGGCTTTAGCTGCAAACCCAAAACTGTGGGTTTGAAGTGAGGAGAGGATGATGACAGAGCCGGGTTTGGATGAAAGGGAATGCTGATTGTTATTTTCAGCCTCCCTGGGCTGCTTTTCCCAGATTCCACCAGGGAGCGCTACCCCTGCCAGGGCTGACCAGACACTGCTRGGCTGACACTGGAGATCCCTGTAACTCCTTGCTACCTACACTTCTCGCTATTTAAATCTCCTAAAAGAACTCAGAGCAGGAAGGGAACAGGATGAAGGTTTCCATCTCCATGTATCTCCTCTCTCTTTGCAGTTGTGGAAATGTCAGTTSTGGTGGCTGCTGTGAAGACAACATTTTAGTTGGGATTTTTTAAAAAACACTAAAATGCTTTCAGATCTACGTTTCCTAGTCTCAAGTCACTGCAGCCCAGAAATATTTTAATATCTATCAGGCACATCGACCTCAAAAGAAATAAAAATTGAAACAAGATGTAAAACTAAAAGAAGGAAACAAAATCGTACCAATGAAATTAAGCCTTAATTTCTCACTAATTATTTCATGAATATTAACCCCATGATTTCCCTTCACACTGTCTTAATTCCAAATATAATAAATTCATTTTACCAACATTTTAATGTTTTTTAAAAAATGAAAATAATTGTTTTTAGGAAGATGTAATCCATGGTGTGCTTTAATWGCCAYYGATAAAGAAAAGCTTWWRAAACCCCCAAAGAYTGTTTGTAACATCATCTTTAAARGTATTTTCTAGAACACAATTTCTACATCTTAGAAGAAAAAGTAATCCAAGCTAAAATGAGATTTTGCTGGAGTTTTCCATCTTTTTTCTCAGTCACCTTCCACTGAGCTAAGCCACATTCTTGGTGTGAATTTCCATTCACTGGATCTTGCAAAGACGACTTGAATGACTTGATTCAAGGCAATAAAAAAGGCAGATACAGTCCAAATAGCTTTATTTGTTGGACATAAAGAAAAGGGAACTGTATTCATAATTTAAAAAAAATAGGTTTAAATTCTCTCACAAGGCCATTACAGTTCATAAATGCTCCAAATTCTATCCTGCTTCAATAAAAATCTGTGGTTGTTCTACACATGAAAAGTCTACATGGAAAACTCMTGTCTTCATTATTTGGATTCCCACGTGATCCACCCCTAAACTTGGCTTAGAATCTTTTAAAAAGACAAAAAATTGAGAAAAGGGAAAAACAAAACGTTCTATATTTTTATCCTGAAATGAAATTAAATTTGCATCCACAGTGCTTGGATTTGCATCCAAGCTTCAACAATTCAGAGACAGCGAGTCAGCCTCATGCAAATATCCACAGCAAACTGCCCTGATTTTTAATTTCCTGAGATCAGTTTTATTATTTCCTGATAATTTCAAAACTCATGGATAACTTAAGGCTCTTCCCTTCATTTTATAGATTCTAGYGGCTGACTGCATGAGGTGGAAAAGTGGAAGGCAAAAATGTACACTAGCAAGTTCTTGTTATTAAGGMACAATAAAATCCAAAAGTTATATATATAAAGCACTTAAGAAACAGCAAGCATTTAGAAATATCATTAGAGCTACAGAACTACTTTTAAAAAAGTGATTTTCAGAACAAGAAGTCAAAAAACCCCCTGAATCCTGTTTAACTGAAAAGTATTCAATTCTAGAAGCAGCTAAGATCTGTCCCTAACTTATAGGAACTGGAAGGAAGTATTAATTCTGCTTCAATAAGTCACTTAGTAGTTTTCACTTGATTGCAAATTCTGCAACGTTTCAAAGACAACTGTGAAAAAGAAAGAAGTATCAGCATTTTTAATTCCAATTTATTTCATTTTAGGGCTTGGGTAAGGGCCAGGTAGCAGAAATAYTGTGCTTTGCTTGGACTACCATCCCCAAGAAGACCAAAAGGACCTGAGAGAAAAAGAGGTGGCAAATTCTGGGSAAAGATGATCATTGATTTAACTTCCAAAAGCTGTGGGAGCTCCCTCTTTCAGAGTAAGAAAACTGCCTAACTCCTCTCTCTTTTTAAAGAACAGTTCGGGAAAATAACTACTGCCATAAGCAACAGAGTTTTTAATGCAGCAAAACCCAAACAAACGAAACAGGAAAAAAAAAAAACTTAGAAGATGTAAAACACTTAAAGATATTTGTGATGGAAAAATTTTGGTTAGGACCATTTTTATGGAATTTCAGTCGTGCTTTGGGATACAAAAAGCACCTGAAGGCCCCAGACYTTATCCTTAAGTACCACATGTGTGGTGTGGACAGAGGATAATGGAAAGGAGTTAAGGGAAAAGATTATTCATACTGCCAGTAGTCAGCCTTGGACTGGATCAAAAGATAACAGAAAATACTGTGGGGTAAAAGAGAAACCAACAGCTGTATTCTGGGAAAAGCCTAAGGAACACAAACGTCAGAAAAAGAGAAAAAAAAAAAATTTGAAAAAGAGAGAACTGGGAATTCTGTCAGTGATATCTTGGAGGAAAGCGAAAATGTGGAAGTGGTGAAGCCACCATGAGGTTACAACTCTCTGGAAATATTCGTGTCTGCTTTGGCCTGGCTTTCCTTGTCAAGCGCCTCTTCCAGAGGGAGGGGAGCTCCTCCCTGCTCCCCGTCTGCGGCTTTGCACCGACCCTTCCAAGGAAACGCTCAGAGCKGCTGCTCTGCAACGCTGCAGGGAGGAGAGATCTGCGCCTCAGCTCTGCTGYGCTCACGCCATGAGGCTTCCCAGCCAGCAGCCACCCTCCCATCAAGCGCAAATTAAAGCAGTCTCTAAACAGAACTGGTTTATACTGGTTAAATGTTGCAGGAAACAGCTGGAAAATAACCCACGAAAGCTCTGTCTTGCTCCTGTTGCTGCCTGATTCTCCTCATCTTTTTGCTGGGAGACTGGAGTGCTTTTAGCCCCAGTTGCTCTCTGGAGTTCARTGATGACATTTATTTCTCCCAGGAATTATGTCAAAACTATAAATGATCCCCTTAGATAAGATAAAGAAACTTCAGCTTTACAGAATTTCAGTTCTAACGCTACTTTTAACCTGAAAAAAGTGTCATCTTCCAGCTACCAGGCTGCTTCTTGGAAGTTTCCTATAATTCCAGCCAGAAGGAAAGCCATGCATAGGGTTTTTCCCAAAGTTCTAATGTGTGGTTGCAGCCAGGCAAAAGACATACCAAAAATAAGTGAATAAAAACGAAAACAGGGACTTYTTTGCAAATAGATTATGTAAAGAAGTAAAAAGAGTATTTCACAAAACTAATTCCAAGTAATAGAATCGTCAGTATTTCAAAGAGGCAAATCACCATAGTTTTGGCTCTTTGATCATTAACCCTGCTCATTGTTTCCTCAAGGCAAAGATCATTATTTCTCAAGGAGTTATTAATGCTTACAGTGAAAAAAAGCACAATAGCTTTATCCAGAACAAGGYGAAAAGGGCTTTTAGCACATATGGAGGCTCAGAGCCGTTTGTAAAACCTCAGCCATGGAAGCAGAGAGGGGATTTCATTTCATTTCATTTGGCTGCTTCTGCACAGATCCCCGAACAAATCATTCGTGCCACCCATTTCTCCAAATATCAGTATTTTTTAACTGGGAAGTGATTTTGTGAGGAAGAATCGGTTATATACCACTTGAAAACCTACGCCCAAGGAATTAAAAACAGAGCATACTTTTGATTCAGACAGAATTACTTCAATTTAGAACTTCCAAAACTGTTCCCCACTACTCACTCAAAGAGTGACCCTTTGTTGCCATCACTTCCAGATTTTCTAATTATTTCTTTGTCACGTAAAATTGTGCCAGACTGGACAGTTTCTTCTCCAGAAAGATTTTTAAAACCTCAAGCAAGCAGATGTTGGTTGGTATGAGTAGCCCACACGATCTAAAACACTTGAGGGTGGTTTTATCTGATTTATCTGCCAGAGATTAAGATTTCTCTCCGACAGCCTGCCTGGACATATAAAGAGGATAAGGAATAATGAACATATAAAAGTGTACCCAATGTCAGAGCCAATATTTCCACTGAAAAGGAATTGAGAAACTGGTAATAATGTAATGGTTCACCAAATTAGAGTTATGTTTCTGTTACCACACAAAAGGTAATGCTCCTAAAGTTTTTTTCCCCCTCTTCATTTCCATGGTCATAGATAAGCCAATGCATTCACAAAAGAAATTAAATCATTTTTTTAAATAAATGGTGCACTCAGTGTAATTAACCTGCATGCCTGAGGTGGCCAAATATACAACAGCAAAAAATGYGGCTTTGATTCTAGTTACAGACACAGGATATAGTCTGTCTAGACCATCAAATAATGCACCTCTCTAAAGTGAAAGTTTTACATGTAAGAGATTGCATCTTTGAAATGAGAACTGCTGCAGGAATATTGGCCAGCRAAGGGAAAAACTAGATTCCTTTACACTGTCCTATTTTTTTACCCACCTACTCTTCCAGCCAGATCATTGGAAACCTTGRAAATGGGGAGTTTGCAGTCTATTGGGTATGTCAGCTTCTCACAGAACATAAAAATCAGGTACCACCTGCCTTCCTCTAACACCCTGGAAAAATGCAGATTTTTMATTTCATGACCAAATTCAAAGAAAGCAACACAGGCAACAGAAAGGAAAAGAAATGATCCAATATGAATCTTTACAACCCATAACAAGGTTACTACCTTGCAGACTTAAGTTCATATGACATTTCAAATGACAATTTTTTTCTGATTTTTCTGTTATCTCTGCATGATTTTAACAAGCAAGCRTGGATCCAGATTCACTGAATCTTGGGCTGGGAGATGTCAGGAATGTGATCAAATTCTTAAGTTTAAGGATTCATTTTGTTTTCTCCATTTGTAGTGCAGGGTCATGAGGAAAACCTCTTGTCCCCAGCAGTGCAGCTGATGCCTAAAGGAAGCAAAATACACTCAAAGAATCAGAATTAAGGCAGTAAAAAGCCAGGAATTCTCTTAAAACCCTGCACTGCCTTCAACATCCTTGTGTTTTAATTTGTGCATCAGGGAAATAACAGAGGACAGGTAGACTTGAGGAAGTCTTTATGCAAGTGGTGCCCTCACTATCCCGTGGCCAAGACATCATCCTGCAGAGATCTGTATGGCTACAACAATCTTTAGCAGCAGAACATATTAATATGGGTCTACAATAAACATGCTCTCAATGCAAAGATCACCCGGAACCTGGCCTGCCCATGGCAATAAATGAACATGAAAATCTCTCAGAGGATGTTTGSAGTGCCAAAGAGAGGCGAGGAAGGGGCTCAGCAAGGATTTAAAGCTCTTGGAAAAGGGCGAACACCTGCCTGTGACAGGCACATCTGGGCAGCAGAGAGGGAAAGAGGAGCAGGTTTGAGGCAGGAATGCTGAGGAGGGGCTGTTTGGGAGAAAGGGAGGTGAGCAAGGGGCAGCCAGGCAGAGAACACATGAGTTCCTGTGTGTGTCCTGGCAGCAGAGCGAGGAACAACAAAGCTCTGCACACASCAAGCCAAGCCCAGGAGCTGCCAAAGATCCTGGAGATGTGTCCAGCCTGCAGAGCTGTCTCTCAAAGCCTGTGCTGGATTTGACAAGGCAGGGAAGAAAAGGAAGGGGAAAAAAAAAAAAAGAAGGAAGGAAAAAGCTGCAACACACCATTTTCAGGCTTTGCAGTTTTTATGTTTTAAACAATATTCCTCTAAACCCACTGACCTTCAACACCTTCAGAAGGGGTTTTTGGATAGCCACACAGAGTCAAAACACCTGATTTTCAGCAGCCTCTCTACCTCTAAATATAAGACAACATGTATCCAGTGAAGACCATACGTGCACTTGATGCAAGAATATCCAATTCAAATTCGGGGAGAAAAGTAGTATATAAACACATCTTATGTCTCACACTGGCAAAAATAAGCTCTTTCATAGATGCACACCAATTATGAAATAGTTTTGACACATCTTCCATTATTATTAAATGATTAAAGAATATAATTTTTATTTTCAATCCTTTTTCTACTTTATTCTTTTCTCTCTGTGAAAATTCAGTTGTTTCAGGACCGTGTTTGAGTACGTGTTGTAGCAAATCAAAGAACTAAGGAGAAATTGAAAGAAATTGAAAGTTATTAAATAAATACTGATATTTCATGAGGGCAGAGGGTGAAATTGCCTTCATCTTTAAGTGATTTACAGAAACTATTTCCTGGCGAGCCATTATGGCTCAATTCCCCTTTGGGATATCAGCACTGGTACCAGACTGCATGTCTACCACGGGTCTTCAGGAGATCAGTGAATTCTTCTTAAAATCTGGAGCAAAACCAAGGAAAGTATCCAAAGTAACAGCCCTTATTTTTTGGTTTTGACGCCTGGAAAAATCAGAGGCTCCTACTCAAGCAAACACATGTTTGTGTTCCCTAAAAAAGTCAATTTTCGCTGGGAGCAYGTGCTTGGTTATAACCCTAGTCATATGCTGGACCAGTGGCCAAACCTTTACTCCTACATAAGAGTCAAAATGTTTATTTTTCAGCAAATTCCAGCTGGTCACTGCAGATATTTGATGGATGAAGTCTTTGCCAGTTAATTGACAGAGCATTGCTGGAAAAGCAGTTTACACTTTGGAAAATGAAATGATGCTTCCCAACATTTGYTGAGAAGCCTGTTAGCAAAATTGTTTTCAGTTTTTCCTGAGAGCACAACTGGAAATGATTGCTGCTTTGATTTGTGGTTTATTTGGGGGGAGATAAGGAGAGAATATTTGGGTACCTGAGCAGAAATCAGGTAGACAAGGGTRTACATGGCACTGATCATCAGAGCTGGGTAGAAAACAGGATTCCATASTTACCTCTAGTCAGGATCTAGAAAATTAAACAGAGGTGCATTAAAGCAAATGTTTCCTTGGCAATGTTGTAATAATGTGTGGGAAACAAAAAGCAAAATTTGAGCTTAAGTTCAAACAAAGTGCAGTGAAACAGGCACTTAGAMGTACTCAAGGCTTAGGCCACCTGTGTAAATGACTGGAAATATCTCATTCCCCATTATATTTGCTTTCTCTTTCAACACCAACTCCCTGTACATCAAGTGGTGACTAATGGTGACAGTCATTAAGAGGTYTCTCCGTGCAAATAAACTTGACTTTGTATTTCAGTTGTCCTACCTCCAAGTGAAGAASAACACAGGATATCTGGTGGTGTGAAACTGGAACATACTGGAAACATTCAGGTAAGCAAGCTCTTTGATATTTAATAAATATTATTGATATAAAAAATTCTGAACTCTTTGATTTGTGGATAGGCTGTAAGGTTGGTTTTTTYCCCCCATATTAAAAGAGGGAAAACAATTCACAAGGTACCAGACTGCRAGACAAGACAGATTTTCAGACATCCAGAGAAATCATTTAGGTTTGGAGCATCTCTGTGGCAGCCCTAAATTGAGGAGCACCATTCCCAAATCAAGACAGCTGGCCACAGACAACAGGGGGAAAAGGGAGGCACATTCAGGGAATAAAAAGCTGGAGGAGATTTCAGCAGGAAAACTGAACCTGTCTGCACTATGCTGGATGGAAATGGTTTAAAAAGGCAAAATAAACCCATAAAACTGCTCCGCTAATCAGAACTACAGCAAGAGCCAAAACATCCTTATTCATTTCACACTGCTGACAGCTCAGGAGGACACAGCAGAGCAATCACCACCCTGCCCAAGCCTGACATTTACAGTCTGGCACATCAGGAACAGTCTCTGAACCAAACGAAGCCATTCCTGGAAAAGTCCTATTACCTGGAATGTGGGAGAATTAAAGGCGTCTGCTACTGATTTTCGGTCATCCCAACAGAGAAAAGCTGCAATTTGTTTTCAGAATTTACAACTAAACCATGTGGAAAATGTGTCAAGCTCAAGACAGAACTTCTCTCCCTAGCTCCTATTCCTTTTATCCTCACAGTTTTTTAAGATCATATTTACCACCAGCAAGGGGTAGACATTAATGACATCTGTAAGCCAAAAATAAAGCCCCCACATTCTGAATTTCATGCCTGAAAGACAAACACCTTTGAATACAGAAAAAGTTGGGAAAATTTGTCAGCTCCAGGCAACCCCTAAAGTACAAAATTACTCACATGCTGTTTGGGGCCCTGGTGTGAAGAAAGCTGAAAGGGTTGTAAACTTTAATTAATCAAATAGGACACCCACAAAGACAGATGTTTCTGACTCATGTGGCCACACTGTGTGCCCATTTCCCCTCTCATTCCATAAAAAAGTAAGGCTAAGTCCATACAARCCATTTATAGAATCCCAGCAATCTGGTTAGAACTTCCAGTTTTCTACAAGAACAGCACTGAAGTTGTGAAAATAAGATAAATGACTGGCAATGGGTAGGTCTTCTATTTCCTAAAACTTCTTTTGTGCCTGCTAGAGGGGCATAATGGTACCCAATTAAAATGGGCAAAAACATGRCAGAAGAGTCAGTAATCATAGATGTTTCTGTGGTCACTACCTTTTAACTTAGGTATTATCAAGGAATCACAGGATGGTTTAGGTTGGAAGGAGTCATAAAGATCATCCAGTTCCACCCCCTGTCATGGGCAGGGACACCTYCCACTATCYCTGGCTGCTCCAAGTCCCACCCAGCCTGGCCTTGGACACTTCCAGGGATGGGACGGCCACAGATTCTCTGTGGCTCTCCAAGCCAGTGTCTCATCAAGCTCACTGTGAATAATTTCTTCCTGATATTTAATCTAAACCCATTTTTTTTCCCCAGTTTGGAGCCATTTTCCCTTGTCCAGGGACCCTGGGAAGTCTGGGACAGACACTGCTCCTGTTCTGGGCGCTCTAGGATGTCTTGGTCCCCTCAGCCATGTGAAAGCTGCTGTCTATCCACACTSCAACAGTGGGACAAAGAGAGGCAGACACACAGGCACACATCAAACACAGCAGCTTGGGGAACACCTGCATGAGTGCAGCTGTCCTCAYTTCCCTAAATATAGCTCTTATCTATGTCTGCATCTAATATTGCTGTGGGCCAGTTGATAAGCTGGGTCTGTACCCATGCWGCTCCTTTCTAGGAACACAACTCCACAGGCAGCCCCATCAATTCACACTGTGCCCATCTTTAATCCAGTGATTGCTCAGGTGGGGGCACGGAGGGAGAGAGGAATGTCACATCCCATTCCCCAGCAGATGACCTCACCAGATCACTGCCAGTCTGACTCACACAAAAACAAACCATAACCACACAAAAATACACTTTGTTTACAGCAAGCTGCTCCTATACATCTCCTCCTGCTGCCACACATTCCAGCATGATTAATCCTCGTCAGGTGAAAGATTCTCYGCTAATATGTGCATTTGGGAGCCAGCCAAACCCAACAAGGTTCATGCCATCAACAATCTCACTGACTTCACCTCACTGCTGGCAAGGACAAACTCCTCTGTGTTTGTCTTGCAACTGTGGGTGCTACGAGACAATGGATCTATTTATATGGGTTAGAATAAAGGTGCTTATTTTAAAAAATTAAATAAATAAAAAGGAGGGAGACAGTGAGTTGCTAAGGCAGACATTGGAAATTTCTCCACCCAGTAAGCCCCTGGACCATTTTAACTTTCTTTTACGAACAACTGTCAACTACCAACTCCCAAGAATGTGGGGAACTATTGGGTGATATCCTTATCTGGAAAAAATAAGCTGATRGCAAAATAAGCAATACTCCTTTTCCTATCTGGGCATTGAGGGTGCCAGAGATGGGCAGAAGTCACTGAGATCTACTCCAGATTTACCCCTGCAAAACACACAGCAGCATTTAATAGAAACTGAGATTATTTTTAAAAACTCTGTGACAAAGACAGTACCTATGAATTTTCCATGGCTCTCAACTGAGCAGCAATCTACTCCCCTCATGTAAAATCAAGCTCTATGTTGTACAGGTGACATTATATTAACCACGGCTTAAAAATCCATATTCCCATTATTTTGCTGTTTTCCACAGGACTGGGATAAAAGCAGCATTTGTCATCTATTCAGCTGCCATTTGGGGTTSTAATCTTTATTCTTCTTTGGATAATTTTCTGAGCCTCCTCTTAAAAGATCTTTGGAAAATGGGTGTAGGGCTTCCATTTAAACATGGACTTYGTGTATTCTTCCTAAACGGAGTTCCACGTGTTTGAAATTATTATTTACTTAAAAAAGGGGACAATGTGCCAAAACCAAATTCACGAATCTACACTTKAATTTTTGCACTTTGAGATGAAGACAACAGCTCTGCTCAAGAATGCTCAGCAGTGTGGGAGACCAGCTACRGAACAACTGCAGCTTGCCAAAGAAGCTGGATTCCCAGCCTGTGGGAAAATAAAAGAGTTCTTGGAATTGGTCTCAGCCCAAAYAGAACAAAAAATATAAAGAAAAAATAAACACAACAAACCCCCAAATCCTCAAATGCTGGAAGCTCGTTGGATCTACTGTCAATCCAGTAAAATTACAAAAAGGTTAGTTTCATTCAGCCACAGAGGTCACCAGTGATGCTGGTCCCAGGGCAGATGTCACCAGGCCACCCATGACCAGCAGCTCCCGAATTTCAGGGAGGACCTGCCAAACCCAGCCATGAGGCAACACTTCCTTTCTTCCTCAGAAAATTTCCAGTGAGCAGCAACAACTGAGCTTGCGAAAACAKGCCCTGGTCTTGGAGAGCAGAGATAATTTGAAAATGAGGAGTAATCAGAGCTTGCTGTCGCCACCAAGACTATCCAGAGCAGAGACTTCGTGCTGCATTAATATGCTAATTAATTAAAATTCAAATTTGATATCACTGTGTAGAAATGAAAATTTTACTTCTTTTCCTCAACATTTTAAGCCTTTAAAAACGTGTTTTAACAAGCCTGTTAACAGGACCAGATTTTTTATATTGGCTTGGGTGATTCAGACAAAATCCCGTTATTTTACGCAGTAAAATCCCATTGAATCTCCATTAGGAAGTCTAGTGGAAAACCCCACTGGATTATCATTTGACGTCAAATCTGGCACAACACAACCGGGAGATATCTGACTCATGGTGCTGGGAGAGACTTGGAAACTTCCAAGGAGTCTTTCCAGTATTTAAACCAATTTCACTCCCTGGGAGAGAACAAATTTGAAAMCAAATTTGCCTCCAGAAACTCTTGAGTGATCCCATTCGGGAAGGGATTGGTTTTCTCTTAAGGAGCTGGTTGGGAATTCCCATTTTGGTTTTATGGAGGATGGAAATGGACATTTTGGGGTTTTTGGTAGCTGTTATTAGTTCCCATTTGTAGGGAACTACCAATTTATAATATGAACTCTGGTTATCAACTGGGTGGGTTTTTGTCAGTTTTGTTTTTTAAACAGAAAAAAAACTTAAAGAATTCATAAATTTCCTGATATTTTCATTCATTATCATTAATATCCTGATAGAGGGCACCAATTAGTGGATCTAATTTATAAGTCTACACACACACACAAATTGTATCTGGGTCTATCTGCAGATTCCCCAGTATAAAAGCTATTTTTGCCAAAAACACAAGTTTCTGGATCCCAATTCACAACCTGGTTCATTTTAAGAAAATTTTGGCAGCRGGGGAGGAAATAATGGTCCTCCATTGTTAAAAGAATACAAAGTTGTTTTGAAACAAAAAAAAATGAATTTAGACTTTTCACATAAACTGCAATATTCCTGGACTATCAGTGCATGAGTGGGAAATGAGAAATAAAAGAAACACCAGCTCCTTATCATTATTAGATTGGGCAATTAATATACCTACAGAAAGACTTACTCCTGTTCTTACAGAAAGAACTACTTCAGTTATATACTTATAGAAGGAATGTGAATTTCAAAGTTTAGTTTCTTGCTTTCGTGCAACAAAAAGCTGCTGTCAAAATGGTATTTCAAGCTCGCATGTTTGGGGCTTTTTTTGCTAAATCTGTTCCAGACAATAAATAAATAAGATTAATTGGAACCTGAACTTTTAATTGATGTGTTTCACCAGTTTTAATCCATCAAATCTTCAAGCCTGAATCCTCTGATATCACTTGACAGAGCTGTCCACTGGGATTCGTTACCCAAATAGAGGTTGAAGACCCAGGAATGAGGACAAGGACTTGGCAAGATGGAAGTGATGATCCTGCTGCCTCAAGAACAAACGCTTCAGCTTTTCCAGAAGGACTTTTTCCTCTACTTTCAGATAAAGCTTTTGTAGGGGCTGTGTCAGAGACTCATCAACTCTTTTAAATCAGAGTTTTCATTGGCTTCATGAATCAACTCTTTATGCTCATGCAACAACTTTATCACCAACCAGATTTTTGTCAGTCTGAGAGGGACAGAGAAACCTGCCTGCCTGACTTCAAAGAGCAAATGACTGCCTGTGACCAGTGCCAAGTCATACCAGGCTGTCATCAATTTGCCCTGTAAAATCCTTTGCTTCCTTAATTTAAACACAGCAGTATGAACATTCCACCTGAAGTAGGAAGTGTTCAAAGCCTTAAAATGTTGCCATATCTCTTTGCTCTTTGTGGGTTTTTTTTAAACACATTGACCATGGCTCAGTTTTATTCCATAGCACACTTATCATTCTAGTTAGCACCTAAAAGGCCAGTAGAAAGGATAAATTCTAAATATATGTTGATTCCCTGATGACTATAGTGGCCATGTTGGCATTGGTTTGTGTACTTGGAGGAAAATCACAAAGTTTTTGTAACACATCTGGTATTGCCTTAAATAGTTTTGAAATTCAGTCTGAAACYACAATAAAAGCCTTTAAGCTTACATACAGCTACAGCTTCTTTCAAAAAGGTGAATCCTTCAGTGAGTCATTAAAAAGATATGCATATCTCACCGTGGAAAAAYATAGTTATGGACTGATTGAAGGGAGAAGGTGGAACTGAATAAATCCTGTCTGACTTTTTCCTTACATCAGGTAAGGGATGCACACTTTTGTTCATACATTCCACACTCAAAGCATGATTGGCTAGCCAGAATTTGCCTAAATAAGGTCCTGTGCATAGTCCAAAGAATTCTAGCAAGCCCTTTTTTGTTCCTGCACATGGGTAACACTCCTGGAAACGGCGGAGTGTTTCCACAAACAACATTCCTATTTGTCATCTTTGCAGAAGGAAAGCATCTAGAACCATTTCAGAAGCAAACAGCATTTCCTCCAGCTTTATTTACAGAAGATTATTTGACTTCCCTGAAGCCAATTGTAATTAAAGCTCCATATGGTAAGGCCCCTTTTTAAAAAAAAWTCCTGAATTATCTTCTCTACAGAGTTGTATCTCAATGTAAGGAAAAAGAAAAGCAGCTTMTTTTCCTGACACCCCAAAAATGTGCCAAGGCATGT
Source organism: Cardinalis cardinalis (assembly GCA_014549065.1). Taxonomy (NCBI): domain Eukaryota; kingdom Metazoa; phylum Chordata; class Aves; order Passeriformes; family Cardinalidae; genus Cardinalis; species Cardinalis cardinalis. Next base: position 71,699 of record JACDOX010000433.1, on the reverse strand, counting down.
GTGTTTTAATCCTTGGCCCTGTTACATTTGAAAGCCTCATGGTCTCCCCTTGTTCTTYAATAATATCTAAATTAATTTTAATKGCTTGGCATCTTGATCGAACTTTTTATCCCTGGCACTGCCACAAATAATTAGCTTAAAGCAAGTTTTGTTGAGTAGAGTTGCAGAATCACAGAACATCCCGAGTTGTGCTCTCCTGGAACACTTCCAGGGATCCAGGGGCAGCCACAGCTCCTCTGGGCAGCCTGTGCCAGGGTTAACCACCCTCACATTTTTTTCCTGCTCCATGCTCTTGGTTAATGCTTACTTTGCACAGATAATAATCAATAGAAACCATCAATCCAGAGCTGAATGAAGAAAAAAGAAAGGMACACTCMAGACAGAGTAAATTSACAATCCCTCAGCAAACCCTTAAYGCAAGCAAGGTATGGCAAGAGGAARGCAGGAACAAAAGCAAGGASRACAGGAATTRGAGCACAAGMAAGCAAAWGGAATAAAAAACATGAGAAGAAATCATAAATAGGAATGATGGTGGCTCAGTTAGCAGGAGCTATTCAGAGGAATGATTAATGAAAGGAGTGAGGGGATGAACCAAAGAGAGGAAAAAAAGGCACAAAGAAATGGAGTTAGTTAGTCTGATACGCTGAGATGAGAAATTTACTCAGACATAGAATTTTACAACGAACATTTGAAGGCCAAGGCTTACAGGCAGGAATTTTTACACTGAACAGGGGGGTTTTTTTCTGTTTTTCATTTGTAATTTTCAAAATTTTGAACAAATAGTAGGAAACCAGTTCCTCAGAATGTCTGTTCCTGGATGGCATGACACATAACCCATAATGTCAGATGTAGCCCGAAAAGATCTCCCCCTCCAAAGGCACCTCCAGCCTACAGAGATGAAAATGTGTGGATGATGCCAAGTGCTTTCAGCTTGAGTTGTATCAGCACCCACTGGAGGGAAGCAGAGTGAGCCTCCTACTCCAGCAGTGTTTCTACAACACTGGGAAAACCTCACAGACTCCCTTGCTGAACATTTTGCTATCCTAAATTGAACTGTTTTCAAGACATTAACAGAGCAAACCCCAGGTTTTATGTTACATCACTCATGATGCTGTCTCTGTTTGACAAATCATGTCCTGATTCAGAAGGTATTCTGCTGGGAAAACCTTAGGGCTATACAAGCAGAAAATCCTCTTCCCAGTTTTCTTGAAAATGAAATTCCATTCTTTCCCAAAATTAGTCAGAGCAATCCACATCCTCTCACCACTATGCCAGGATATAATGCTAGAGGATATTGTATTCCTAAAAACATGATGAAACTGCTTAGGGTGTTTCAATCCCTGGTCCAAATTTAAGATTCACATCCTCAAATGCATTCAGAGATTACAGTAATTCAACCATGAAACCAGATAAATCTCTGTATCCTTCCTGCCAGTAAATTAGCTATTTGCCACCAACAAACTGTTTTGCCAGACACACAAATGTTTAACTACCATTGCTTCATGTAAACTCAACAAAGTACAATGAATTTGTTTGAAAAAAAAATCACAATAGATAATCCAGCCTTGGAGAACAGAAGCAAGTAGTTCCCATATTAATCCCAACAGCTGTCAGACTTAAATTAGCAGTCTGGAAATCTAATGCCAYGATGAAAAAATGTCATCCCCTATGCAAATCATGTTATGAAATATCCAAGAATAAAACSTCTTCCTTCTATTAACTATTGCAACAATACCAAGAAATTACCACATGTAACATTTTCCATGGATCAGAATGAATAAATTAATAAAGAATATCTCCAGTTCACACCACACCTGTGGAATGAGATCTTTATGACTGCTCAGGTTTGACATCAGGAGTGTGGGCCAAGAATGCAAATATGTTGTGAGAAAGAATTCAAGAGTCAAGATGAAGACCCAAGTGATATTTTTATGTTGTCCTCCCAAAACCTTTAAGAAAGAAGGCAAAATGAGGAGAAAGGGGGGAAAATTACTTCAAAAAGCTGTGATTATCCCAACTCTGGGAGTGATTAAGGCCAGATTAGTAGAGCAACTTGGTCTGATGAAAGGTGCATAACAGGGAGTTGGAACCAGGYACTATTTAGGATTCCTTTCATCCCAAACCATTCCATAATTCAAGTTATGAAAAGTCTAGAAAAGCAGAATGTACATTGGGGACCAATCTCCTTTTAAAATCTTTACTAACATCCCCAAAACAGAACATAAAACTATCTGTGTGTAAAAAACAATTTATTTCCACTACAGGATAAAAGCAAACCCACAACCAAACAACACAAACAAGGTGAGGAGGTGATGTGAGCTGGATTAAGAAAGACTGTGAATGACCAAGGATTATGTTGCAGTTGGGGGAAAAGCTGTCCCTCTTAACTTCTCATTTCCAGAACRTATTTATGTATTTCTTAAAATCAGCCAGAGTTATAGCATTCCTCCTCAGCTTGGGAGTTTGGAGTAAGTTTTTTTCCAAGGATAAGGGGCAGGYTGGGCAAGCTGGAGGCCTCTGAAACACACTTCTACTCTAATTGTTTTTCCATTCTATTGTTTGACTAGTTAATCTATGCACCATACCTAAAAATAAAGTGTTTAATATAAATATTAAGGCAACAGACAAGTTTTGTGGGCAWATTTTACACTGCAAACGCTGCTAGACAGGATAAATCCCATTTGTTTTGTTTCAAACACCAAATGTGTAACCCAGGAAAAGTAAATGCGTGTTAAGCTGGGTCCCAGCAGGTTTTAAAAGCCATTCTCACCTGGCAGGATGCAGCAAGGCAGGAATTTCCACGGTCTGTGGGTGCCACCTGCTGCCCATCTCTAGAGCTGGATCCCTTCATTCCAGCGCCCTCCCTGAGCATGTCACAGAACTGGAATTTATTTTGAATAAATGCAAGCAACACAGAATAGTCCCTGGAAAGCTCTCTGCTAATCAATACCAAGGGATAAAATTTATCCAGAATTCCCATCTTGTAAGAAAAATGATCAATATGCTTCCCAYTTAACCCCAGGCCACTCTACCTCACTGCTGACACAGAAACATAACCTGAACTGCAGCTTTTATAGCACAGACGTCAAACAGCTTCTCATGCAAGGAGAGACTCAGCATGAAAATACAAAAATGCTCTCAGAATAAGACAATAAAACTCAAAYGAGCCTGAAAGACCTGCAGGGCTCCTCACTCCTGAGATCCAAACCATATTCTCTCAAAGTTTACCTGGAAAAACCTCCACCATCTGTGACAGTATTATTTTTCACAGGCAGAAAAAAAATCCATTAATACTGCTACTACTTCTGTTTACTGCCTGGCTTAGATTATTATCAGCTTTACAGGGCTACATCAAAGTTTGACTGATGGATTTAACACAGGGTTATGGTTTTGGCCACTGGCACTGTCACAGTGTCCCTGTCCACCCTCTGAGGGCACTGTCTCTCTGGGATGCTCATCCCAGGCAGGAGGAGYTGGAGATGAGGGCTACGGAATCTGAGGACTCTGGGAACATGCAAGAAATAATAAAAGYCATTATCTGCTTCCAGGAAACACAATGGACAGGGAATATGGACTCAATCCCTTGYGCTAAACCTTGGAGAGATGAAAATTCATCTTCTGTTCAGGCACCTGCTCAGATCCTGGCGTTTGAGGAAGGTCAAATGAGGCCAGCATTTATCTGCTCTGGAAATCTTTAGAGCAAGGTTGTTTAWCTTTAGCAGGTGTGGCTTAAATAGTAAATGCAAATGAAGCCAATGCTGGGAGATTAACAGCATGATAATTAGCAACAAGCAGTATCACATTACAGTAGGCCTAAGAATTACCTTTAAACAGGCATTCTCAATTTCAGATTTCTAGGAATATTCAGTGCTGTTTTCTGTTCCACTGTTAATAATACTCTCTGATCTGATTCAGCTCATTCATATGAACAAATTACATTAATAAATAGACAAAGTATCCAAAAAAAAGAAAAAATTAGACTTTTCATCTGTCTGCACTAAAATTCAATTTTTTATGGGAGACTATGACATATCTATCTACAGACTAGTTTCAAGAAGTAAATAATCACATCCAATTCCATTTTCCAGCTCCTCTTCTGGATCATTTCTCTAAGGACATATACTATTTCCCTCTCTCCTTTCTGTCATTCATCCTGAACTCTGCCACCTTTCCCAGGACTCGTCCTGTGAAAGATGTTATTGCACGAAGTCCATTAGGAAATGTTTTTGCAATTTATTAAACAGTCAGCAAAGAACTTGAAACTAGTATTTTTGGAGGGTACCCTGCATGATGTAAGAACTCTGAACTCAAGAGCAGGACCATAAAAAACTTCTGAAAAAAAAAAAATTAAATAAAGCTGCCTTCCTCTTTCTCCAGGAGCAGCTGAAAGTGGAGTGGTACTCTGGAGTTTTATTTCAAAATGCTACAGCACAAGGCTTTGAATTTTTTTTTTTTACAGTGAGAGAAAAGGTGAGAAGTGTTGAAATTATATGAAGAGGAGAATAAAATTCTCATAATATGGGAAGAGGGGAAAAAAAAAAGCAGGAAGTGAGGGAAGATCCCATTAAGGCAGCAAGGGGAGGATAAAAAGTGGCAATGACTCAAGTTTCCTTTAGAAAAAGAAAAGAAACAGAACAGCTGAGAGCAGATAGAGTGAGAAAGTTGTTGGGAAAACTGTCACACCAAACGAGGGACACTGCTCAGATCCTAGAGAGTTTCCTTGTACATCCCAGATGCTCATCAGCAACTGGAGTTTTAAAACTCTGTGTCACCCTGCAGCTCAGAGAAGAGTGGGATACATTTTCAACCAGCATGATTTAATGTTATTTGAGTTGACCTATTTCCTTCAGCTAYCCTTTTAAGGGAAGCTTGGATTCTACAGAAAGCAAGAGGGCTCAGTTCCACGTTCTGCCAGGAACCTGCTTTGTGTCTCTGATCATATATCTATTTTTCTTTGCCTCTGTTTACCTTCTCACTCATTTTCTTGGCTTTATTCCGGGCCTCAAAGGGCTGGAAGAGAAATCAATGTCTTCAGTACCAAACTGAGAAACACAGGGAGGAGAAGAAAGGGGAAATTACTCTGGATTACGTGCAAATTTCTCATATTATTTATTTTTTTCCCTAACCAGTAGAAAACGTCAGGAAGAAAAATAATCTCAGACAAAAATTCTGACTCAGCATAAGATACTTTGTTCAAGTATTGTAAGAAAAACATTGGAAATCAGCAGCAAGCCCTGCAGCTGATGTTTCCTTCCACACCCACAGAGCAGAACTCTCCCACAGAAGTACCAAAGTTACAACTGGGTGTCCCACCTCAAAGTTGGCCATTTTGCCCCATTAACACAGCCTGGAAGGGGGTTTGATGACCTTAAATATCAATTGGACTGAAGGAAAGTGGTTCCTCAACTTTATGGTGAGAACATCCCTCTTTCAGGCTCTGCTTTCCTAGGCTTGGAAAATGGAGACAGCTCTGACTGCAGTCAGCCTGGGAATGGGGCAGCTTCCCAGGAAAGTGTGGGAGAAGGAAAAAATTCACTCTCATTTCACATATTTTAGGTAAAGCACTTTCAAACAGCAGGTACTGAATTTCCTGAGTGCACCCTGTGTGCTGGAGAGTAAACACGGGGGCACAGAACAAGCATTTRGCTCAAGCACTGATGCTTCATTTAGGAATTATCATTAAAATCCAACTTCAGCACACAACCTTCACTAACAAAACCAGCCAACTAACCAACCTGAACCAAAACAAAAATTCCCTTCAAAAAAATGAAAATAACAACACAACACTGAATGAAAGGGGACGACTAACACAAATATGAGCAAAACCATGCCACAACTGTTTCCTGCCCCATTGTTTGTTTGGGAACAAACCTGTACTCACAACCAAGAGCCTGCTCCCTTCCACCTCTGTCCTTCCTTTCCATTGTGGAAGCCTTTTGTGGTACAGCAAAGCTGCTGCTCCACAGTAAAATATATGGAAAAAACTCCTACAAATAAAAACAGGTAACAAGTGCAATGCTGTATTTACAGAAGGATATTTCTAACTCACTAACCTAACACAGAATTACATTCCAAGCCTGGCATAGCATCACTTAAAATGTGAGACAAAACAAACTAAATTCATGTCTTTCTACTCAAGCAGCCTTCACCAAAATACGTGTTTGAGAGGCAGAATCAGAAAAAAAAAAGAGTAAACAAGCAAAAGGCCAGTCACCTGCAGTGATTTTCAGGCATGCACAATGTGTTGTGCAGGACAAAACTGTGTTTTATTCCCACATCAATTAATGCAAAGCACTTTTTATTTAGATTCTTTCTTTACATGCTCACTGMATGAGCAAGTGATGGTGGTGACAATGCTTTTATCTAAGGAAATATTTAATACCTGCTGAGCTTCATGTCCTCAGTCTCCAGTTATAAATGACTTGTGTGATCATCCACTCCTGCAGCATGGCAGGAACCAAAGGGAGAGGCCAAGCTTTTTTATGTTGGGTCATTTTTTCTCTCCTAACAATATCGCTGTTTTAATACAGAAATCTCAGAAAAGCAAAGTCTGCACTCTATTCTTTGAGACTCAGCAGATGTCTTTAAAACACTTAGTCTATTAAAGCTTATAAAGCATGATTAATGACCTGAGAGCTGCTGATCTGAGGTGAAAGACTCAGCAGAATTTGCAGAATGGCTTTAGCAGATTTCTGTGCTCTACATTAGAAACCAAAACCATCAGTGTAATTATTTCACAGAGGCTCAGATGCAACACTCAAAAAACCTCTCCAAAATACTAAAAAGAAACTCAACAAGCAAAGGTGAAGAGCTCTGAAGCTCTAAAATCCCTGCTTCTGTTTGCTCCTTTTTTTTTGTTTTTCCATAGTAGTGCAGCCAGAAATTTATTTATTTGGGGTTTTTTTAATAAGACCCCATTACAGTTTTACCCAATTTAAACAACTTTTTATCCAGATCAAAAATAAGTTAATTTTCTACAGATTTTTCATTCTAGCCAAGGGCATGGGATAATAGCTTTCATGATAGAGATTCCCCATTTAAAAACCAGTGCYCTGCAGTGCTATTTTGTGTGGTGAAAGGATCACTTTGTTCTGCTTAATGAACAAAAAATTAAAAATCATTTTAAAAAAAGTTTTGATCAAAATTATATCCATTTTGTACTCCTTTCTGGATCTGTAAGTAAAATGTAGTAATTTTGAGAGAAATAAATGCTTCTCAGCTAAACATCAAGCTAAAAATACTATATACTGATGGAAATATGACAGGTGTTTGATTCATTGAAATATTTTTTCTCATCATTCTATGTTGTCATCTTATTTCAAAGGCTTCTATACCTTCTCAGKGATTTCTCATGGGCAGGTCCTCACAGCACTGACTCCATCTTCTCAGTACAGACAACAAACTCCMATGCTCTCTTYACAGCACAACCAAAAACTCCAMCTCTCTTCACTCTTTTGTAGCACTTGTCTTCTTAYTGGACACAGCTGTGGCCTATTATGGCAGGCCTGTTCCTAATCTTTAGTGATTAGTACAGCTGCAACTCCTCAGGTGTGAGATTACCTTCTGCACTATTCTCTCACATTCTATCCCTCCACAATTCTATTTTTGAAAAAGTTGTTGCTTTTTTTTAGTATTTATCTTTGCTTATCTGGTGAATGATAAAAGTACTTAGAACCTTGAATTAGAGCATAACTTTTTGTTCTCAGGTTTCTAAAAGAAGCAGATGTGCAATAAGGCCTAACTCAGGATTTGTTTCTCAGTTGCCTTACTATTAAAAAAGAAATTAAACTTGTCCTTTTTTGGTAAAAACAAGTAATCTCTTGTTCAGTCACTCCAGGCTCTAGTAAAGAATGTCTCTCTTTGTGTATATAAAGAAATTGCTGGAGTTATTAAATAATGCTGATCTTAGTATGAACCCAAAGAGGGACACAACTTATTACTGGTTTCCACTTRGACATTGAGCTGCTGACTGTTCAAATCATTCATCCAGACAATTATCCAYGTCACACTCCACCAAACCATCATACCCATATCTTTCCAATTTAGCAGCAAGGGATGTGGAGGGTGACCTTGCACAAGTCYGGGAAGGTGAAAAACTGTACATTAATGTTATAGATGKATAATGAGAYGACTGGCTCTCGCAGTCAAGGGAYGAATATTGTGTGACTATTAAGAAAAGCTTTATTGATATATAGTTATGTTATTGTAGTTTAGATGTCCTCCATGGACTATGCTCTCCCTAGAGTTCACTTCCCCCCTGTATTGCTACCATCAGACAGCCGSGGTTGTCTAGGACAGATAACAAGAAGGCTGCACAYGTGTCCCTTGCATGGGGCAGTTGGAAATKGAAAAGCTCGACGCCCAGGTGGGGCAGCATGGCAACACCTGACCTCCAATCCAGTTACATSAAAGCAGTCTCCACTGATAARTGACAAAGAGCTGACTGACAGRCTTTGGGAGGGGCCAGGGTTGGCTGATGCAACCGCAGGGGTGTAAAAGATTCGGCATCCATCTTGAAAATGAACCGGCCACGTGGCCAGTTCCCAGCGCTGCAATTGTTTCCTTATTTAGTCCTTTTGTTGTATTTTTAAGGTAAAATAAACCTTTTAAARTTTTCAAAGTGARCAATTGTTTCTCACAATTAAYTAATAGATTATAATGTCACTGCTTTCCAAACTGAATTGGGGAGTTCCCACCACTTTTACTTACACTGCAGTTTTCCCAGGAACAGATTAATCAATAAGCTTAGAGGTAGACAGAGAGAGAGAAGAAAACTTCCTCTTTAGTGGCTAGCTCCTCCCCATGGCCGTGTGAGTGCCCTTCCTAAGCTCTCACTACAAAGAATGATTAGGAAGCAATCTAAGCAATCCCTGGGCTCACCCCCTACCTTGATTCATTGACTCTGKTCCTTCTGAAGTGTTCCACGAGCTCATGCAATCTGCACAGGAAGGGATCTGGGTTTTGCAGGGCTCGGTTTCTGGCAGCAAGGGGGCCAGGGAGATGGCTCCCGAGCAAAGCTGCTGGAAGATTCCSCCCTGGCCCGCAGAACCACTGGCTGCCGGCTCTGAAGACGGACACGCTGCGAGCCAGAGCTGGGCCAATGAGAGAGCCGGGCAACACCTCTGTGATGACCTAGCTAAGAACTAAACCCAAACAAAGTCACACAGTTTTGTCTCTAATCAGATAAGGGAGGAGGTGAGAATAGCTAAGGGAAAACATGGAAACACCGATGTCCATGGAGGAGSGGGAGGAGGTGCTCCAGGTGTTGGAGCTGAGGTTTCTCTGCAGGCCCTGCTGAAGACCGTGGTGAAACATTTGGTAATTTTTTTTCTCTCCTCAGCTGTGGCAGGGCCGGGTGAGCAAGTGACTCTGCTGGGTGCCTGGCACTAGGTCAGTGACAGACCACAGCAGCTCCCAGTCAGAGGAACAGGGAAATAAGTGAAATGGTGTAGGAAACAACCAGAGCGTTTACCTCGGGATAAGAGGACGAGGAGAAAGATGAAGAATTATGAAGCTTTTTTCAGATTAAGTACTCTTGTCCTAGGCAGTATTTAAGCTGTCTCCATTGCACCTGGTACTAGACTGGCAGCATATGTCTGAATAGGTGACAGTGACTGAAGTTAGTTTTATATAAAGATACCGCTTTGCATTCAATCTCCAAGATTCAAGTTCATACACATTCTTTGGCAACACAACCAGCCATGTRAACTCCATTCAGCTGTCAAAACCACCAGTATTTATGGACAAATCCTGTCAACTTTACTCCCTTTCCTGTGAATACAGTTAGAGACTGAGCAAACCTCCAGGTTAGAAGTGGATGGGCAATGTTGACAGCTCGGAAGGAATYAGGAAACAGAGAGTACTTGGTGCCCTTGAATAGTTCTCAAAGCCTTTTGTGTTGAGGCAATTAAGCATCAGTGTAATGATCACCCAGCCCCAGGCAAGGACAGGGAGCTTGTCCTCCCTCTCAATGCCCTCCTTTGCTGCTTTGAACTCTGGCAGCAGCTTCCTGACAACAGCACAAGGTGCGGTTGATTTCTGGCACCACCAAGTTCCAGAGGCACAACCAGATGCTGGAGGGAAAAGAGATTGCRATGTTTAGAAGCTGATGGTCATCACCAGTCATGGCTGTCTTCTACCTCCTGAATAAGGCACTCTRTGGTAGCAGACATTTCAGAGAAGTCATGGAAAAGCTGTCACATGAGAATTTCTCTCATGACAAAAGCAGTTTGTGACGTCTCCTATCCCCTCCCCTCCAGCATCTGCTCATTCCTGCCCTCCTGAACTTTAGCAGCCTCTCCTAACATCYGAGCTCATCCTGTCACCCAGATTGCTGAAATAATCCAATTTTGAGGGGAAGGARAAAGCCCACACATGCACACACCTAGTTCAGAATAAAAAATAATTGGAAAACAGGGAGTGAGCGCTTTCTTTTTTCCAGTGCTGATTATTCCACTGAATTTGTTTGTGCTGCACCCTCACAAACAAATGTGTGGGTGGTAAACTGTGCTGCAGGATGTGCCACAAGCAACCAGGCAGCTAGGAAATCACACTCCTTTTTTTTTTTTTTTCAGGATATAGGAGCATTTCTAAGACTGCCATACACCTGCCTGTGGGCCCAGGGACTTGGGTAATCTTTGGGATTACCTTCAGCAGGGCTCTCAGGAAGGCACAGGAAGTTGTTACAGAAATATTTTGGACATTTAGGATGACAACAACAGAATCTATCTGGCTTTTCAAATTAGCARTGTCAAAATCAGGACCAGGAATTATGATGGCAGCCTTGGATGTGGAAGTTGTGATGCTCTGAGATATAGACCATTCAAATATGTTACATAGGCAAAATAAAATGTCCCTTGGAGTTCTGAGCAGCTACAAAGTCCCAGAAAGACAATATTTTTTCAGAAATACCAAAGTTTTCAAGCTTCCAAGTGCACTAAACTTGTTAACTTTTTTCACCAGAGCCTTGCATGTCTGATTTTGACTCCTTAACTTTTGTTTCTTCATTAAGTCTGTCTGATCAGAACACCTAAATCAGATTTAAACTCGCACAGATGTCCCAGGATAAAAAGAGCCAGGCCACATTGCTTCCATGGCCAGGGTAACAGCCTGGTGAGCTGTGGGGCCCCAGGTTTAGATCATACCACGGTGGGGCTGTGACCTCTTAAAACTTCTATTGCAAAATTGTCTATTCTTTGATCCCTGAGGCACAGACTCTTGAGGGCATTTGTCAGGAAAGGGATAACAGATCACTGTGGGCAGTGAAACCCTGCTCAGCCACCCGAGGAGACTGCTGCTTTTTGCCAAATTCCAGCTTTTTGGACGATCCTCAGCAGCTCAGGACATGCATAAGCACATATGGTGAGTGTTAGAGGAGGTTTTCTTAACCCAGGCACTCTTTGAGCTGAACAGAACTCGTGAAGGAGCTGTAGGCAAAACATGATGGATCACCTGCACGCTTTCCTTGCCACGCTTCTTTCGTCACTGCAGGATGTGCTCAAGATCAGCTGCCCTCAAGTCTGCCTTTGGCTGAGAGCCTCTCCCCTGCTGTTGTTTTCTTCCTCTCAGCCTAACAGGACTCCCTGAGCAAGGAAACCACGTCCCTGTGATTCTCTGTTGGGAGAGTTCCCATCCTCTGCTCCCTCCTCCTGTGCAGAGGAGCCTGCTGAAACTGCTTTTCCYTCCCAGTGTCAGCCATCGTGCAAGGAATTGAGCAGAACAGAGCATGACACTTGGTTTCCAGTAAATATGAGGGTAATTTAACCTGATAGCTGTAAAAAAAWAATATTATAGAGTAGAAGCTATGGGTAGGAAATTATAGCTCAGAATTGATGTTTTCTATTAAATACCATTAGGAYGACTCAGATTTGGGTACCTGTGCTCTCTGGAACAGCTCTGAGAGGGAGACAGAAAGAGGCACTGACTTCACAGCTCTAAGAGGGGGGAAGATTGATCTCAGCCCTTTGCCATCCTTGATATCGACCTAAAGATACAGACCTACAGCATGGCCTTTCCCATCCTTACCCTTTTTACTCCATTAAAATCTTTACAGATGCAAATTTGCTTATAACAGCACTCTATSCAGCTCTTTATAGAGAGTTTTGTGTAATCAAAGGCTGCACGTTTCATGTTCTACAATTTTTGGAAAGTTGAAGTAATTCCATTTTGTTTCATTATCTCCCAGGTTATTCCTTCAATATTCCTTTCATTTTCTCATGAAAAGAGGCTATAGCCAGGTAGGGGGTGGCCTCTGCTCCCAGGTGAAGAGGGCCAGGATGAGARGGAACAGCCCTTTGATAGAGGCTGCCCAGAGAGATTTGGGGTCCCCATTCCTGAAGGTGGCCCGGAAAAGCCTGGGTGTGGCACTCAGTGCTCTGCACTGGTGACAAGGAGGGGATCACTCACAGATTGGATTCAGTGATCTTGAAGGCCTTTTCCAACCTAAACAATTCAAAACCCTGTCAGCCCAAGCTGGCTCCACTGGTATCACTCCCCTTGATACCCATTTATCCCAGGCAATTACAGCCAGGATATGCTCCTACAAATCCTTGAGCACCATTCCAGGTCCTTCCTGTGCACCTGAGCAGCTCCTGCCTGCTCCTAGGGCACACTAAATCCATCTGCTGGGCTGGCTGTAGCAGGAAAAGAAGACAAAGGAGTTGTTTAGTTGCTCATGGATCCCTCTGGGCTGACGGGATCATTGCTTGGCTGCTCAGGGTGGTGCCGGGGCAGCTTTGTGGCATGGGAAGGATATAAAATGTTCTAATAATGCTCCTGATGGCCTGGCTCAAAGCAGTGACCAGAAAAGTAGGTCAGAAAGGAAATCTTGCTGCTCCAAACAGGACAGTGGCARCAGTCCACTGCACAGGCACAGGGTTTATGTAAGGCAGTGGCTGGGGCCGCTGCACTTCGAGTTTGARCACCAACACAAAGCCCAGCACAAAAAATGCCTTTCTGCTCCACAAAAAAACAGGAACCAGCCTGTGCATGAACGTAGAAGGGCACATATATCCCCAGTACCACAGCTGTGTACTAATCTAAATATTCCAATACAATTAAAGAACATTTCTGTCCCTCAGACACAAAGGACAGACTAAAACAATATCTCTGAAGGCACAACAAAAAGTTCAGTCTCAAGTTATTCCTGTGGCATCCTGCTCTATTCCCAGTTATTCCAGGATTTCTACGTGCCATCCCACCAGAGTAAAGAGACCTTAAAAGGGTGTAATCAGCTCCCTGGCCTCTCTGCAAGAGATATAACTCATGGAAAGGGATGTCTCCCCAGCTCTCACAGGAATCACTATCAGCTGTGGAACCAGAGTTAGTTATGCTGTTCCCACATTTTCAGCCACCAAAGTCCAGTGAGAACGAGAGGCAGAGAGATACAGAAAGCATCAGTTATGTGACACACTGGGAGTTGGTTGAGACTGAGCCAGATCCCAGGACAAAGCAGGGGAAAGTGGCTTAAAGCAACCTGAGTTTGCCTCCATCGTTTTAATCTTTACATCAGGGTGCTGGGAAAGGGGAGCTGGGGTCGTCTTCATGCTTCAGGCTGCTCCTGGACTCTCACTGATTAAATAAACAGATTGGGTTTAGAGACACAGCCTTATTCAGGGAACTAAATAATAAAATGGACACTTCTGTGCAGCATAAATATTTGCTCATCAGTGACTCTGCTGCTGGCCCTGCTGACTGTGCTCTTTTTGGATCCTTGTTTTTGATATGCTCCAGTTTCCAGAGCCAGCACCTGAGTTGATCCCCAGGGGCAGCAACACATGCTTGGCAGTGGCAGGACCCAGAGGCTAAAATGTCTTTTTGGAGTAACAGGACCTTCAGCACATTGGGAAGTAACTGGTTTGGAAATCATTCTCTCACACTGAACAGCCTGCCTGGAAAGGGCTGATCAAACAAAACAAGTCTCTTTCTCTAGTAAATATACCAGGTAAATGTATTCAACTAAAGAAACCCTCTAGTGGATCATGTGCACATTTATTTTGACATTAGAAAGGGGAATATTTCATCCTAAATGCTTTGGGCTGTGCATAAACTTACCCYGGGCCAGGAACAACAGCAAGAGCAGAAAAATCAGCTGTGGCCTCCAGCCCCTGGAGCAGCCCATTCTCTGCTCCARAGTTTGCTTAGCAGATTTTCCAACTCTCCTAGGCCTGACCTTTCACTTGTAGCCCTCTGCTGACTGTAAATGACCGGGCAGTGACTGTAAGATTTTAATATCTCTCATCTATCACAACGGGCCATTAAAGCTGATGCCTATAAACACAAAGACCAGGGGGTTACTGGGTCTGCTACACAGTCTGGACTTAACACATTCCCTGCTAGGCTATTAAAAAACAACTGCATTGCTTTAAATCTTATTTTGGAGCATTTTCATGGCTTGAAAAGTCAGGGTGATGGCCCCATAGAGCACTGAAGGAGCTGCATAAATAGACTTTTAGAAATGTGCTGTCCTGTAAGGGATTAAAAAAAACATTTCAGACTCTTCATGCATGCAAGCATTAGATGGATGTCAGAGACAGGAGTTTTAAGTAATGTGGAAAGAAAGTTTAGAGAAAACAGTGAATCAAAGAGCTGTGTAGCTCAAATTTAATCAAGATGGTGTCACATTGGTGTCTGGCAAATGCTGGTATCTCTTCGGACAACCAACTTCTGTAATTTTTTAATTGTAATTTCTAGGAGCTAAACCTAACCAAACACTACATCAGCTCCCTTGTTAGGTCCTCTCTAAAGTGAAAAGCAGCTTTCATACACGCTTTCATTGGTGCACTTCCTTTGAGCATCTCTCACTCTTTAATTGAGATTCTTAATTATTTTATAYGTAATTTTCAGATGTTACAAAGTTTACACTGGCATGATGGAATTCTGCTGAATATTTAAACCTTTGTTTMTATATTTAAGTATGGTGTTTGACAGCTTTGTCCCTCATCATATTTAGTGTGCAGAAGATCCAACAACAGTTAGGGCAGCATTTTACAGCTCTGATCAGTGCAGATACAAGTCCAGTCATTATTTATCAAAATAATTTTACACCCTTGAATCTAAGAAAAAATGTTCACAGCAAGTCTTTTTGTCCCKCAAAAATCTAGGAATGACCAACAAAATTACCAGCAAGAGATGGCATTGTGAATCCTGCCATAATATCTGAATTTTACGAGCTTCCTAGTACTCATGTTGTTCATCAAAGAGCACTGTAATTATGTCCACAGAAAATACCTGAAATATCTGATTTGGGGAAAAAAAAATATCAGTAAGGTAAAAGCAAATGGTTTTGTGCTAGTAGCAACAATGACAGGTGAAAGAAATGAGCAGTAAGGGTCAGGCAACAACTGGTCTTTCTTTGGACATGGACTGAGATCTCCACCTAACATAAAGTCTCAGGAAAGAAACCATCTAATCAATCACGTAGTCTTGGTGTACTTTCACATAATTTCATCAGAGTATTAAAAAATCAGTCATCCCTTTTCAATGCAAAATTTCAGCAGTTTTTGAGTCAGCAAAATCAGTGTAGAGGCAGGGGAGCATGAAATAGCCCTGCTTAGTCCTGGCACAGAGACTTCTGCTCTCTGAGTTCCAAAATTCCTCTCAAACTGACCAGCAAAGTGATTTTCTGTCTGCAAGTAACTTCTCCTGTGCCAACGGACATTGTAGTCACAATGTAGTCAGACTTGGGCTTGTAGTCACCACATGTGGCCTCAGTGACAGCTCCCTCCTTACTGCTCCCTTTCATTCCAGAGATTCAGTAAAGGACAGGAAAACTGGGTGTCACCTCTGTGTAGGGACAGTTCTCAGTTGGRTACAGCACAGAGATGGGTGGTTGGTTTGCACATTCACAAAAGACATCTYAATAATCAGTCACTGGACAAACATCCCTGCTAATGGACAAAAGGACTTTTAATAAAGAATAATGAGCCTACAGGAAAGATGGAGAGAGACAATTTACAGGAGCGTGGAGTGAGAGGACAAGGGGAAAGGGCTTCAAACTGACAGAGAGAAGGTTTGGATGTTGGGAAGGAATTGATCCCTGTGAGGGTGGGCAGGCCCTSGCACAGGGTGCCCAGAGAAGCTGTGGCTGCCCCTGGATCCCTGGAAGTGTCCAAGGCCAGGTTGGATGGGGCTTGGAGAAACCTGGGATGGTGGAAGGTGTCCCTGCCCATGGCAGGGTGTTGGAACCACCTGATCTTTAATGTCCCTTCCWACTGAAACCATCCTGTGATGATTCTGTGGTGATGATTATATGAATTCAGCTAAGAGSCCTCAAAGGGCTCCTTTCATATATCTCACAACAAACCCCAGAGATCAGTAATTACAGGCTCAGTTTCTGCTCCCCTCTCCCTCCATGACACTTCACTTGTGGCACACCACAAAACACATTTCTGCCTCCCATTGTGTTCAGAATAAACCATAAAAGGCTTCAGATTTCATAAGACTGCAACACAGCTTCAGTGATTTTGAGGTCACRGGGTCCTTGATTTAGCAAGACCTTCTTGCAAAATGCAGACCACAGAAACTCAGCAATTTTTAATGCTGAGAGCATTGAACTGTGTCTCCTTTAAGAGGTGTTTAGATAAGTCAAGATGGTACACAAAAAGAAAAAAAGTATTCATTTTCTTCTCAGCTAAAAAAGTTACTTGAAAGAAATTCTGTTATCATCATTACACAGCACACAGCATAGGCAAAAATCACAGTGGAATTTACTCTTTTTAGAACAGGTCTGGGTTTGATTCAAGATTGTCTTCACATTGAAAACACCTCTMTGCTTTTATTTTTCAACTCAAAGGCTCTATTACAGAGAAGGAGCTACACAAAAGCCTTGCATAAGAATGTCTTGCATTTGTAAATACGGTTAAATGAAGGGGCTTTTTTTTGTGTTTGAGGAAAAGCTGCCAGTRAAAAATCGAGGTGAGATTCTGAGACTCCTTTCCCATCCTGTGAGCTGGAGCTTGCACAGGGACACAGCCAGGTAAAAACAAACACAGAACAAACAGATGGAACACAGGCACAGTTTTATGGAAAAATTTAGTTTTCTAAAATATCTRAGAGCCTCGGCCATTAGGATTTCCAGGAAGAGGTCATCCTTCTAGGTCACTAAAATCTAATAACATCTTCAGTGGAAAAGGATATATAAATCAGGATTTTTTTTGCTGTGCATTGGGTGGCAACCCTACAGATGGCAAGGGTAGGACAAAGGAGAGGATACTAAATTTTTAATTTATGTCAGCAGCTCCTTGTCTGGTTTTTCCCCTAAAAAATGTAGTTGGTAGCAGAGAGTGACCCTTTCATTACAGCATCTGAGGGTACCACAGTGATTAATTTTATCCTCCCTCTTGCCTTTGAAGTTGAGATAAATGAGTGGTCCAAGGTCACATGAAAGGCTGTGGTTGATCTGGGAAGAAAAGTCAGATTGTTGGTGTCTGGACCTCTGCTTTATCTCTGTAATAAACCTTAGTAGTAAGAGCAGACAAGGAAAAAGCTGTTTAGAGGCCAGTTGGTTACATTCAGAGAGAAATAGCCAAGAGAACAGAGAAAGTAATTTCTYCATGTGAGATGTTTTTAAGGCCTGTTGGCGTGTGTTTTATTGAGTTCCAACTGTTCTCTGCTCTGGAAAACAAATAAACAAGATTATAAGCAGTTTTAAATTTTATTATTTATCTTGTAAATACGGTCTTGTAAATATGGTCAGCCCATTCTGTACATTGATGTACAATTTATCTTGTAAATATGGTCAGCCCATTCTGTACATTGATGAAGAGATTTTTCCTCACAGTTGTTTATTTTTTCTGCAGTGAAATTACCAAAGTGAGTGGAGAAAGGAACACTCCAGAGTGAAGAACCAACCTGCAGGGAGACCTGGCTAAGCTGGAAGAGCCTTATCACCACATTCCAGTATTTAAAGGGTGGCTGCAAAGAGGGTGGAGCCTCCCTTTTGACAGGGAGTCACTTGGAAAAGATGAGAGACAATGTGCACGAGTTACTCCTGGGAGGTTCCAGTTGGTCACCAGGGGATAATTTTTCATAATAACAATCAGCCCCTGGAATATTCTCCCCAGGGAAATGCTGGATTCTCCACCATTGGGCAAATTTAAGATTCAGCAGACAGGATGCTGGGCTGTTGTCAGGAAAAGTTGGACCAGATGATCCTTAAAGTCCCTTCCAACCTAGTATACTAGGATTCTGTAATTTATTTTAATGCTTTGTTTTCTCCCCTAGATTCCTGAGATTTCARTCCAAAAGCTAATCTGGTGTTAATCAGAAAGACTTGCTTGGTTAGGGCAAGATCAAAAAGATTTGATGTCTGATATAAAATTAGGGCATTTTATATSAGACATCAAATCTTTCTTTTCTAGATATCAGAAAAAAAAAATTCTATGCAAATGGTTTTGTATRCTACATATACTTGTAAAGGTAGGCRCTGTTATTAAATAAAAATAATAATAATAATTGTAACAACAACTGTAGTTTGGGGGTAACAAATAGATTCCATTAAATCCCGAAACTTTATCAAGGTTGTTACTAATTTCATTATTTCCGATGTAATCCATTCTAAATAATTAGTCAAATCTGAGACAAGTAGTTGTGAATTTGGAATTTTAATTCTCAATTCTGATTTCCATATCTGTGTAATTACCATTTGCTCTGAGTGGAACATGTGTATTATGAAGTGAACTGGTTCCTATTTCAAAACGTTTCAGACATTAAAAGAAATKATTTACTGTATTGTCTTTTTGTACTTCTGAAAAAGCTGTGAAATAATACTATAAGAAAATTCCCTGTCCTAGTCTGGGAATTTGCTTTTTCTCCAATCTCCAGCCAGAAAAATCGAAATCAAACAGAAAGGATGAGCACAGCTCAGTTTGTTTACAACACTGAATAAYTGATTTACTTCTTGACTGCTTTTAACAAATCTTGTCACTTGGACTGTCCTCTCTCTTCATCCATCTTTTCATCACAAAAAAAAAAAGTAATTATTGAGCCAGATTGTAATTTATTTAAAGTGAACATTTCATTGACATCTGTTCTTTAAGATCCTTCAGTATACAMCCTTTATTTTTTTTCCACTTTTTGATCTCTATATATCCTTTCAGCAAATGTAATCTGTTCTGTGAGTGAGCCTTATTTCTTTAGTTTTACAAAATGAAAATATTAATCTTATTAAGAGTGGAAGCAAAGACTTATGAGTCAATATGCTGGTCTTCAAAGCTTTTTTTTTGAAATCCAGATGTCAGCTATGTACACCAGTGTTTCTGCAGATGGAAAAAAAAGAATWAAAAAAAAGGGTGGAATAAAATATAAATAGCCTAACATCTAGTTGAGGCAAGCACAGATTCTGCAGTTCATTTGTCATACGGAGATGGTGGTTTTTTGTCCTCCCTGATAAAAAAACCAGAATAATTTAGCTCTTCAGTGCTCAAAACATCATCAAGTACCATGCATTACTACTTCAAGGAAATGGATTTATGAATGCAAATATAAATAGCAATTTCAGTATAACTTTCAAAACCAAATCAGATCTTTGGCTAGGATAACTACAGTAAAAACCCTCAAGTGTAATAATGGGGAGAAATATCTCAGGGGCAATAGGTTATTTTCTTTTTTAGCTTTACTTCAAATTTTAAAATGGTTCCATTTTCCAGCAGTTTAACACCTATGGAACAGTGCTATAAAATCTCCCTTCCAACTCAAAGCATTTATTATTCTGTGATAGTATCCAATGCAAAGCAGGATTCTAATTCTAATTCTAATTCTAATTCTAATTCTAATTCTAATTCTAATTCTAATTCTAATTCTAGCTCTAATTTTGCAGATATCCCAAATGTACTTTAATGGAAATCAGCTGCCCACAGCAGAGTAGCTGCTTCACAGAAAACAGACTTTAGCTGGCTTTGGATTTATTTTACTGCAAGTTTCTTGTGTATTTTAGATGATGTCATCATTTGTTCTCCATGTCTCAGATAAGCACAGTAGAATTTCTATCTGAATCAGTGACTTTGGTGTTTAGGGTGAGAACTATGTAGTAACTAAACCACCAGTGGGTTATCAGCATTATTCTCATATCAAGTCCAAAACACAGCACTGTGTCAGCTACCAAGAAGAAAATGAACTCAAATTCAGCTGAAACTAGGACTCAGGATCTGAGAAGACACTGCAGTAATTAATGCCATCTTTCTAACATGGAAACTTTTAATGTATCTAAGTGATGTGCATTTTCATTTATGTGAAATAAGATATCATGCAAGGTTTTGTAATTTTGAGTAGAAGATTTTTACCCTTGCTTTCTTAAGGATACTGATGTTGAGGGCAGCAAATCTGTCAGATGTCAAAACTACGACTGAGGCTTGAAAAATCCATTCAGAAGATACTAGAATAAGTGATTTTTTTAAAATTTATTTTCACCAGTATTGGCAATAGTGTCTTAACATGAGCCCAGGTATGCCCAGGTGGGCAAGAAAGCAAAGGACACGTGGGCTGTGGCAGCAATGGTGTGGCAGCAGGACCAGGGCTGTGATTGTCCCCTGTGCTGGGCACTGGTGAGGCCACACCTTTAATCCTGGGGTCAGCTTCTGCCTCCTGATGACAAGAAGGACATTGGAGTGTGTTCAGAGAAGGGAACAGAACTGGGGAAGGGGCTGGAGAACCAGGAGAGGCTGAGGGAGCTGGGGGGTCTCAGCCTGGAGAAAAGGAGGCTCTGGGGCACCAGTATTTCCTCTGTCTTGCCTTCCTCTCTTTTCCACTTCAAGCCCCTGTACTCCCCAGGCAGACACTGATTCCTTGGTGAAATAGTGAASCCTGGTGTTTGTGCCTGGGTCTGGCTGGAATGGGACAGGTAATAGGACATCAGCAGATGAGCTGTGCTGGGAAATGCTGATATCTGTAGCCCCTCCAAGGAAAGCAGCTTTAACGTGTCAGAAGACTGCTGAGCCATTGCAGTGGGGCTGTGAGAGGAGGAGAGAGGCCATGCCAGGACATCTCCAGCTTCTGCCCACTCATCTGCGAAAAAAAAGGAACCCAGCAGATTTTGGTTATGATTGTTCCACACCAAGCACTCACAGTAGGTGACCTTGAGCTGCATAATAGAGGATACAAGAGCTGAAAATACTCTTTGCTGAAAAATAAATCAAGCTTAAAGCAGAGCCAATAGCTCAGGGAATGCCCTCCTGACTGCAGCTGCTCTAATTCTTTTATGTCCTCTAAACCTGCATGGGGGAAGARCACCATGAGGGCAAACAGCAGAGCAGCTTCTCCATCAGTGGCCAAGGGAAGAAGGGAAGGCAGAGGAAATGCTGAGGGGTCACTTGGTTCCATGGGAAGCTTGTGCCAAAGCCATTGGATTTCAAATTTGAAGCTTTGCACCAACTGTGCACATCGAGCCTATTTTAAATCCATGACATATTTGCTGTTGCCCTCAGTCTCTTTCCTATTGTTTTACATTTAGTTCTTGTTTTCCTGTCTTTAATTAAGCTGTGAGTTGCTCAGGGCACCACCATGACTACTCCTATTTATACAATGCTTGGCACATGGACTTTGAGGCATTGCCAAATGTGGGGAGAGAAGAAAAAAGAAAAAAGAAACACAAGACAGCAAAGTATTAGGAAGGAAGGTCTGACTTAGRAATCTATTTTTCTAGACTATGTAAACTTCGGTGATTCAGCTCTGGAAAAACAAAAGCAGAGAAATTAGTGGAAAAACAATCAATATGGAGAAAGATATAATAACATAGACACATGCCCAGGGAACTGGAAACATAAGCAGGCAGGAACAGCCTCTTTAGAGCCCAGCCTTGGATCAGTAGGGCAGCACAATGTATGCAGGTGTCTTGCAACAGGAAGCCAAACAATTACTATGCCTTAGAATAAAACAAAAATAAACAGTCCTTTTGACTGTTGCCCTGGATTCTGCCAGGGAGCAGGTTTTTATAGAGTTTAAGGAGCAGTCAGTGCCCTGCAGAGCATTTATATCTTCAGGTATGGGACCTAGATCACAATCAGTCTTTAACTTCTCAGAGGGGACTCACATCTGAAATTAGGATAAAATTCTACAGAGGAGATCAGGCTCAACCCTTGTAATTTTCAAAGTTTTTTCTGGACTTCCTTGCTAGCATTATTCCAGTATCATCTATCCTCAAGTGCATCTTGTAGCACAAAACTGAGCTTCCATAGAATTTTTCATGACAGATTTTACTGAACTGTTTGATATTTATTGAGGTGAATCAATTTATATAATAGTGAAATGGATGAAAAAACCCCAGTAAACATACTCACCTTTTTATCTAGCTGAGCCTTCATTGCAGACAAGGCTCTAATTGCAAACTTCTCTTAAATACTTTGTTTAACCAAATGCCTTTGCTTCTGCTCCAGCCACATCTTTACTGTGGTGTGTAGGTTTCACAGAGAAATCAGTCTCTGATATCAGACGTTAGTCTGACATCAGTCTCTGCATTGTCAGTAATTTTATCTTTTTGCTGGTCCTGCAAGTACATGGGGGTACCTGAAAAAACCACCATATATCAGTAACTTCACGTGGAAGGCCAAAAGATTAAATGATGCCTCTTGCTTGGGGAGGGAAAACAAACAAACAAACAAACAAACAAACAAACAAACAAACAAACAAAATATCTAACAGAATGGGGCTCAAAGAGGCCACTGAAACCAAAGGATGAAGATATTCTGCAATATTCCTTTTCCTAACATTAAGACCTTTCAGCTCTAGAACACCTTAAAAACAAAAAGAAGAAAAAAGAACAMCTCCAAGCTCCCCATCCACAAGCCTCAAGCTGCATGTGACCATTTTACACGTCTTCAGTGCTGTGCTTTGTTTTGGAACCTGTCCCTCCCTTTCCCGCAGCGGTGAGCTCATCACTGAGCCTCAGCAACTGCTGCTGCCGGCCGAGGAGCGGCTCGGGGTGATCCAAGCACTCGGCTGCGAGAGTACAGCGGGATGACACGCTCCAGAAAAAGCTTTTTCCTGGAGCAGAAGGGGATAGTTATGGCAAACAGATGGAGGGAGTGGAGTCCAAAACACACTGTGTGACCTATCTGCGATAGAGTCGCCTTGCGTTTCGTTCTGGCAGCGCTGGAGCGTCCCCGGTGCCAGCAGAATGTTCCTGAGATGAGGATCTTGTCAGCGGGCTGCAGGCTCCAGCCCTCCCCCCATCAGGATTTAATGGACAACATAGCCCAGCAGTAAATATTGACTGGAGAGAGACTTATACAAAAAATAACATTACAGAAAAGCAAAACATGAGTATTTTTTCAAAGTGAAGGGAGCACATCTTTGCCTTCCAGCTATGTGACAGGCTTGGCTTCCCACTGGCCAGAGCAA
The DNA here is from genome assembly GCA_014549065.1 of Cardinalis cardinalis. NCBI lineage: Eukaryota > Metazoa > Chordata > Aves > Passeriformes > Cardinalidae > Cardinalis > Cardinalis cardinalis. The sequence continues at coordinate 48,368 of JACDOX010000433.1, read as the reverse complement.
GGCTCTTAAAATTCATGGATAGAAAAGAAAATGAACTCTGAATAGGGCCGTGCCCCATTGTTAATCTCCCTAAATCAAAGTAGGGTTTTTCTTTCTCTGTTTGACAACACCATGACAACATTCTAAGTGTGAAATGGAAAGTCCTGGAGCCCCACAGAGATTTGCTAACAGAGGCATGGGTCAGGAAAAGCAGGGACCAAGACTACCAGCAACAGYCGCTGTCATCCAAAGGACCTGGTCCTGCACTTCGAAAGCCTTTGGTTATTTAATACCTGTTCTCTAGGAAAAAATCATCACCCTTTAATGGCCTGCTAAAGCCAATGATAAAACCTGGGAGAGAAAACAGAAGAAAGGGAAAGGAAGCTACAAACAGCCAAATCYCCAACTGAAGACATCCTCTGTGGCCTGTCTTCTTTTGTGTGAGTCACAAAGAGAAACCATCACACAAAAAAAGTCATTGATATTAATAGTCGAGAGCAGAGTAACACAAAACATTCCCAGTGCAGACATTTCAAATTTACTGCCCCTGTGTGTGCCAGGAGCTGCTGCCCCTTTCAAACTGCYATCTCTGCTTCTTCTGGGGGCTTCCCCCAACCTGTCCCAGCAAAATCAACCCTACCTCTCCTCTCATCCTACTGGACTAGTCTGGCTTTCTCCTACTCGTTCATTCAGGGTGTTTCTGACCCTGTGGAGGAGCACGAGGTTCAGCACAGGGCAGTTTCTGTTTATTTTGGATAACCCTGTGTGACCTCTGCCTGGTGCCTGTCCTTTTTCAGGACAATGGTGCTGCTTCAAAATCGAAAGGTCTTAGACATTCTCAGAGACTTGGATGCTGAGGTCCTCCTAAATCCTCCTTTGGTCCTAAATTCTCCTTTAGTCACAGTAAAATGCTGTCAGTTTTTCTGTGCTGGGGACTGTTTCTGCCTCTGTTTTTACACTGCCAGAACAATGGGATTCAGATGTGGAGCAAGGCCTGTGGGGACTCCTGTAATACAAATAACACATTAGTAGGACATGCTGCTGGAAGTGTGAAAACCRGGGTATAAAATCCCAGCAGCTGCATTCCTCTGCTGTTCTGGCAAACAGAACTCGATGGCAAACACAGAAAATGAATGTAGGAGCACCTGAAGCAAAACTGTGTCAGCCCAAGGGACATGTAGTGGTAACTGCTGGGCAGAGTGTGCCAAGTCYCTGTCCCCAGTGAGTGCTGAGCTGCCTTTCCCACATGCCTCCCTCGGGCAACAAAGGAGCTGGATGCCAGGATTTTTGCTGGCTTGGCATTGCACAAAAGGCCCGTGGGGTGGGTACAATGGAATTTAGGCTGGGCACAGAGGCAGCATGGGTCTCCAACAAACAATAGCAACAGCGGGATCAAAACAGCAGGCAGAAAGTGTATGCACAATTACCACAGCAAAACAGCTGAGGCTGCAAGGACATTACAGCCCCAACCCTGTCTCCAAGCAGGATCCCACCGTTGTTAACCTAACCACCAAGGGATCAGGCATGTATTCAACATGATGCAATGAATGTTATCCAAAAAGGAAGGTGAAAAGCAGAGGGATTAACCCAAGGCCATAAATTCCAGTCAGTTCCTCCAGGCTGACATGGTGTTAAACAAGCCAGTGTCCAGACTTTATCACATAATAGAGGCACAGRCATGAATGTACAGAGGTACCAGGACAGAAATTCAGGACAGGAGACAGAATCTGGTAAAGAAGAAAGCAARGAAGTAAACACAATCATATCTGAATTATAAGTGCTCAAATGAGAAACACTGGAGAAGAAAAGTACTCTTATTTGTAAAGAAACCTGATAAGGTAATCCTCCCGTTTTAGAGGAGAGGAGAGGAGAAGAGGATAAAAAGTATTTCTGCTCTCTGTCTTTMTTGAATAGACCATAAACATAATAGTTGAAAACAAACTAATTTGTTTTAGGACATTTTCAGGAAGAAAGTTCAGTTCAAAATATGAACCCTTTACCAGGTTTACAGCTTCTGAAAGGCACCTGCTCTGTATGAAGTCTGATGTTTGCCCCACCTTTTTCCACATTCACATTAAGGAGAGAGGAAGAGATAAGGATACTATGGGAAGTAAAAATGGGAGGTTGAATTTTTGATCACAGCTCTATCAGTGAATCAGGGACATCTTTGTATGGCCATCAGAATTTAGTACACCCACATAATAACTTGCAGAACTGACTCTATCCTTGGGGATTTAGGCTGCACTTGCATTCCACATTAGAACAAGAAGACAAAAMAGGATGGAGAAGAATTATTACATTTTTGTAACTAGCCAAAATATCATGCTAAAATCTTTTCTCCAGCATGATTCTTTGGGTCAGAGCTTTGTGCTACAGACAGAAAGAATAGGTTTGATGTTGTTGATACCTTTCCATATTTGTCATATCTTTTAGAGTTTCACCTCTCCTTGTTGTTTCCTCAGGATATTTTCTTGCACATGAGCCATGTGCTCCTGAAGCTAGAAACCAGCAAAAAACCCAACCTGAATAAATGGAGCCTGCTCAATAATTAGTCTTCAAGTACTGCATGGAAGCTTGAATAGAGAATTGAATGGGATTTMATTCTGGGGAGGCTTGGAAAATGAAAAGGCCTTCAGTGTGTATGAAAAATAACACATGCAGCTACTTTCAAACCTTTCTCMCTCCTCACAGTGGAGCAGTTCAGGTCTGCCAGCATGGTACTTCCCAGCTCAAAAGGTGACAGACAGAATAGCTCTCAGTCCACTCACAGAAAACTGTCAAGACATAATGTTCTATACATTTCAGAAACAGCTGCCTGGTTTGATTTTTGGGTTTAGGTAGCTAGAGAAGATTTCTAAGTCTGTTCATGTCACTATTAAGCAGAAATTTTTGGAYGGAAATGGAAAGAGAGTTTTGCAAGTGCCACTTTTATGATTATTATATGTTAATATCTTGTTAGAACTGTTAAATTCTGATTTCAAGTGCAGAGGCCACGATCCTTAAATACAATAGCCACGGCTTCCCACAATTTTACCTGGTTTGCAGAGATAAAATATGAATATCTAAAACAGTGCAGAAATTCCTGATGTGAGGTGAGTATCAGCTGCTGATTAGAGAGGAGCAAACCAGAGTCAGGGCATCAGTGTTCATCCCTTGTGTTCGAACATTTGGCCCTAACATGGAACCATCTTTCAGCAGGATCTGGTATAAAAGTGAATGTGACAGACTGAGCAGCAGCTTGGTGCAAGGAGATGTGGCTGAGGCATGAGTAACAGTTGCTGATAAAAGCAAACCAGCAACTCCTCAAGGCCTACCTGGAACTTACTTCATGAAATGGCCTGCAAGTCTCAGCTTGTCAAATATCTTTTTAAGTGCATTAGTGCCTGATTGCACAAAAAAAAGGTAAAAGAATTAAACTAAGAACTGGAATAGCCAGGAATACCAGTCTGTCTTGTGGCAGTTTTAATTTTGTTTGATGTTGATAGAAAATAAATTTTTAAAAAAGGGTTTCACTAACATTTTCTGTGATATTCTGRGATGATAATTGTTATGTCAGCAACTGCTGAAAATGCTCCAAAATCTGTGGAATTATTAGAACCTCTTTTGATTAGGCACTGGGGTCAGCACTAAACTTGTTCATACACCAAGTGAAAAAAGCTCTTACTCAGATCTGATCTGCCATGTGACTCAYCCACTCTTGATATTTTCCCAGCAGCTGAGAGGAAAAGTGAAGCAAAGGCTCGTTCTTAAAGAGAGAAGCTGAGCCCAGGCAGGTGGTTCTTTCCAGAGATTTTTGTGCTGGTGCTGTGCTCAGGTTTGTGAGGAAAGGAGGAGAGGACCTGCAGAGTTAAACAGAGGGGAAGCAGGGCTTAGCTTCTCCCCGGAGCCAGGCTGATTGCTGAAAGCATTGGAGGAGCAGCCCTGGCAGCAGGCAGCTCTGCAGCCTCCAGGCCACCATAAAACAGGAGCTCCTTTTTTCCACAAGAAGAAAAGGGCAGTGTCTCTGCACAAGCTCTTTACCACATGGTGCTTTTGTGGGAAGGGAAAGCCTGATGCTGCAGCTCAGAAGCAGGGGGAGAAGAAGGGAAACCTGCTCATTTCCAGTACTCTTCTACAGCCCTCTTATTTGTAGGGTAGAAAACACAGCAATKCAAGCACATCAGATTCTTGTAGCTGCTATTTAGCTGCTTTTCTAAATTCTTTGCCACAGCTTTTTCTGGCACCAAACCTATATAAGGACTCCACAGGATTACAATCCTACATTTTGCATCTCCAGGGCTTCAGGGATTTAGCACAGGTACCCTCAAGGGTGRGTGGGCTCTGGTGTCCACCTGTAACATCCTGGTAACACCATCCTTCCACCATGGCCTCCAGACCATCCTTCATTAACAATCTGCTAATGATAAACACCAACGGTGCTTTACCTACAGGAAAGGCAGAAGGAAAAGCTGGGACAGTCAATCCAAAGAGAAATTAATTTACTGAAGACATGCAGATACAGCAAGATGTCTAAACAGAATGACCTGTTATTAGGTACTGCCACTATAGAAAAATTAAAATCTTTATTTACACAAGTTGGATTTTTGTGACAAAAAAGATCACAACTGGGGTCACAAGTAATGTAGCAGCTCAACATTTTTATAAATAAAATTCCAGTGTAACTGGTAGATTTTTAATTTAAAAAATGGCACAGGAGCTGTGTTTATTGAGAACTAGGCATTTCAGAATTATTTTCCTCTATTTCAGAATTATTTTCCTCTATTTTCAAACTCCTAACAGGCACTGATTGTAGCAAAAGTGTTGCAGTGTTGCAGTGATTCTCCCTCACGATTTGCTGACATAACTGGAAATAATGATATTGTAGCAGCAAACCACCTGAGCATTAAGTGTCTGCCAATGATTTCTGCCTCCTCACACTCCAGTCTTGCAAACTCCGCATGTGAAATCATTATTATTTTTTCACTGACTTCATAAAACTACTTTTTTCCTTTTTTTTCCTATCTACATGCTCACAAGCTGACTTCATCAAGCTGACTTCAAATATGCAGTCTGAGAGCTGCACTGCTTGAAGTAATGGTTTARCTCACTAGCTTAAGGAAAAGATTTGTACCTCAATAAACAATCCTACCTCAAAAAGCCAAGTGAACATAAAAGACCAGTTTGAGAAGTGCCTCCACATGTTGTGTTTCCCCCTCTCGTGATGTAACAGAGCTGATGTCAGAGAAGTCAGTGGTGATCACCATTTTTAGGCCTTTACATCAGGAACTGATGAGATTTGTTGGGCCCTGGCTGCCCTCCGAGTCTTGAAACAGAGTTTGCAAAAGACTTATCTTATTTTGAAATTCAGATTTTCCTTCATACTCTTCAAAGAACTGTGTTCAGTAATTTTGTAGTGGAGCCAGACAGGGTTTCAAGTTGGAGCAGCCAAAGCAGAGACATGTGGAGAATGTTTTCATCAGCATTTTGTACAGGTTTTGTTAGATGTTATCTCYCTCATGCTGGTTGATTACTTGCTCTAACCCCTCCCACACATCCCTCAATTTATTCATTYCTCCTCACCCCAGGAAAGACCAAAGTAAAATTGCTATTGTTGTGCCCACATGTAATATTTCTTCTCCTTGCTTTTTGTCTCATCTATTTAAAATCMTAATCTATTCAAGACAGAGGCTGTCTGGTTTTCTGTGTTTGTAATTTATGTGACAGATGATACCCAAACTGAAGACGGGCCCTCAGGCACAAGCAAATGAACTTTGGCACTTCTTGATGAAGTGATTAATGCATCTCTCTAACATTTCTACCAGAGGTCACTGTCATCCTGGAGCAAAGGGAGATACAAACTTGCTCTTCAGCCATCTCTCACTTCACAGCTCAGGATAATAACAGGAACAGCTTCCAACTGTCTGTACAAGTTCCTGTGCCAGGCTGAGCATTGCAACAACCAAGGAAAAACAATCAAAATGTTCATCTATATCTTCCAAASTAATTTCCTCACCTGCAGACCTCCATTCTTTAGAATAAAAATGTTATTTCTGTGCTGGCATATTTGACAYTTCAGAAAGATTAGCACAGAATGGATTGTACAGCTCCTTAGTAAACATTTTCCATCCTTCCCCATYAGTTTGAAGGGAGGTGCTGTAGGAACCCTAGAAATTTCTGTACAGCAACAAAAGAGCTTTTGTTGTGTGTCTGGTTCTACTGTCTCAAAGAGCAGAGCAATTTAGTAATTAACAAATATTTAGAGGGATTTGTTCAGTGGCCTGAAGCACAATTAGGCAAACTCAACTCCTGTTGAGTTAGAGAGCTGGATTTCTAATTGTCCCTATGATACAATACACCTCTTACTCCACAATATAACAAACACAACTTGTGCTGGACAAACAGGTAATAACACAATTATTTAGGGTTTAACAGTTAAATATTTCACAACAGATCAGAAAAAGGACTTGGGACACTTAGTGTGGTTTTACGGGTTCCCTTCCCTGGCTGGCACAGCCCCTGTGCCCAGGGGAGAGGAGTTTGGGCCACCAAAGGCTCCTGCTTTTTACTCACAAAGCCCATTGTGGAAAAAAAGGAAGCAGGGGACAGAAAAAGAGATCTTTTGGGATCCAACCAGCCCCATAAGATAACATCATAATTTCTTGTTTCCTTCTCTCCCAAAGATGTGTTGGCCAGACAGCTTCATTACCCACAGATGAGGTAAAAGGAAATTAGCGGGGAAGTCCTGTGGCAGTAATTAGCAAAGAAAAAGAATTAGGGGCAAAAAACCACCTATCTTCAAGCCCTTTCCTTTCTACAGCACTGTTTTTATCCCTCCTCCCAGTTTCCCAAGAGTTATCCTCCCTTCCTGACCTTACCCTTACCTCAGCAGCCTCCAGGCAGCTCTGAGGGGCACTCGAACCCAAAGCACACATTTGTGTCCTGCTGGGGGACAATCTCTTTAGTGCCCAGCTTTTACCCAGCAGCAGTGTTTGCTCTGGGCACTGCCAAATTCACCTCCCCAGTTCAGGTCTACACACAGCCCCAGGGCTGCATCTTCCCCAGTCCTAAAGCCAGAGGAGTTTGTGATTCACTGGGTATCAGTGGTTAGATCCAGCTTATGGACTACAAGCTGGACAGCCCTGGATTTTACTGTCAAAAAGGACAAATTCATTCTTAAACACTTCACTTCTCTTTTTGTTATGGTTCAGGATACACCTTCCTAAGTTCTTCCTCTGTAAATGTGTAAGGGCATGGATCAGTGCACGTGGTTCCAAGGTTATGTAAGAACATGTCTGTTATCACTGAAAATATGGAAARGGAGACTTATCTATTCCATATTCTTAATTTGTTCTGGGAAATAGGATTCATTTAATCAACCCAGAACTTTCTGCTTGACTAATCTTTCTCTCTCAGCATTTCCCAATCCACATTCTTCTGGAAGGAGAAAGGGCCCTAAGCAATGACATGTTTGAAGTTTACCTGGCAAGGAAGGAGCTCTTGGACTGAAATGTGTGTCCACAGATAAGGTGGGAAATGAGCACTTTCATGTCTTAYGAAATTTGCAATTTTTACTACAGGACAGTCAGACTGTGTTATTTCAAATATTGGCTGAACACTATTTASTGATTACTCTTAGATACAGCAAAAAATGATGTCATGGTTTGGAGTTACTTTTTGTTTGCTTTACAGCAGTGAAACCTTCTTCAACAAAAGAGTGTAGAATAGTTTCCTTTTTCTGCTATAAAATAGAAAGGCTGGAAAAACTGGTTATGAAGAGCTCTAGAAACAAAGGCAGACTTTAAAAAAAGGACTGTTGACTTTGTGTAAAACAAATTAGTTTTGGTTACTTCACTCAACCCTTAAATCATGCATGAAGTACTCATTAAATGAATGAACTAATGGATTTATATCTCCTTGGAGAAATTCACAGCTGAATTTCAACTGTAGGAGATATATTTTGGTCTGATGTACATTTAAGAAAAAGAAATATGGCACTGGTTATAATTTAAAACTATAATAAAGTAMGTCAAACATTTTAAGAGTGAATGTTTATACACAAATCTTTTGAAGAGATCTAAAGTTTACTAAAATCTTTACTAATGTCTTTGTAAAAGCCTGCATAATAATGTCCCCTCTCCTTTCAGGGTCTAGGTTATCTTCCATTTAAGGTTTCATCCTATCTCAGCAGACCCTTCCTGTCTCACTTTTTTGGCTCAGGATGCTCCACTCCCTTTTGTTTGGGCAATAGGAAGTTCACAGCTCCAACAGGAAGGCCGCACCTTCCCAAGACAAATCAGATGTTATTGCATGACTCACTTTTCAGGGATAACCTTGATAATATGACATATAATTAATTTTTAAAAAACTATATATAAAAAAACTCCAAACCAAGAAAAAAAAACCCACAACAGTTTCATCTGAGTTTTGCCTCCTCCTTTTTCCTTCTCTTAAATTTTACATATATATGCCTCATTTTTTTCCTTCTTTAATACATGAGAAGCTTCCATTTCTCACTGTTTATTAAAGAATGAAAAATTTGGCCTCTTTTCTAAGCCTTTGCATGCAACAAGTAATTGAAGAAAATTTCCATTTTTTGTGCACTAATAGTCTGTACAGCTTGATACCTGCTGGTCTAAATTAACATACAAATAACATAAACTATAACCTTGTTTAGATTTAGAGAGTCCTGTGTTAAAATCTCATGCCATTTCCATGAGCTGAGAGCAGAAAAATTTACCCTGTTAAAGAATTCACTTAGCAACACACAAATTAACATGATGCAATTATTAGAAATAAAATGGAAACTCCATAAGAGTCTCATGTAATTTGAGAGCCTAAGTCCTGTTATGCTTGAAGGTTTCTAGACATTCTAGAAAATTATGTAGGGTTTGAGTCTAAATTATTKCAACAAAAGCAGGAAACATTTGACAGCTCTTTGTAACTATCACTGTGATACCTGAGATGAGCAAAGATCCTCAGGGATCAAATCTTGAGCAAAACTATATGTGTGAGGAAAAAAAACACTAAAAAGTATTAAAAAGTCTAGAAGCCTCACAACAATTTTAGAGTTTTAATGGAAGAAGTGGATTATGGTTAARATCAACTCCTGTCTGCTGCAGCATAAATTCTGTTGTGTTAAAAATATGATTTGAGATTGTAAATTTCACTCAGGCACATCAAAGAAACCTTTAATTGGAAAAGAAGTCAAAGAAGGCCACTGGTTATCTCARGGATCCTTCCCTGGCAGGAGTGAGGTTCATCCCAATCCCTCATGCACCACAACAGGCTCATGCCAGCTTTTTGGATGGCTCAGCCGTGCTTCTACTTGCCTTGGCCCATCCTCTCAGTGTCCTGCCAGGGACTTCTGGCACTTGAGTTTATCCTGCCAGGGAAATTCCAGCTCCAGCTGTTGAAGTAGGTGGCTGTGGCCCAAAAAGACATGAAGCTCAGGATTACTGGTCTCACTTGAAATAGGGGTGAGCTGTCCCAGGTGATGCAGCTGTCTGGCAATGCAGAGGGGCTCTTTTCCATATTTTCCCTGATGGTGAGGAGGATATTTGCTGTGGTGAAGTGGGGTTACAGCTCAGGGAGGGGCATGGCCTACTGCCCTGGGCCACTGATAAAAACCACTTTTCCTCTTCCAGCCTCAGACCTGGAGATTAGTTTGGCATTTCCTGTTTCAGCAGCCAGGACACTGGCAAGGGAGAGACATTGGGAGTTTTTGGCAGGAATCACCTGCCTCTTTTCCTCTCCAGTAGCCACTGAGTCAGTAGGGAATGAGCAGGACAAAGGTGCAGGAGAAGGAGGCAAGTCCTCCTCCAGCCCCCAAAATTTGTTCAGCCAAGTCATAAATCTGTCAGTCTTCATTACCAACACCACATCTTCCCYATGAATCCTTTCCATGGATGAGTGAAAGGAGGAAGATACCTTTCTTTCTCATGTTTACCCCAGATGGGACAGGAACATAGGAAAATGTGKAAAGAGGCATAAAATGGCACAGCCATGAGGTCTGGGGTGCTCAGAGACAGGTATCTTCATCAGAAGGCAAAGAGAATGTGCTTTTGGTGCTGTCCTGTGCAGAGACAGGAACTGGACTCCTTATGGCTTCCTTCCACTTCAGGACATTCTGTGATTCTAAATCTGAGTAGCTTGGTGTCCTCTGTGGTGCCTCATGAGGAGTAGRTGCTTTTTTGGTCCCAAACTTGCTATGTTTGGTCTCAAAAAGCTGTTCTGGTTACACGGTGATGYGTGTGACACATAGGACATTTAAATCTTACACTGTCTCTCAAGACATTTTTATGGAACCCTAAACTTGAGATTTCATCAGTTTTCCCTCTCCTGGACAACTACTTCACCTTTGCCCTGAAATGATGAGATGAACTCTGCTCTCAGGGTGTGCAATGATACAAATTCATGGCATTTTAGTTACTTTTCAGTTGTCCATTCCCATTTGCTCACGGGCTGTACAGTTGCCTGACTCGTGCACACACAGCCACTGCTATGTAACCTCAGTCAGCATCCTGTTATCCTACACAGATCACACGGGGGCTGGAAGAAGGAATTCTTCATGTGGAAAACTAATCCTGTGACATTTTCAGTGTGACAAAAACCAGGACAGGCTGTAATTCTAACCAGACACTGTTATTGAAAGATACATGGTCCAATTTCTTGTCTAAAATGCAGATTTTAATAGGGACCAGAGCTTTGGGGTGCTAATCCAAGCCAAATTAAACTTTGTGTACTTTGAGGCTTAACTATCATTACCATATTCTGTAACTCTTTCATTACTTCTTGTTTGTCATGTAATGTCTCCTTTGTATTTTTTTGTGAAAACCAATGCAAAATGCTCAGTATGTTAGACATAACTAACACYGTAACACTTTTAAATGAAATAGTTTCTTATTCTCATAGGGTTTGTTCAGGAAATGAGAAGCTTCTGTCTGAAGTCTATGGAAGGAAAGGAAAGATTCAGATGGGGAGTTCAAGGGGGCCAAGARGAAAGAGCATGGTGCTGGTGTCTGACAATAAGGTCACCTGGCTTTCAGCCTTAATTTGGAGTGGTCTTTGGCAACCTTGGAGACACTTCTGTTAAAAAGAAAAAAACCATCCATTTTGAAGTTACAAGTCATGGTCAATAGAAAACCAGAAATTTTGCTGGAGGCATAATTGACCAATCTGTGTCCTCTGTGTTGGGCCAGAGACCCTTAAATTACAGGAAAAAAAAAAAACCAAAAAGAGGAAATCTATGCCAGTCTGCCTGAAAAGCTGCCATTGAGCTGCATATATTATGCAGACCAAACTCTCAGTAATGCTGTTTCCTAACTATCTCCATCTGGATCACTGAGTTCTGAACTACATAACAAAGCTCTTCCCATTTGGATCCTGATTTTGACCAGAGCATTATATATCCCAGAACTTCTGGGCCAAGGGAATTTGCGTCATTAAAATGTCCCAAGAATTGTGTTACCGAAGGTGTAAATCATAGGTTGCTGTTTACCACAAAATGCTATGGGTTATGCTGGCCAGGACCAAACCAAAATGAGGAATTACAACTGCTTTTGTGCATTCTGCATCCTTAACTGACATGTATAGCAGTGTTGTTTGTGGAGCAGAGGTCCCTTCTGGGAACATCTGAAAAAGTTAAAGTCCTTTTAAGATGATCTCACTGCCTGTAACGATTTGCATCCACGAAACACAAAAGGCCAGAAGAAAACTTGTTTGAGTGCTCCAAGTTGTTTGTTTCACTGAGAGAGTCCCACAGCTCTGACAGGACCTGACTGCCTCCAGGTTTTGGTTTCCTGAGCTGAGAGACAGTTTGGAAGCAGCCTTTCCCTGTGAGTCTGGGTGATGTTGGTGACCATGTGTAGGAATGAGMCCTAAAGCCATGTGGGATGTGGTGAAGGGATTTCTGTGGGATGTGCCATGACATGCACGTGCATGGTGACATCTGAGTGTGAGGTTAGCAAGGGGAGGCTGAATGACTCTACTTTCTGCTTCAGCCAGGTAGAAGTGGGAGAYATTTTAAAGCCTCATGTTTCTGTTACATCACTGCACAAGTCCCAAATCCTCTGTAATCTCTCCCTTTGTAACTCTGACATCCTTCACCCTATATAAAATGGCTGCCACCACCATGACATCAACAGCAGAGTATTTGACTCCAATCTCTCTTCTAYTTCCCTCCAAAGCACAAATTGGCATTTGAAATCCTCAGTGTTAGAGAATGATAATTTGACCATTTTGCAGACAACCTGACAGGCTTGGTCCTCTCTGCTCCACAAATCAGAAACAACTCTTTGTTAGTATTTGTGCCTCCAACCCTGTTGGACTACCTAGGAACACTTGTACCCAGTGCTACACAAGGATTTTGTAGAGCTAGTCCAGTTATCAGTGGCAATCTGACAGAATCTAAACCCAAAGTTTAGATTCAAGAAATGGAAAAGTTTAATTGGAAAGTTTAGCTTCAAGAAATGTAAAATAAATCTAAATAAATAGAAACCTGTTGCACTCTTGGTGTATCTGCTGGCAAAAATTACTGAATTCAACCAGACTTATGGGGGTCGGTTGGTAAAACACCGTGTTGGTGGCACTGTGATCATGGATGAGACCTAAATTAGGGTGTAACCCACACTGTTGGTGCTTCTGGGACCTTACTGCATGTGACCCCATAACCAAGTRGATTATTATCAGAAATTCAGCCCAGATGCATCCAGCCCTTTGATATCTGAGGTGGAAAGCAAGGGGRTTTATTTCTGCCAAATTTTTGTACTCTTAATGCAGCAGTGTCTCTGCACCTGACCCTGTCCTTGCTCCTGGCCAGGCCTGGGGTCTGTGACCAGCTCTTGTTGCTATCCTGGGCCTGTTCCAGCCTGGCCTCTCTCCAGCCCTCAGTCCATGACAACCCCCCTTATCTGGGCATTGAGCAGATAACTTAAAAGACACTGAATAAAATAGTGTTGATTTAATCCCTCCTCMGAACAGTGCCACCTCATCCTGAGCAGCATTTAGCTCTAACTCCGGGAAATGGATTGCAAAGCTGTGCTCAGCTGAGAACCCCTGTCAGCCATGGYGGAGGTGCAAGCCCAAAGGGCTGACTCACATTTTCCAGCAGAACCCAAGCACAATGGTGGAATGGGAAAGGGTTTCTAAGGAGTACCAGGCTGGCGCTGCTGGAAGCTCCACTCTTCAGTTTTTCCACAGGCTCAGTACAGCAGGGCCGGCAGCAATAAAGCCGCGTTCTCACTACCCGTCCTGCTGAAAAGTGCGTTTGAATCCACTACTACACAGGCTGGAAAGTTTAGCTCTGTCTCAGTGCCCRTTCTATGTTTGGCCTTTGGGCTGAGGTTGCCAGGAGCGGGTTGTGTGAGGTTACTTTACATTAAGTGTATGTGGTTTGGTGTTCCCATCTCCCTGCCCAAGCCTGTCACATAGGCCTGTGTGCCCCTCAGCCCCTCAACCACACACAGCAGCCACCACTGCCCTGCAATCATGATCAGCTTGATCCAGATTTGGATAAATGGCTTGAACTTCATCCACTCCAAATTCCTGAGTCACCCTGTTCTACAATAAAAAAAATTTCCAAGCTGGAGGTCCAGTTCTTGCTTGCCCATGTATTTTAGACTTGGACATATAGATGAAAAATTAAACAAATAGAATGTTTTATGTGTCACAATGTTCTTTTAAGCCATGCACACTTGTGCTGGTTTCAGCTGGGGCAGACTTAGTTTTCTTCCCAGTGGCTAATGTGGGGCTGTGTTTTGGGTCTGATAATACTGAGATGGTTTTGTTATTGCTGAGCAGGGCTCACACAGAGCCGAGGCCTTTCCTGCTTTTCGTGCTCCTGGGGAGGAGGTTGGGGGCGCAGGGACACAGCCAGGGCAGGTGGCCCCAGCTGACCAAAGGGACATCCCAGGGACATCCTGCTCAGGAGATGAAGGGTAGGGAAGAAGGAGGAAGAGGGGATATTKGGAGTGATGGGGTTKGTGTTCTCAAATCACTGTTAGGTGTGATGGGGATCCCTGCTCTCCTGSGTATGCTGAGCACCTGCCCATGGGAARAAGTGAATTAATTCCTTGTTTTGCTTTGCTTGTGTGCAGCCTTTGCTTTCCCCACTGAACTGTCTTTATATTGACCCATGAGTTTTCCAGCTTTTACTCTTCCAATTCTCTCCCTGATCCTGCTGATGGGGGAATGAATGAGGGGCTGTGTGGGGCTGGGCTGCTGGCTGGGMTTAAGCCGTGCCAACATAATGGATTTCATTTTGGCTCCTACAGGTATCAAGAAATTTCAGACTGAATATATCTGCTAATCTAACTACATCTAAGCACACATTTACAGCTCAATTCCTCTTCATGAACATAAAAATCTTCCTAAAAGGTCCCATTTTTAAAACTAAATTAATTTTCCTATTTTTATGACATAGAACCTTATGTACAATAATTTCCAAGAAACACAATAAGTTTGTTATTGTCAAGTAACAGACCATAAGACAGATATAGCACTACCAGAAACAACAAAACTTCCTGTTTAAACAAGCTATTATACAAGCATAAATAATCCCAAAGTACGATTTTATATTTACATCATATGGTGGCATTTCTTATAATACTTCCAACAGGCCACAACCCTTTTTTTAATCTATTCATTTTCAGTTTGGCACCCAAGTAGAAAAATTCCACAGATGACACACAAAATGACCTCTCTCTTCACTGGTTTCTGACAAGGAATTTTAGGACAGTGATACCTGCTGTATATTTAATTTTTATGGAACCATCTCTCTTAATTTTCTTGCTGTTTGAGAATCTAAGACATGTGTGTGCTTGGAACAACACTGACATTAATAAAAAGGTCAAACAAAAGTGCTAATAATGAGCCAAAAAAGTTGGGATCTGAGCCAGACATTTATGGACTAGCTTTGGCATAAAAGGACACTTTCCACTCTTCCGAAAGCCAGATGGACTTGGTTGCTCTCCTCACCACTGCAATCAGAATTCTTTGATGATTCTGAAGCTAGCAAATTGCTTTTTAACCAATTATTCAGTTCCTCCCTTACATCTCTACCAGGAATTGGAGCACTGTGCTCTTCTGTCCTAGGCTTTATCTCAGATTTGCATAGGCAACACACTCGGCTACCTCTGGAAGACGAATAAAGGAGGGGATAATTCCATAGAAAGGCCTCCAGCCTCTGAACAGGAGCAGATGAGAAAATTACCAGCAACCCTCCTTGGTTTGGCACTCTAGGAGAGTTTGCTGGGGCAAGTAAAGTCTAGGAGAAAATGAGAGTAAATGCTGAGTAGACGGTGGAATTGGCACATTGACCTCAATATTAATGGAAATACTGCTGCATTAATTCTTCCTCTGTGGTTTAGACATTTTCTTGGACAAACCCTGGCATTAATCTCTCTACGTATTTTTTCCTCCCTAGCTGGTGTATTTTAGTGGGATACTACTACAGAGTAAGGCATTACTCACACTAAGCCACTGCTTTGGATCTSTTTGGGAGGAGCTAAATGTGAACTGAGCAGTGACAGGAGAGGAGAGACACATCAGAAACGTGGCATCCAGAAGAGGATAAAGAATGGAACTTCCCCACTCCTGTGCCAAGATTCAGGAGCGTTCTGATGAGGTGGTTCCCTCTCCATGGACACTTCTGATAATAAAACCTAAAGGAATCCTTCTCAATCCTGTTATCCCCCACATAAATTCACACCCCTGTTGCTCTTGGAACACGTTCCCTTTCCCTGAGAGATTTTCCAGGAGAAAGAACTGCTGTCCATAACTCAGGTTCTAAAGGACCAAACTGCTGTGTGCAGAAAATAGCTGGGGCTCTGTCAATCCCATCTTCCCTGGCTCTCCAGGGCCATGCTGGCAACTGGACTGGAAGGAGGTGTCGCAGGCATTTGCTGCCTTTGGGACAAAAACTGTGATTCTAAGAATGTGTTATTTTTCTGGGGTTTCTGTCTTCCTGACAGACAAGGAAACAGTATTTTTTTTTTCCATACTTGAGGTCTGCTGGCTATAGAAATTTAGACACTAGAGATAAAGGTAATATCTAAATATAATGTGAAAAAGTGCCTGTTTTATTTGCAAATGATACTAAAAGTGTAGTGGCAAAAATGCCCAGTCCTTGTGCTTTTTCTCTAATGCTGTCCATTAGAGACTTTTTCAATACATATAATAATAAAATAAATAATAATAATAGTAATCTAGATTTAAGTTTACATGAGTGCAAAACTGAAGCTACTGTGTCACTGTCWGAGGAGCTGTATGATGTGGTTAATATATAAGGTGACCAATCTGCTTTAGAGATTATTTTAAATGAATTTTCATTATCTTAGGATATTAAACCTCGCTGAAGGTGGAAAAACTGTTTAACATAAGTATTTCTTAAAAAAATTACCTTTTTCCAAAAATTAAGTATTACCACTATCCTAATAATACTGCTCAGACTTACTGGAATTGCCAGCACAGATATTTCCATCAGCTTCAATTCCATTTTTTGCAGCCTTATCCAGTACTACTGAATATAGGTAATTTTCCTCTTATTTTGTAGAAAGGAGAGATAGTCTTGGAAAAGACTTTAGGAACTTTYAGGATAAATAACACACTTTCTCTAGAGTTTGGATTTGAGTCACCCAGGGAGGAGGATGAGAATTTCCCTGTGAGCTCAAAAGACTGTTGTTTGGAGACCAACACTGAACAACCTACTCAGAGGTTGGTGTTTTCCCAACATTCCCAARTTTGCAGGTGATGGGCCTCCCAGTCTGCAGCTGCAAAGCTCCTGCCTTTACTGGAAGTTTGGAAGTTCTAGRTTGTGGTGTCTGTGTCACACAGACTGATGAAGAGCTGGAAGCCACCAAGTTCAAACTTCTAGGTTTGTGTCATACCAAAAAAAATGTTTCGATTCCTAGAAGACTTGAATTCTCCAGATTTACCTGTTTGGCAGATTATACTTGACAAATGTTCTGAGAGAGAGTAAAATCCATTCTGGCAGCATGCCAGATTTTCCAAACAGAAATGCTCACAAGTCCAATAAAAAAAGACCCATCTCTGTTCGTCCCTTAGCTGCCAGTAATCAGTTGGAACGCTGGTCAAGGGAAAACCCCTCAGAATCTACATCAGAAAATTAATTCCAAGGGAAGAAGCAGATCCAAAACTCAATCTGTCTAATGCTTTTGAAAAGCCTGTAAATGAAACTCTTCAGTCCTGGATGTATTTGRGTCTGGACTGACAGTGTAAGAGATTAATCTCTCCTAAAACATTAAATATCAGTAAACTCTTGTTTTGCAAATCCACAGAACAGATTTCCCTTGGGATTCATTTGAACTTTAAGTGATATTTAGGGTAGGATGCCTTAAAACTGTCTGAACCAAAGACATTTCCTTTTCATTATTTGTGATAAAGAGCCTAAACTCAGTTTGGTGGTAAAKGAGCCTTTATATATGACCTACAAAACCCAAAAAGACAAAATGGAAATGCTGACATAACAGTATTTGAGTGTAACTACTTCTTTTTTTTTTGACAATTTGGCATCTTCATAAAAATCAGTTTGTTTGGTTTTTTTTATGAACTCACCTCACACAAATTCTTGAAATGTCAGCCTGCAATAATTTTCTCCTTGCCAGTTATTTTCCTGGTGTACAGTTCTTTTTATGTTAAGTTTTTCCTAGAAGTATTTTTTTAAACTGAATAAAATAACACAATTTAAACAATAATGCTATGCCTATGTTTTATGCTCATGGACATCATTTGAAGCTTAGATAACCTGGATACAAACCAATGGAAGCACCTTTACTGATTTGAATTCTTTTCAGCAAAAAACAAACAAGGAAAAAACAACAACAACAAAAAATCCAATTCCCTAATAGAATAAAATTAGTTTCAAATTCTCTACATATTGTGAGACTCCAAAGAGGAGAGAGGCGAAGTTGTCAGAGACTGAAATATTCAGATAGATATAAAGATAGTTAGACAGATACATATTTATATCTATATATATTTCTAAAAACCAAACATTCAGGTTTGCTTAACTCTAATCTGTCCCAAGGGATTTGTATTAACTGGGTCACCCTTGCCTTCCTCCTAAAAATCCTTTTTTATGTTCAGTCTTGAAATGGGAATCCTTTGGAAGGAGATTCCCTTCATGCTGTGGCTGCCAAAACACCAAAGTGCTGAAGGTGAAGGTATCATTTGAAAATAAACTAGAAGGAAAGTAGGAAAAGATTTTTTTTTCTGTTACAAAACTTCCAGTGGTTTGCTTGTTGTTTGCTTGTTGGTGGTTTTTTTCCCTTAAAATAGAAAGTATTTTTGGTATGTTTTGATCCTTATTTAGAAAACATTTTTGATTAAAGCAATGCTGTGTTTTGACCTCATTCTTCTGGGTCATTCATTGCTTGTGTGGGAGATTTGCATGCATAATGACCCCCTGGTTCAAGAGCTGGGAAATACAAAATGTGTCCCCCCTTTTTCCAAATAACTGGTGTTCTTAGCAACATGTTGGTCCAGGGGTTGCATCTTTCAACACTTTAAAAATCAGTGCATTAACATTGTCAAAACTAACAGGAATTAGTGATCAAGGAGAAGCAAGCTAAGTGAGCTCACTGGACTRACAAAATAATTCTGTGGGGCTTCATTGTTTTCTGTAAAACACACCAGGATATAACAACTTGTAATATGTAATGATTAAATTGATGAGAACCAAACAGATCAACTCAGAGTTTGAATAAATCCTCCACATGCCAAAACAGTTCAGTGAAGAAACAGCATTATCACAGGCATAAAATGAAAGTAAAAATAAATCTTTGCAAAGTTTGCTTTTGCCAAATAAAATGTAATTGTCTTTCATTTTGACATCAAAGGCATAAATCATAATTTAAAATAATCACATTGCCTTTTGAAGTCCTTATTAAAATCAGGCATTGTCCCAATGTGCATAATCCTACTTCCGTAAGGAAATATTTTATTTTTGCTTGTAGCTATAAAAAGAATTCTTTCTGCTTTTTAGAAAAAAATTATTCTTCTAAAAGTTGACAGGTTAAAGGAGCTGGACATCAAAAGAAAATAGAAATGTTTTATTTCTGACTTATTCCAGTCAGTTTCCTTATTTGAAGCTTTCCTGGGCTTTGAATATGTCACTGGGCTGAGAGGGGTCAACCAGAAACAAAAAAAAAAAGAAATAATTGAATAACTATATTAAGACATAAAGAAAAATACAAAACTGTGCAATAAGTAGCAAGAAAAATGGAGCTCATAAAATAAGTTCTATAAATGAAAAGTTTGAGAATCAAAAGGAAAAAAAAGGAGGGATTAGTCAAGAGGAAACATGCAAAAGATCTTCCCAAAATCTTTTACATAAACTGCCTTGACAACTCCTTTAAAAACCTGCTTTTGTGGCTGGCAGTTCCCTGCTTTCTCTGGCTCCCTGTGCTTCCAGAAATCTGGGAAGAGAGGAGCATTGTGTGCCTGAACAGGCAATGGGTGCCTGAGCTCAGCAAGGTGAGTGGGAGCTTGGAGCGGGGGGCAGCAGCTCCCAGATCCTTCAGGACTCCTACTCCCACAAATCCCAAACAAACCAGGAGTTTGGCAAAAGGGCTGGAACGTGAACAAAAGAATTTGGAGGCAGGTATTTCTTCTAGAAAACGTGGAGCAAAGAAATCTCTCACCCAAGGGAAACCCTTGCTGGGCAGGAGGAGAACTYGGAGTGCTCCATAGCCACATGGGATCTTCTGTGGAACGAGTCACATAGAATCCAGCACTCACTGCAGAGCTTTTAAGGGACATCTGATATGACAAATGAAAGTTGCATCTGGGGATGCTCCTCCCATCAGGCAGGCCAAAACCAGAGGTAAAATATCTCTGCTGACGTCAATGGGAGTCCTGCCACTGGCTGAGGCCAGGGCCAGGAGTTCACTCCAGGATTTTTTTTTCTCAGGTGATTTATCATAATTGCTTTTATCTGGCACCTTCATAGTGGAGAACCCACTCTGCCTTTTTTCTATAAGGCACTAGAATGTGTTCTTGTWGTTTAGAAACTGGAACATATGTCACAGCATGACAATAAACACAGAGATGGGCGTTGAAATCACACCACTGTGCACTCTCTGTGTTATTTACCCTTCTAATTGTGGTTGCTGCTGTTTGCATGAGAGAGTGTCCTGTGGATTTGCWGGAGATTTGTCTCTTCCTTTTGTGGTTCCTGCTCATCAACAACACTGGAGTAAGAAATGCTCCCATTAAGAGGGAGGTAACTTTTGGAGCTGAGGATGAAGATATTTTTATTGTGTCCTAAAGGTAGAGTTGAATTGCTGGTTCTGAGAGCAAAGACTCTGCTTGCCCTAGCAAACTACGAACAGTAACATGGTTAAAATAMACTTCTAGATGTGCTCTCTAAATGTCATGAAACACAAATACTGTCTCTCTACTAATTAAGCAAATAACTCCTATACTCTGCAGAAAAGAACCAAATTACAAGTTAAATTGTTTGTGAGTTCTTGTATTTCAAAACTTGTCTTTTTCTTCAAATTTTGCTTTCAACTGAAATAGAAAAATTGTGCAAACCAATTTAAGATGAAGGGAGCTGAACTGAAAATCCTCTTACAATATTTATACCATTTTTCATCTTAACATATAAGAAAAAATGCACCATTTCCTATGACCCAATATATACCACGTACATAAGAGGAAAATCCGAATTAAAAAAAGGTTATTTTGGAACATATAGATTTGGATAGTAAAAAGTACTATTCCAACCTCACTGGGCACAAAAGGAAATAAAGCAGACTGAGCATGACCTACTGTATTAATTTTCTTTCCAGCCAGAAAGGGGAGGGAAAGGAAATGCAAACAGAAGATTAAAACCACAACTTGTTCTGCTGGGGTGACATTGGCTTCACACCAGTGGTGTCGCTTCTACAATGAGGTTTTCAACCAGCCTTTTGGGCAGATGTCAGGATGCCTCAGAAAGGGACATAATGTTGCTGAAATGGTAAGAAACTCCCTAAGAGAAATTAAATATACAATGAAAAAGAGAGTAGGGTTCAGCATGAGGTGGCATTACTTTCATTCCAGCAAGAGATTTTTGAAATATGTGTGGTGTTTATCTCAAAGACAGGCAGGAAATATTTTAAAATTTTGTAATGGTTGTTTTTTTGAAATRGATGTTTTCCCTCCTTCAGGGTCACTCCTACACGGTCAGTGGATGCACTTTCAGGTGCACCTGATCAACAGGATACAAAATCTACTGGAATACTTGCAGAAAAGTCCAGGTTGGGAGATTACAAGATTCAAACACAGGAATGCAAAACCACAACATTCCCTTCCAAAAACCYCCAGAAGGCAGGACAGGAGCACTGGGAATAAAATGTAATGTATATTTGGTTTATTCTTGCAGATAAAAATACTTGCATGATTCACTGCGTTAGAACTGTACTGACCTATATTTCTAAAATAAAAAGCCAGATGGCTGAGTCAGGATCAGATTTCCAGATCTGAATTACTGTCAGTCACAAATAAGGAAGTTTAACAAATAARCTCAATCCAGAATTCCTTTTTGTTACTTCTGCTTTGGATTAGGCACACCAAAACCAAGGCTGTTTGACTCCCAGGGAGAAACACAGATTTCCATCCCATTTTATGGAACAATACTCAAAATATACCCTAAATTTAAACTCACAATAATATAGAAAACACAGCATTGGAGAAAAGCAATTATTAAAATCTTTTTACTCATCACAAAGAGACTCATCTAATACTGARATTTGTATGTCAGCTCTTTTCTTATTACATATATTTGATTTCCCTGTTAAAAAAAAATATATATATATATATAAACTAAACAAGTCCACTTCTATTCTAAATTCCAAGACAAAATTAAAAAAAGCAAAACTACAGGAAAGCTGCTTTACAGCATGATGTATCACTACCAGCAGAGTCAGCAAAGAGATCCTTTACTTCTTTTATTTTGGTGAAATCTGGCATTTTTTTTGGATTCAAACACATTTGGAAAATGAGAGAAGGGCTGGGCAAACAGAATTACAATTAAAAGGGCACAAGCTGGTAACTGGCATCACAAATATTTTTTTTCAGGTATTGAATTTAAGGTCAGTTGCAATTTTTCCAAWGCTTGCCTCTGTCTTCTGTTGGGGTAATTTTAAAATGAAAATGAGGCCTAATACATTGACAAGGTGTACGCAYTAAATAATTATTAAATGAATTCAACTGTTAAGTTTCCATCTTTCACAAAATATTAGGCACTGCCATCTCCATACAGACTTGGATCTAGGCCTCAAAATGTCCTTGGCTCCAGAATGGCTCCCAATAAAGCCTGGAGCCAAGGAAGGCATTTTCTTGGCATTAGGTGGGACTGTCCCTGCCCATCCCAGAGAACAGGACAATAAACAGCACTCAGTTTACAATTTTATACCAGAAATAAATTAACTATTTACTGAATCCCTTTCTAAAGGAAAAAGGGGTCTGGTAGAAGAGGTAGAAAAGCCAGGTGGCTGTTAGAGAAAGAGGGGTCATGGATGAACACAGGCAGAGAATCTCATTTCTCCTTAAAATACTGAGATAATTCTATTGTATTGATATATAGAGCTGATAACTGCTGGCCTGTAGTCAGAGTCCAACATAAAGTGAAAAAAAAAAAAAGTTAAAGATATGGTATTCCTCCAGCTTAACTTCTCCACAGAATCCTGACTAAGCATCACCACAAGTGTTTTCCTGCCACTTTGCAAATAGAAAGAAAGCCTTGAGAGCCTCCTCAATGGATTCAATTTTGTTCAGAAAGCCAGTGCCCTGSCTTTTGTCTTATAAGGGAGTTTCAAACAATTAGGTTTTATCTAAGCCTTCACTTAAAATGAAGACCAGAAAAAAAAATCTTATTCAAACAGGCTGATTGTATTAAAAATCTGCAGGGTGGTTTTGCACACAGTGAGTAAGGCACTGGATCAGTGGCACAGTTAGTGCTGTTTATAAACAGCAAAGCTCTGTATACATTTCCTGTTATAAAATCTTTTAAACAGTCTGAAACCATTTTCTGCAGGAATAAAAAAAAAGGCAAGAAACAAAGGCAAAAATGTAACACTTCGAAGCATAGTCAGCTTGGACTATTTCTGTAGTATTACCTCACTGCTGGGAAACCACTGCACTGTGGCCATTTACTGGAAAACTAAATGCATAGAATATGGGAGACATAAAAATTTAATAAACTCAAGGTAAAAGCAGAGAGCTATGCTAAAATCAAGTTGTGAAGGATTTCAGTTAAAGCCAACTAATTCATATGCAGAAACCAAAAATGGTCTTGAGAATTTTCACTTTCTTGTCATGGTTACAGGCAGGTGAAAGGCTTCCAAGAGCTATCACTTACATTTATTTGACTTGCTCAATCTTTCATTTAATGTCATTAACAGATGGTTAACCTCAAACGTATTTAACGCCAATTTTACAACTTCAAGTAAATCCAGTGCTCCAACTGYGTTTATTTGTTTCGAAGCCCAAACTGTGGGAGAAGGAACAGTTCCAGTGAATATTAAAATCAGTGACATTCTTCTGCTTACTGAAGACAAGGTTAACTCAAGCCATCCAATCTCAGGTGACGGAATTTAACTTTTGTGCTTTGGAGAACCAGTGACTGGGATGCCTGGTGGCTCCTCAGCTCCTTTCCCTAAAGAACAGGGCAATTCCAGAATGGAGTTCAGCAGGAAGGCTGGATGGACACAAATAGCTAAATATTGAAATTACAAATGATGGCTGAGTCATGAAATGCAGCACAGCACAAGGAGGCCTCTCAGACATCAACAACCACCAATTCCAAAAGTCAGATTRAGCTTCAAACCTCTGATCTCTTGACCCCAGACCTCATCTGATCTTATGCATTCCAGCACTACAGTAAATATATTTTTAAAAACTCTTAATGGAAATCAATGTTCTTTAGGAACAGATCTTATAAGTGGTCTCTRGAGCCTGATATTTCTCACATAACTTCAGCCCTGTTATTCTTCTCAGGATGGGGGAGACTGCTTAATGCCATGTCTTCTGTCAAGTTATTGCTGTCATCKCACATTTCTTTAACAAGTAAATAAGAGATGCAACCACCTGCTTGAACCGCTGTTAGCTGCAAGAGCTTCCTGAGCAAAGATTTCAGCTGAGTGGTGACATGGAACCAGTRGTGCCATTTCAGTGGTGTGAGGAGGGGGTGACACAGCAGGTCTGAGGAGCCCAAAATGAGGCTGCTGCTGGGAGACACTCCTAGAGACACAAATGGTTGTGTCCTATTTCCTACCAATGTGTTTTGAAATCGAATATTCGATATAAAGGATGAGACTAGAAATCTAAGGATAAACAGGTGATGAATGCAATTTTATAAACCCATTTTTTACAACTGTTTTCTGAAAATTAAATGAATGATCTGTTTTAGGGCTGAACAGGCTCATCCCTCTCAGATGATCTGTTGTTTCCCACAGATTTGTAGCTTCCTTATACTTCATACTCTTTTTGGTCTGTAAAAGCTGACATTGTTTGTGGATGTGCCTATTATGTGGCAACCCAATTTTTTTGTCAACATTAATTTTTATTTTGTTTTCTTTAGCAGGTAAGAGTTCACAAACAGAAGGGAGCTCCTCTAAGTCCACATCTGTAGCCACTTGAATGGCTTCTTTCAATGCCTTCAGTCCCATGAGAGTGTTCCAAGTACTTTTTTTTTTTTTTAAAGCTTTCATTTCCTCCCACTTGTCTTCCACTTASACAGAAGACTATTTTTTCCCCACTGAAAATGTCAACATTTATTGCTTTGTTGGGCCAGCCCTGAAGAAACCAAAATTGACCCAAGGTGTCAAATCTGCTTTCTTCCTTTTCCTGCTCTCCCACCCTTTCCCATAAATTAAAGCAAGGTTCAATAAAAACCTTGCTGTGAGTTCTAGAACAGGTAGATCTCTGTCAACATTTTATAATGCCTTCTCATCCAAGGTTTGAAAAGTTTGAAAAGTTTGCAAAAAATTTCTCTTTTCATCAATTTTACCAACTAACTTTTAGTGTCATCATAATTATTACACCTTATGTGGGTATACTCTTCACCTGGGAAGGGGTGAAAAAAATTGCATGGAAGAAAATAATGAAAGGAGCACTTGTGAAGGTGGAAGTTATAAAGTGCCAATGGATGTACCTGATCAATTTTCCCAGTTTTGGGTTAAGACCAAGTGAATGTAATTTCTATTTGCCTGCACTGATCTGAATAGTAAAGATATTAGAGCCTTGATTCTGATTTCCTTCTACAACCTCATCCTATGCCGATATATCTGTCAKAATAACATCCAAGTACCAAGGATATGACCACCATAGRTACTGATTGTATAAGTAACTGGATAAAAATGGAATATCTAGGATTTATTTCCTGTTATTAAGCAGGTATGTGCATTTTATTTTCATTTAAGATCAGATTTTTATCATCTTTTCTGTTGTAATACCAAGAACACTACAACATCTTTTGTTATAATTACTCTCTAACTACACACAACTGTCATAGAGATAAGGCAATCAGTGAAAGCCAAGTGATTAACTTCAGTTGTAAGACTGTGGGAAAGGATCTTTTTCAACCTTAACCAGGTGCTGCTTCTTCTGACAAATCTGTGGCCATGTGAGTTTTTCACATGTAYAATACCACCCAAAAAGCAACCAGCTCCTTATAGCATTCCAGTGATGCTTTAATGTGCATCTTCTGCACACCTTGGCCTGCTGAGGTCTGAAAAGGCCACTCACAGAGAGGTGAGAATGTTCTTTACAGTGCATGCTGGGAAGCACAAGGGTTGTGTGATTCCTGAGATAGTTCAGCTCTTCACTTCTGGACTGTTTTATTTTATTAGTTCAGGCTCCCAGTTCACCAGCAAAGTGATTTGTGYGCAGTCTGCCCAGTTCAGGTGTCAGCTCCCAGCCAGGTATTGAGCAGGGATTCCCAGCAGAGCCCTGTAAAACTGCCCAGAGCACTCCCTCTCCATAATAACTTCTTTTCAGAGCACCTTGGAAGGCCTTCTCCCTGGTCAGCAGAGGTGTGGGAGTGTTTGGACTGGCAGTTCTCCCTGAGACAAAGACCTGCTGGCTGCAAAATGTGCTCTGAAAACGGTGTTCAGACCAGGAGGCCCCAGAGAGCTTTGCAGGGCAGGATTTCAGCTGGAGCTGCTGGAAAACCAGGGCCATCAGGCCTGGGCTGTGATTTCAGAGGGGTATCAGCCTCAAGGAATCATTTTATCACATGGAAACTCCCCTCCTAGCTGAGATTGGCCTTACACCCAGGGCTGGTTCCCACAGGAGCAGGTGTCACAGTGTGGGCCATCCATATGCCTCTCCAAGGAAGCTGAGACTCACAAAATTCCCTGGTTGAAAGCCTGCAAAAACAAAACAAAATTCTCCAACCTAGCCTAATCTTACCTTCATGCCATTTTATTTCAACACCCAGAAACCAAAGAAAGTTGTTGAGAAGTCCACTCAATGTCAGTAAATTTAACACCTTTTCTAACTGCCACCAAGAAAAACACTGAAAAACACTCATATTTTCAACTCCTGTATTTCAAGTTGCTCTATTCTTTATGGCCATCTATCCACAAATTYTGTGAAACAGGGGAACAGTTCTATTATGACTTGGAAACCTATATTTCATTCTCTTTTATTTAGCTCAAAATTTCTGTCCCCATGCCTCCATCCTGCTGTAGGCTCAGTATAAATTCTTTCTTCTTGTCCATTTCAAAATATCCTTTTTCTGGAAGTTCTATCCCTTTACATTTGCCACCCTTCAAGAGATTTGACAATTACTTGACAATTGAAAGTTCAAGTTGACTGAAACAGTTGAAAAATACTTTATAACTAGATTTTCTAGATTTGAGTATCTTCATCTTGTCCTTTTYCCTTCTGTTACTTAGCAGTAACAAAGAAAAGGGGAGAAGGGATAAAAAAGAAAAATGAGATGGAAAAGGAGAAATATCTAGGACATGGAAATAGTAATTTTTTTAGTAACTGATCTGGGTTTTTTAAATCAGCTTCATGGCTATCTCAACCAACATAAAAGTTTGAACCAACTCCCTTCATTATACAAAACTTGAGAAGATTTGCTGCAGCTGTCTCCTAATGTGTTTGTACTGAGTGTGGAATGGAGAGGAGAAAAGAGGAAATKAATAATGAGACTACTCGCTGTCTCTGACGTGCCATCCCAACACACTGGGATCTTCTCTGATGTTTTCTCAGTTTGTTTTCATAAAAATTCATAAGTTCTGCATTTGAATTTGAGTTCTGGCTTGAATAAATGCCATGACTTGCAGTGAAGCGTAGCTAAGACTGCCAAAATTTCATGCAGCTGTAAATCAAGACCACTCAGGATTCCTGCTATCACCACCTAAAACAATAGATTGGCCAGGTTCTCTTCAAATGTGACAAGTGTGTCCCAAAATTCAGTGTGAATACTCTGGCCCATGCAGAAAATCAGTAATACTCTAAAATTAAATGGAATTTTGTCTAGACTGATTGTTCAGTTCTGATGAACGGAAGTAAGTGCACAACAGGAAACCAAGCAGTGCTGCTTTGCTCCCTACTCAGCATATTTTGCTCATTTATATGTTATCTTTGCATTACTACATAAAAGAAGTTTACAACCAAATTAGCTTATTAAAACCAACAAAAATCAGGTGTTTTCAAAACCAACATGRGCCCCACAAGTTGCTTAGAGCTCTCTTTGAACACTAGTAGTTTCTCATAGATTTTTTTTCCTTGCTTCTTGTTGTATGAAGGAAATTTGTGATTTGCCATTCRCCACCTATGAAAGGTGAAGGTTTTATTTTTCATAGGTGATTTGCCACCTATGAAAAAAAAAAAGTAAGATATAAATTATAAAAGCAGAGAGTCTGCCCGTGAATGTTCAGGTCACTACAGTACTTCAGAGTCTTCCTGTAACCACAAATAAAACACTGAGTAAATTCCACCAGCAGTAGTAAGAGAAACAGTCATTTTTTTTTCCCCTTGCAGGAAAAAAATCTGTATATAATAGAATGACAGTTTATATCTTGCCACAACAGGGAAAGAAAGAAGAATTTAAGGTTTTCTTTTTGATCAATTTCTACATGATTTTGTGATGAACAGTAGTAAGCTTTTAGAAAACTTCAGTATATATATCTATTATCTCCATGAAAAAGTTGATTTTTTTATTCCCATCTCAAGTGAACAGGGAGTTTGATTATTTAAAAATATGARTACCTTAATTGTTCCTTAGAAATCTCCTAAAAACACCCTTTAAAAATTGACTTTATTGTGACGATACCTGGGGCCAGYTGGAGTTTAAGTCAAAGTTTACAGGGTCAAAACTATGTTGGTTTGACAGGGAGGAGAATTTGTTTAATGCTCAGTTGCTGGAAAACTTCTGCACAACCCAATGTGTCTAAAGATGAACTACAGAGCCCAGGGATTTCTCCTCCAAAGGCTTCACTCTCCTAGCTGTTCCTAGAATGTGTTTAAGTCAGGCCATCAGGATTCAGGACAAGATTCAGTTGGAGTTGCTTCTCTTTAAAAAGAGAAAGCAGGCTCAGAAACTGCTGTTGCTGTGGAGGAATTGATGCTGAAGGAATGGAAAAAAGCTCCCGTTTGACCTGGAACAGAGAGTTCTTAGAGAGCATGATCAGGGAGAGAGGCCCTGTGCTTCCAAAATATGGCTCAGAAACCATTCTAAGCCACCTTTTAAACTTTGACTATTTAAGGAAGTTTTTATTAATTATTTTCTCTAATTAATTGCTAGAAAACACAAAATTCAGAGCAAGGCAGCTGCCATTTGCTACCTGTACACAAACGGATAAAACCACAGTGAAAGATAAATTTTCACTGGATGATAAGTGGGAATGAGAACTGTGGTTCTTTGGGGAGGAGTTTTTCTGTAGAGGAAAGCCATCAGAAATTTYGATCTGTGACAATGACAGGCTGACTGTGATGACTGAAGAGTAGGAAGACTAAATAATACTCATAATTGTAATTGTTTTCAACAAATACAGTGGCTCTTGTAGAATCTCCCAGCACTGCTTTGTTTCCAAAATGAATAATGAACATTATATTACATTCATATCAACACTTCATCATGTCCTTCTTCTGTGATTGTGCTGCTTCCTGATTCTCTCATGTAGATGAGGTTTTCTGAATTATCAATATCAGCTTTTTGCTCTTCACTGATTTTTACGACTTCTCATAGATTTAAAAATGGCTTTTAGAAATTACTGATGCCTCTCCTGGTGCCTCCTCATCAAAAATCCTGTGTTGTTAATAAGGCAAAAAAGACTGGGGTTTGAGGGTTTTTTTGTTGTTGTAGGTGAGTTTAATTTATGAGCTGGTTATATGATATTTACTTTGCTTAATAAACATGTAGAATTTGGGTTTGCACAGAGAGGCCTGAATATGAAGTTCTATTTAGACAAAATTTGGAATTCAAGCATTCTGTAACTATAAGAAAAAATGTATCTGTTTAAAAGCAGGGGAATTCAAGTGCAAATTTCAAAGAGAATTACCACTGTTTATGTATTATAGCTTTCAAAATTCAAATTGTAAATAAATAATTTTTACTGTACCAAAAAATCTTTTAAGATCCCACAGAGATTGCTTTTGTTGCTTTTTAATGAAATTTTTATTATGATTTAGGAACTCCCCTAAAGTTATTATAAGTAAAGGACAGAGAAGATGAATTATTGAGTAAGGAGTTCATTACTGAAAATAAAGGAGTTCAAGAATAACAGATTTAAAGTGCTGGATAAACGGGACTTTTTCAAGGGTTTAGGTAAAGATTTAGAAAAAAAAMCCCCAGCAAATACAGGCAGTTTAGATACATAATTTATATCCCTAAGTACAAATAAATCCAGTTTTAACTTGCAGTTTATGATCCCAGAGAAAACTGGACACACTCAATGGAAACTGCAAGTGAGAGCACCACACCCTTTACCTATTGAAACTAGGCCAGGAAAAAAAAAAAAAAGTCAAAACCTACAGCTTATTGAGTCTTCCTAGTGTAAAATCTACTTTATTCTAAAAAAATAATTTTAAAATTACCCTGATTTTGTCAAAAACTTGATTGTTTATAATGCAAAATGTTGCACATAKTCTGACACCCACAAGTCTGTTTTTCACCAAGAGAAGGTAAATATACTGGGAAAAATGCAAACTAATAAATTTTGAGGAGTTTGGCACAAATCCTATATCTGAGTTTTGTTTTAAAAGTTGATGAGTAGTTTAGAAGTGTTATAACCTCACAGAAGGCAAGAAGTAGAATGTCACTGGAGAAGGAAAATGTCTTGCTCCTTGGATTTTTGCCATCTTAATGTATGTATACGTATATGTATATATATATATGCCAAAAAAGAACACTCTGATGGGGGTTGTATAAATATAATAAAACTTACCGTATATAAAAWTAAAGTATGTATAAATTACAAATAATTTGTGATTTAAAACCTTCTGGTACAAAGAGCTATTTTTTTAAGATTGTGTTTTATAGCTCAGGTTACTTTGATGTAATTTTTAGGAGCAGCCTAACAACCTCAGTCCTCCATACAAAATAAGATATATATGCCAATATATTCGTAGATTTAAAAAAAATTTCTCCAAATATGCAGAGCAACGACTGTAAAAATGACAAAATGAACGCATTTCACTTTATGCAAATTGACTGCTCCTACTCCATTAAAATTTAATTATCATTATGAGAGGAAAACACCATTATTGGCATCTCTGGAGGGTGAATTTCTCTGCACTGGCAGCATGAAAGCTACTTTGGACATGCAAAATTCGTGGCAGAAACTGCAGTTAAGGCAGACAAGGACATGAAAAAAAATTAACAAACCCCCAGTTGTTGGTTTGGAGTTTTTTTTAGATGCATACAAAGCCAAGTTTCAAACCCCAAAGTTAACAAAGCAAACATTGTCTCCCAGTGTCAGCCTGTAATAAGGTCCCTGATATTTGGTGATGGATACTGTGATTAACAAATATCAGGGTGGTGAGTCAGCACCTGCTTTCAAGATGCTTGGAGGRCAAAAATCAGGTTTCCCAGGCACCAGCATAGCATGGCAAATCACTGCCCTCAGTCCTGGCTTTCTTAATCTTTCACCTTTCTTCCTCTGGAATTTAATATTCTCAGTTCCCACAGAAAACAGCTTTTTCTCTTTTTTTTTTGTTTTGCCTTAACTAGCTTGGAAATAGAAGGATATTTAATCAATTAACAGCTTAAAAAGTAAACAAAACTCCTTTCACTTTTGAACTACAAGTCAGTAACATGTAATTTGAAGGTGCTGTAGGAAGTACCATTACATTAAAAAAAAATTCCTTGGATATTTTTATTGTAAGTGTGGAATTTACCGTTTTTGTTTCATTTGCTAAGTCCTCTAAGTTCCAGTAATTCACATTGACCTTACAGATTATCTACAACTGAAGATGTTTACTGTGGCCATTGATTTTATCTTGTCTGCGCATTGCTCTCTGAGCAAAAAAAAAAAAAACATTTTAATGCAATTTTGCCTGCCTAATTTATCATAACAATACCAATAAATAAAAATTATCTAATTTTCAAACAAAATATTTTCATTCCATTTCCAGTGGAATATAATCCAAATACTGTTATGCAGACCAACGCAGTAAATGAAAAAACTATAAAAATGTGTTAAAAATTCTAATTACATACATTCTAATTACATTCTATCCATATTCTGCCTTTCATGTTTATTCTGAATACAGAAATACTCTGAGGGTAGTAGATTTTTAATTAYAGGACAGCTGAAAGCTAAATAGAAGGTTCAGGGAAAAAAAAAGATATTTCCTAAGTATCCTTATTTTTGACAGAAAATATGAAAAATATTTATTTTAAAACAGACCAACAGTCAGATTCTTATTCACAGCCTCTACCCACAAAMTGGAAGATATATTTTATCTTTTAAMAGAGAGGTGGAAGAAGAGAAAACTTCACTTAAACTGGCTCTGAAAACAGATGCTGCTATRCATGTGATGCTATTATAATTTCTTTTCTAAATATCAGATTATTCTGTGATAATGGGTCCAAAAGCTGTATTCATATAGGATTAAGAAAATTAATTGTAATTGCTTTACAGAATTATTTTCCAGCATCCCACATATAAGGATTAAGAATAACAGCTTTTAGAAATTATACTTTTACATGCTCTGTCTATTCTGTATATTGGGATAAGTAAGTGCAAATAGAGGAGATTTTTATCTTCTGCATTGCCTTGTTATAAAGTATTTAGATAAAGTCACTGATTTCGGCATTTTAAAGATTGTCGTTTTAAAAGTAGGTCATCTTCAACACAGAAAATGCCCTTCAGGARTTTGGACTCATTAATCCAAGGGCTTTTCTTCTTTTAGTAGAAATATCTTGAAATAATTCTACTTAATGATAGGTTTATTTATTTCTAGCTTGTATTTGAAATCTGAAGGGATGGATGTCTGCTTCCAATCTGCATGAGGGAATAGTTTCATACAATCAGGATTTTCTGGGTGATCATTTATCCTGCTCAGAAGGCTGAAGTCAAAATTCAAGGAGGAAGTGAAAACACATGTCAGAAGCATAAAAGAAAACCTTGAAAAATATCAGTTTATTTTGATGAAAAGACAGTTTCTAATAGATTAAAGATTGCATCTCCAAATGCWGTACTAAAAAATGCAGGCATAAACAAGTAAAAAATAAGCTGCCACCTTAGGTTGGAAGAGTTGCAAGAATGGCACCAATTTCTCCTGTGCTGCTTCATATTCTTACAAAATAGTCCAAATTAAGACTTTTGCTCACTGAGGAAATTCTGGATCTCATACAACTCTCCACAACACAAGAACGCTTGGAGCTTTGGAACTGATTCTAGAGGAGCCAGGATTTCAGCCTGGATCCCATAATTTTCTGGGACAGCATGGAAAAATGACCCTGTCCCATTATACCAGCCGTGAGGCTTATGCACAATTACCTGTCATCCCTATTTATTTTTTACAATCTGTTTACCAATTTTTTAATGGAAGCACTAATGGGGGTGGATTCTTTAAAAGATTTCAGCTGAGAAACTTTCCTGCTTCTCTCTGCCACAACCAAACTCACTTTGCACTGAACTACTTGAAAAATAAACTGGCCCAGTGACTTTTTTTTCCTGGTTATATCCAGTCCCTTGTTTTTAATGTAATCATTTATTACTGGGATGGAAAGGGAATGACCATGATTTTTAGACAGAATAGGAAAGATATGAGCATGAAAACCTGAAGAAGGGGCAAGATTAAAAAATTTAGATGATTTTGTTTTACCTTCCTGCAGAATATAAGGATGAGTTTTGTGATTTTTAATGTTGTTATGGTCAGGGACCTCTCTGTGCTTACCCAGTAAATGCCTCTTTCCTCCTTCYCCTTCTTTTTWATAATCTCCTTCCTTAAAAAGTCTCCTCTTGCTTCATTTAGCCATTAGTAGTTCCTAAAGCACATTTTCCATTTTATTTCCATTTTCAAGTTTATACATTTCTGCTTCTGCCTTTGCATTGCTTGGACCCTGCTCACCACTCAGGCAGGAGTTTGTCCAGCTTTAAACAACCTGGTTTGCTGAGCATAACACCAATAAAGTTAAATACCAAATATTTACAGGATCAGAACTCACCTTTTCTGATATTCAAATACATTAAGAAGTGTCCCTGCTTATTCTTCTGCTTTCAAAGGAAAACTTTCTGGGATAACTCTTTAGGTATTAATAATGTATGAGACACACAATCAGATTTGAGTCAGAGTAGGTTGGAGATGTGTGCCTTGGTGGCAATGTGCAATATTCTTCAATGATAAATGATAATAAAAATATTGTTTATTAAATTAAACTTCCACCATTTTTAAACTGTTTATTTCAGTCTCATCTAAAGCTTTGCCTTAAAGACAATATAAATCAAATAATTCCAGTCTCATTTCTATGTGGCGAGTCATGAATTCATCTTTTTTAAATGCTTAGGAGTTCTTTTCCAGGTCTTCACAGAATCATCCAGCTTGGAAAAGCCCTCCAAGGTCAACGAGTTCAACCTGTGACCAATCCTCACACTAAATGCCAAAGCCAGTCTGTCCTTGGACACCTCCAGGGATGGGGATTCCAAACCTCCCCAGGCAGCCCCTACAAATGCCTAACCCCTCCTTGCAATAAAGAAATTCTTCCTGATGTCCAAACTTTCAAACTGATTTCAGTTTTCAGAACAAATTATCCTAAATATTTCTGTCTTAAATTTATGAATCTGTGAAGGTAATAAAGAGCATAAACAGCACCATATTCAAAATATATGTAAATATTAGTACAACCATCTCCTGAGATTTCCTTAGTGAAATTTTATGAAGAACTTCTACTATGTCATCTCATAGTAGACTCAGATTTGTTGCATCGCTATCATCAAAAATGCTTTCACTTGAAATGATGAAATAATTGTATCTGCATGAAATGTCTAAAATATACATACTTAAGATTTCTAAGTGTATTTCAATCGCAGATATAGAACACTTTGGAATTTAGGTTAAGCCTGTTTGTATTACCCTTCCAGGATTGAAAATAACTAAGTTGAACACTAATTTCTTACTAGGAGGCAGCTTATGAGGTACCTTAAGAATTGCATATTAAAAAAACAGATTACCTTGGCCTTTATCCCATCTCAGCCACATATTCCTCAGCCCATCCTTGAACTGAAAATTTAATTATGATTAATGAGTAGGGATTAAAATTTTGCCTTGCAATGCAAGTGTAGGCCTCCCATGGAGTTCCAGGGAATCTGTGTGCTTATGTCAGAGGTCGGAAACTGGCTCAATATATTTAATAAAAATCATCTCTTTTGCCCTCTGCCTGCAGGCAGATTCCCAATTGTAACCTTGGGATCATTCATGATTAATAATGCACATGTGTCAGAAATGAAAACTCTTTTTCTCCCTATCATGTCCCTACACACATTAATAAATATGTTTGTAATTAAAATCCCATCTCTTTGCCTTCTCCTTGCCAGTAGCAGATTCTCGACACTGATCCCACTTTTATGAGCCATGACAAATATATCTGAGGTTAAAATCATCTTTCTCCAGCTTGAGGAGCCCTTTGCCACCCAGTTTCCCTCTTGACTCCTTGAAAATATTTTGGAAACAACAATGGCTCCTCTGCAATTCATCTCTCAGCCTGATTGCCCCTTGATTTGAACAGGCTGCTTGAAAGCAGGAACAAACCAGGCTCAGGAGGTTCCTCTGCCAGGTGCATCTTGAGCCTCCACACAATGGAAGAGCAATTTAACCAGGGTAAGGGAAAAATTGGGAAAAAAAAACCTGGGTGTAATCCTGATTTTCATGCCAATCTGTGTATTGGTAATTGAAAATTGATGTCATAGGCTCGTGGCTTTGCAACGGATGGGTAGTTTTTCCTTGAAASGTTCCCCTCTTCCAGGACATTTGGAACAGGTAAAATGTTGTCAGTGCTATTGTTTCCTAGAGAAACCTTGAATTTGCAAATACCACTCCTAAAAGTCTGTACTGAAAAATAAATATAGATAGGTACCACCATAAAAATACAGAAAATGCCACTATTTGGTTTGTGATTGCCCAGACACAAATGACAGTTGTACTTTGGCCTTCCTTCTGGAGAGAATCAYAAAGCAGGATGGTTTTATGATTCTCCTGAGGCCCACTGAGTTGCACAAATTTAAAGCAAGGGCTTTGTAGGCACAGGGCCCTCCACGGGTGTGAGAAGGAGGAATGCTGATTAATGGAACCCAGGGACCAATAAACAACTCTTCAATCTAACACAGCCAAGTAAATGAAGACAGTACACATAAATCAATAACAACATTTCCATTTCATCTCCCCCCAGAAATGCTCAACAGCCAATTTTTTATCAGTGAGTAAAAGTGGAGGTGAGAGGCTCTAAAGTAACTCAGTTGCAGAAGCCCTCAAGAAGTGCATTCCAGAGCATTTCAAGAAAAATAAAAAGCCTTGTGTCAACACTCAGATCGTGCTGATACTCAGCTGTGCTGATTTTGAGTTGCAACAGAAGTTCTCAGGGCCTCGTGTTTATCTCTAAAGTGTCTGGAGATCACGCAGTGACTAGGATAGTTTGAAATCACATCACTATGCTACAACAGAGATGGTATTTATAAATTGAAACATTCACAAAAGGGAAACATTTATAAAGGTTAYAAAAATGACAGTGCTGTCTTACTATAGCATGGAAAAAACAAACCAAACCAAAAGCCACAAACCAAAGCAAACAACCAAACAAAACCATGATACAGACAGGAAAAAAAGAAGATCCCTGGACAGGATAGCAAATTGCTCTTGAAATGTGGAACAGATCCCTGGGCTTTAGGAAGCAGGAATCCCAGTTTCAAAGAAAGCAGTATGTTCAATAAAGACCTGTCAGAAAGTTCTCAARAGCGGAAAAGAATCCTCCTTCAGAAACAGTCTAAGGAAGATTATGAAGTGTGAGACAGAGACAGTAAGAGGTGCATTTATTTTAGAAGTGTGGGCTGTTTCCACAGGCTTCCGTGGATCCAGGAGGGATCAGCCTTGGAGAAGTCTGTTTTGCTATTTATTGTTYCTCATAAATAATTTTTAGAATGAATTATAGAATCATAGAATAAGATTGGAAAAATCACAGACTTAGGTTGGGAAAGGCCTCTAAAATCAAATCCAAACCTATGATTTCTTATAAAGAGAATTTTGACCTCTGACCACCAGTCTTCCACTCTGTTGGGGAGGAGGATGTGAGCACACGGYATAGGAAACTGGAATTCAAGCAAGGACTGGAAGTTCAGACCCAGCTTAAAATCTGGAGAATTACAAAAGTCAGAAAATCACTTCTGATCTGCTACGTGATGATGAGGAACAAAAAAATTCACAGGTGCATTTTGCCTACAGGAAACTAGTCCTATCTCTACCTCCTAGTGAAAAAAGCACATGTAGAAGCTGTAAGAGATTGATSATCCTTCTAGGGTATTTCAAGTCCAGTTATAAATTAGAGACGCATCATTCTGTAAAAGCTTTTTATTTCTAAGAGGATCTTAAGAATATACAGATTTTCTGAGCCCTCATTATATAGGATTCTGCAAACCTATATACCACCCTGACTACCCAATACAGGTGGATATTGAAAAGAATTATATAACCCTGGGTCAGTAAAACAGCATTCATGGGCATTTTGAAGGTCTCAAAAGAATTTATTGGAGTTGAGATTTAGCCTAGTATAGCAAGGCCAGTGTGTTTGGAAGAGTTCCTGCAGGCTGTCACATACCATAGTGCTGCTCTCAGCTGAAAGATGCAACCATTCAAATGCATTTTGGGAGCTTGGACTTGTAAAAAATTGACTCATAATAATGATCACATAAAGTAACAAGATAAAAGAAAATTACTTCCTTTAAAAAATGGAAGACTATTCTGTAAAGTTCCTTTTTTTGTTTCCTAAGAAGAAAGTCACTTTTATGTTATATTTAGTAATAATTTTAAACATTCCAGCCATGTTTAGAGCAGAAACCAAAGATGACAAGCTCTATTTACTATGCAAGCAGCACAATCTCCAAGGAAAGAACTTTCTCATATTAAATGCAATATTTGATTCCAGTTCCAGGGAGTTGAAACTTTATTACTGCATTCCTTAAAAACAACATGAGCCTTTTAACAAATATTAATGATTATAATCAAGGTCAAGATAGGTGACATTTCCCATGACCTGGCCTGAAATCTTAGGATTTTCTTCCATATCCCTGGACTTTGCATTTGTCAGATCAGGCTTCAAGTTTTCATTGCTAAGGGGTTTCTTGGGGGCATGATGTGAGTTTGCTATTTTGTTTACTTGGTATTTTTCCTCTGTGCTGTCCTCAGGAAAGTACAATATCTTAAGGTGTGGGAAATACACACCCATCATATGCTGTGGGCTACCAAACAGATATTTAACAAAAATTCTATTGGTTTTATTACCTCAAAGCCAATCTCTTGATCAGATCTAAAACCATTAATAATTAGCAGTATTAGCTTGGCCATCTAATTGTACCAAACGAGCTTCTATCGAGAAACCTCTACTTTGAAATAAAATTGTAAATGCACACTTCAAGGATATTTTAAGCCTCAGGAATGGCTGTTGAATTTTAAAAGACCTGAGTGTCTTTTATAACCTCATTCTTTCCAGTCTGTCCTTTAGGAGCTCTTCACCATTACCTGGAAAAGGCATCTGCTAGAAATGAAAATAAAGGACAAAAATAATCACTAGTGGTTTTTGCAAATTATTGATTGCAGCTGCAGCAACTTAACACATATAATCACCTAATCCCTGCAGCAAATTCTCTTTATACTCAACACCTGTATCTGCAAGGTTCTTCTTCTTGTTCTACTGGAAAGTGCTGTGATTTGGATTCTTTCTATTGGGGAACTTCTTAGTGTGTTAGGTTCTTGTTTCAAGTCCCAAAAAAGGCCCTTCCTAATCACCACACTCTCTTGTTTTCTGTAAGACTAACACCTAAAACCTTGCTTTTGCATTTAGTTCCAATTCTAGATACAGAATTGGATAGAGATTCAGAATTAGATACAGCAGAAAAGATTATTATTCCTTACACACTGCAAAATAAATTTTAGGGGGAAAAAAGCAGAGGGAGCTATGCAGGGTGAAGAAGATCAGTCTCAAAGTGTGTGTACATTCAAGGGAAAATGATGTCTAATATCTGGCCATTTGCTCTTAAATGATAAAAAATAAGTAAGAGTTACACTGTCAAAACCAAAAACGTAGCAAACGTAGATTTAGCTATTTTATAAAGAGTTCACACATCCTAATTATCTGCAGATTGTTAATGCACACTGCACATTGCTGTTGATAGATTTTAGGATAATGACATCATAAAWTTCTTGTCATTCAAGCTTCAATTTAGTAAATACAGACCTTTCTCAGGACTTGGGAATATCCTGAAATTCAAATCTGAGCTCAAGCTTAAGCACCGCTATGAGCTAACCCCATTAGAAAAGGAACAGAGCGCAGAAGGAGAAAGAGAAATATAAATATCACAGGAACCAAAAAGTTTTTGATTATTTTTTAAGCCCTTCATACAAAGCAGATATGAACGTGAGAGCTCTTGATTCCCTTGTTTCTTCAGTGATGCTGAAAATGTAATACCATGGAATTGGTAATTGATGATAGGATATTACTCCATTGAAGATAACACACTTACCAAGCTTATTTAAGTTAAGTTCATTGTGTCTTGAGATAATGGAGTTCCCTAAGGTAACCAAAGAGAAAATAACAGGATTTATTATTTAATTATTATTTAACAGGGTGCTGTGTGTTTTATAAAGTACAAGAGGCTAAATCTAAAATATAATCATTACTTACTTCCCAATTTAGTGCTCCACTAAGAGTCTCCAAGCCACGAGGTGCAGGTTAACTCCCACCCTCCTCCAATCACAGCAGCCATCACCTTTTGTAAATCACAGTGAATTACAGAAGTATTGGGGCGTCCTGCCTTATATATCCAGCAAAGAAAGCTGCACCAGTTCCAAGAGCTCAGGTTTGGGGCATGAATCAACCACAGCCATGGCTCTTCCAAAGCTCCTTTTGGTGATTTTTTGTATCCATGTACGGATTTATTTATGAATTTGCAAGACTTGTTACATGAGAGGGGAAGAAGAGAAAAGGCTGAGCAAAAGCTTTATTTGAAGGGATCAGGAAGGCACCTTAGTAAACTATTCTACAGTGGTTTTGTACGTTGCAGTTGCGATGGTTCGTACCTTGGTTTGTTCTAGTTTCCCCCGTTATAGTGGTTCTGCCCCTGCCACCTCCTCCCCCTCCTCCTTGTCAATCCCACTGCCTCCACTCCTCATCCCCTGGAAAGTGCTGTGTCATTCCCTCGACCCCTCCCCGGTGTCCTGTCCGTCACTTGGCAACCCATCCCCTCCCTCCAGAAACTTCTACCTGGGCCGTCGAGTGATAGGTTCAGGCACCAGGGCCCTTCCCCCGAATTACTCTCATTGGTTCCCCTGAATGTCTGTACCCTGCTCCTCCCGCCCTCCTGTAGCCCTAGTGGTGGATGGGCGAGCCCCTCCCCTGTTTCCTCCCCGTCTGGGGTCTTCTGTGCCCTGGAGCCCCTGGGGTGTGGATTTGTCTGCTACCTTCCCTCAGCAAACCTGGACTGAACCCGCGGCAGGAGCCTGCTCCTTTTTCTCCCCTCCGTGGCACAGTGTCTCGCCCGYGCAAGGCGAGACCCTCAGCTGCCCTCCCGAGCGTGTCCCCTGCCCTCGCCGTGCCGGAGCAAGCTGGGTGACTCCAAGTGGACGCTTGGAGGGGCACAGCGACAGTAAACAGGGTTAAAAARGAACTTGGGTAAAATAAGGATTAAGGATTTCTTGCACCGCTATAAACACTACTTGCAAACTAACTGGAAAGACTAACTCATTAGTCCCAGCAAAAAACAAGATAAAAAAAGAAAAATACATACTATAAAGCAGAGAATGATTTTAATCAGTGACATCAAGTATGCACTGAGTCGGTACAATCCAAATGTGAGTGAAAATGTTTTAAGTGGCYGCTGTTGACACTAAATTTCCCTGTTTCTGCTGGTTTGTCTCTCCATGCCTGATGATGCAAAGGCATTTCAAGTGCAAAACGCTTTAAAATACTTTCATACAGCTACATTATATTAAAATCTCTGAAGGTGTCTAAAAAGGTGCATGCCAAATCCCTGTWTTCCYCCAGTTAATTTTGTGCTTATTTARCATGTTTCAATTAAGACTCTGAAAGGTAACAGTTTCTCTACACTGAGCAGCTTCCCATTTATTCTTATCCAGAGAGCACACCTGGAATATATCGCTCACTGCTGCCTTTTCTGCTGCTGTGCAGGGCACTTAGATAACAAAGCCACAGTGGGAGAACCAATAAGATACAAACTTGAGTGCAACTTTAAATTGAACCTGGAAAAGAGACCATTGCTGGGCAGCATGAAAACCCTCAGAGAAGCAAAATCAAAAAGGAGCTCAATGCTACACGTAGGGAGTGGGTTTTTTTCCATAATTTTGTTAATATTTTTAAAAGCTGTGTGGTACTCCACAATGGAAGGGGAATTATGTTACAGTTTCAGATGAGGTGTGTTGAAAGAGCCAGGCCTGATGCAGTTTGCAGCCTTGGAGTTTGCCTTCTCACTTCAAAGCTCGTGCCAGCCTCAGGCTCCRTGGCTGACGGAAAAGCAGGAGCGTTCCCTGTGTACGTGACCCCGTTTACGTGCAGCCCTCCAGGATCTGCAGCAGGCACTGGAAATGTGCTCAATCTTTACCAAACCCAGGCAGAGATTCCAGTGGGTAGATAGCAGCTCTGTTTATCAGCCTGTAAACAAAATTCACTGATAARGTTGGCCTTTCCTTCTTTTCCATAAATCTCCCCTCTGGATTTTTTTCTTTTTCCTAACAACTGTCACAATGCTGATGAAAAACAATCTCTTTGCCTTTTTGAACCTGGTGTCTCTTACAACAGCAATCTTTTATAAAACCAAAGAAAGAAGAAGAGCTGTGCTTTAAGGGGRTGGCTTGGTAGATTTTTAGGGTTTCTTTTTAATAAAACCCACTAATTCCAGATGAAATAAGCAACAAAAAACTTTTGCACTTAATAGCTGAAACAGTTGCCTTATAAATAGGTTTGGAAGCAGCCTGAATTATTTCAGGGCAGTTAAGTGGACTGTACCCAGCTGCAAGTTTAATATCCAAAATAATACTGCTGATACTGGATTTTTAGATTCCCTTACTTAGTTTGTAAAARGATGACATCAGCTGAAGACTTACTGGGATTTCTGGGTGTTGAAGGGTAGTTTATCTAGGTTTTTCAAATGCACTGAAGCAGAGCATATTTCAGTGGGTACAGCACAAGGCATGATTAACCAAGTTCTGATTGCTAATGCTGGAAATGTGATTTCTTTTCTTCACAACATTTGAAAACTCAGATTCACCTCTGCCTGGTTTCATTTTGCATAAAATCCACTTTTCGAAACAACAAATAAGCAAGCAAAAGCAAAGCAAATGTAGAACTGTGAGACCTGCTTGTCATAGTCATAATTCTTCTTTTTTTCTGTTTTACCTACTCTTTCTGTCACTCTCATTCCATAAGCAACCATCAAAACCCCTCATTTAATGCTTCTTTAACACAGTGAAACCCAGGGAAATGCAGCTATCCCWAGAGAGCAACTCAATGACCACTGAAATGGACTGGGGGAGGGTGGAAAGGAGAGTTATTGTTATTTTTATTTGAATTCCATTCCCAGCTAGCAGAGAGAATCTAATGACTTCACACCAGGCATCCTCCCACTGTAGATTAATCTCCATTATGGAGCACAGCCCATAACAGGGCGTAATTGAGGCCCATCACATCCAAATTATTTTTCCAATATCRGAACTCTCTGGATGCTTCACAAAAAGGGAGGAAAAACTGACCAATCACAGAAATGCCTTAGGACATTACCAGAAAAYACTGAATGGTAGATAAATATACATTATGCACCTGCCCAAATTTTCAGAGCAAAATCCATTCTCTGTAGTGTTTTCCTACCTTGGAAAATGGTCTCTTCAGAGCAATATTGAAAAGGATAGACAATAATGTTAAATATGTTTTATTTCCCCTTGTTATGGCTGTAAGAAGTCTTCATGGGCATCATTCTTTCTCCATCAATGTGTATTCCATCAATGCCCACAAAGATAGACTTCATTAAGGGTTTATCAGCCCATTCTCCTAAATGTTCTCCCACTGTTATCCCTGTGGTGATAAGTGTGACCRGATCTTACATCAGAAGAAAATTCTGGTAGTAAAAAACAGTACTAAATAYAGTGTTGTTGGACCCTTACACTTCAGTGATGRCAAATGTGTAAATATTTTACCATGAACATTGAGTTTGGCGAATAACTGGTGAAAATAATATCTGTAGCTAGAACAAAAAATTCACAGGAATCTAGAGAGCCATAATTTCACTGAAATAACACTGATTTGGGGAGAGCTGATGACATCAGCCACAGCCAAAGAAACTTCTTCCAAGCAAGGGGCTAGGTCCACTTTAGTACCTTAACAGAGTAAGTGGTTTCATTTGGTTTCAAAAATCAGCAATATTTCAAAAGGGTCATTAATCAACAGTAATGAACACTGAGAGCAGGAGAACCACCTACCAGACAGTCATTAAGGTAGAAAAAGATCTCCAAGATCATTGTGTCCAACCTTTGACCAGACAGTGCCACATCAAGTGGTTTCTTACCTTCCTGGGAAGTGGCTCCACCAYATCCCTGGRCAGCCCCTTCTGATGCCTGACCACACTTTCAGTGAAGAAAATCTCCCTCTTATCCAACCTGAACCTCCCCTGGTGCAGCTTAAGGGTATTTTGYAGTCAAAGATTGCARTCACAGACTTTGAATAGATGTAACAGAACATGAAAACCACGTGACAGAATTCTGAATTTGACAGGTAACTCATCTAGTGTTTTACAGGTGGATTTGCTTGGCCAACCTGTTTTTTTCTATACAATGTTCTAARTTCTCATTGCCCAGTGTTGCACAATTTTTACAGTTGCACAATTTTAAACAGTATTTTGCCATCATAATTCTTTGGAC
Source organism: Cardinalis cardinalis (assembly GCA_014549065.1). NCBI lineage: Eukaryota > Metazoa > Chordata > Aves > Passeriformes > Cardinalidae > Cardinalis > Cardinalis cardinalis. The sequence goes on along the minus strand of JACDOX010000433.1, from coordinate 4,817 downwards.
AGGTAAAGAGTAAGACATACAACAGAGTAACTTTGTTTTCCTGCTGTTTCATTACCCTTGAACAATGGGGGAAAATTGCCCAGAAATGTACATTTCAATAATAGGTGTGGTGGTCACTGAGAGGAAAAATGGAAGCACATCACCATTTCCAGTTCTGTAAATCAGCCTGAGAGAAGCAGATGGAACCATGTCCTCCCTCTGATAAAACTATTATCTCCATGGTCAGGGCATTTCAGGACAGCTGCTGGAACATCTGATGAGCTGTTTAGAAGGAAAATTAGAGGCACCTTGCGTTGCTGTGATGGCCCCGAGCACTTACCCAGATCTAGGAGCATTTATTTCACAGGAATTTGTCCATAAGTGATAAAAGGAAAAATTCTAATCTTATCCCATTGTGGGAGGCTCAGAAAATATCCAGGATACAAGCTCAAATAATGATGGATATTTTGTTCATTGAATTCTCTGTAAACTACTCTGAAATAATGGACATGAGAGATGACACATATTCTTGGAAAGCATCAGTCTGAGAAATCAAATTTATAACTCATGTTTCCAGTTAGAAAGATCAAAACCCTTGTTATAGGGGGGGGAGAGGGGAATAGAATAGCTTGAAAAAATCCTTTAAAAATTAAAATWAAACTCCCTTTATAGGAGATAATTCTGTAACTATGCTTGGTCAAGGAGAAATAATTCTGAATATTTTTGAACACCCCCTTGGAGAATTCAGCCACCAAAATATTTTCTTTTTTTCCTGCCCAAACCACTGKTTTTGTTTTGGTGCCACTGAAGTGAGAAAGAACTGGGGTGGGTAGACCCATTCAGTATCTAAACCTTGTACATCAGGCCAGGAAATGCAAGAGTCTGAAATGAAACAAATTAATTTTGCTCCCTCTGCTTCTCTTTGCATTTCAAAAATGATATTTTTAATGGGTGCCAACTAGAATAGTTATAGTGTCAAAAATTTGACCCTAAGGCAAAGGTTTGACCCAAATTCCAATTCAGTTCCAAGAGAACATTAGAACTTCATTAACCAGAACAGAATCCACTTTAAAAGGCTCATGCAGTTCAGCATGATTTTTCTTGTTTTTTCTGCCAGATTTACAAAAAAAAGAAGGGAAGAGAGGCCCAGAGCATGCAGATTTTCTAGATGCAAACCAGAACCTACTTAGATTTCTGTGCTGTTAGGTCAGCCCCCAACAGTGCTCATAAASATTAATTCATTAATTAATTACGATAGCTGAATCTTTTTAAGAGGGGAAACATGTCAAAGATTTTCAAAGGCTTAAAAGTAAGAAAAATTCCTAAGCCTAAAGAGTTAATGGGATTTCTCAGTCCATCAGTGCAAAAAATGTCTTCTTGTGGAGGAAATCAGAGGTGGGGTGCTCCTGCCCTTGGGTATCACTGAATGACTCCACCTCAGGAAGCTTTATCTGGGCTGCTTTGGGCCATCCCACTTCCGACTGCTGCTTCCCCTGCAGCCTCCCATCCTTTCCCTGCTGTTCTATGTGGAACTCAGCAGCTTTGGCACTTCCTGTGTTTAACTCTCCCCGCACGGACCAGCAGAGWGTGAAGTAAACACTGTGCTCTTGTTTGYAGTGTATAGGAAAGCCAGGGAAAGGCTCCAGTCCTGGCATCCTTCAGGGAGGCTGCTCCGTGCCAACCTGGGAGCACAAAGACACTCCAGCCAATATGGCTTTAGTAGGGCCTGAAACTTCCCTCATTTTGAGAGAGTCTCTAGCTATTAGAGATCTGCTAAGGAGCATCTCTCCAGCTCTACCCCTGCAATTACAGTGTTTGCTGTTTGCCAGCTGATTTTAAGGTGAAAAAAAATGGCCTGAAGGAAGGCTTTGGCAGCTGAATGCAAACTGGGCAGGCCTTAGCCTATACCTAAGTACCCAGGGGTAGGAGAAGCCATGAGGCTGAAGGTGGTATTCAGTTTTCTCCTCCCACCTCACATTTTGCACCACATTGATTTTGACTGGATCTACGCAGTTTTATCAGCTGGTTACAGCCCACTGATCTACAGACAAGTTTCAACCAACCTCCACATGATATTGAAAGATGTTTGATTTTWTACCAGTACTACCACTCCTCACTTAGCTTTGTGACATGGCATGAACACAAACTAACACTATAAACCTAAGCATCAGCACAGAGAGGTCACAAGTGTGTGGTTTTCTTTTTGGCTTTTTTTTGGATCATACACTCTTACAAGTGACCTCTAGGATGAAGATGTACTTTGAATAGGAAAAGTCTGGGTGTGTTATGGAATGCACTTATGTCACAGACATCTTTCATGAGAAATCCTTTCTTAGGATTTCTGAGAGCTGCAGTTTCAGCAGCAAATGTAAACAATGGTTATCTGCTGCTGTGGAATGTAACAGGACCACCTGTGATTGGCCCATCTTAGATGTTTATGGTTAATGGCCAGTCAAAGACTGAGCTCTCTGGGACAGAGTCTGGGAGAGCTCCATTGTTATTATTCTTTTCTTGTCTATTCTTAGCTTAGCAGTCTCTTAGAGAAACCTTCTCCCTTCTTTTTCTTTTTAATAAAATGTAATATATATATATTATAAGATAATAAATCAAGCCTTCTGATGGAGTCAAGGCTCTCGTCTCTCTCTCATCCTGAAAACCCTTGTGTCCCACTGACACACACTTAARCTTGGGAACACGCATTTTTCATCATATACTGCCAGTAGATTTAATGCTTTTTGTTGTTTGTGTTATACCACTGAAATCCTGGGAAAATAAAGCAATTTCTGAAGCTAATGCAATTTTCTGAAGCAATAACATCATTGTTTTCATGATGCACGCACAAATCATTCCCCTCCACACTCCATGTTTCAAACTGAAATTCAATATATGCAAATGTTTGGTGCTGTGCTACTTTTGAATTATGCTTCTGTGTCCACTGTTCAAAGAGGCTTTTATTTATATCTGCTGTGCTATCTCAGACTACACACAYGATGAGAGAAAATATCTCCCAGGTTCTGAGTTTTCCAAAAAGAACTTTATTCTTGAGAACATTAATGGGCACTTCTTACTAAATCCTACAGAGATCTAATTGTACACTAGTGTTCTCTACTAATTCATTTGCCTAGTCAGACCTGCAAGACAACTGTACATCAAAACAAGTTAGTGGCCTGGGGATTAAACTCTAGGTCCAAGCTCAGTGGGAAAAACACATGAACCTATTCCAAGTGAAATCTTCCTGGCACACCAAATGTTAAGAAACCATCTTGCTTTTCCACTGTGTTCTGCTCTGAGCGTGTAGTGGAAAACTTGCCATGCATTGAGAGATGTGAAAAACAACACTACTTTTTTAACTAATGCAGCACTGATGCTATGTGCAACAAACTGAATATATCATGCCAAAGATGACAAAAAACACAGGCATTTAGATTTAGCACTTTTAATTTAGGAACAAAGATAAGCATTGTTGTAAGGAACCAGGCTTACCTTATCTCTGACTTAAATGATCCAGGTTTGGAAARTTATCAGAGCACTTCTGTATCAAAAGAGAAAAAGTGTTCACACAGTGCTGTACCCTTAAAAGAGGGTATCCAAAAAGAAAAGAAGTCTGTCTGAAAAGGGAGAGAGAGAAAGAGAGGGAGAAGACTTCTTTTGTTTAGAGCAGAGTGCACTAGTGCCTACCTTTAAAGAGCTTAACTTTGACCCAACCGTAAACCCCACTGCATTTGCTTTTCCAATGTCTCTAGTCCCGATATTATATTCTATTAGGAAATCACGGCACCTCACAAGCAAGAGGAAGAGAGCTCAGCACAGTCTCACTGGCTAACCGTAAGAACAAAGACCTTCACCTCTCACACTTCGAACCCTTGGAAAAACACCGACTGAATTTTGAACTGAGCATTTGTAAAGACAAAACCAGACACACAAGCAGGAGGAGGACAGTCTTCTGCATAAATGAAATAGGAACTGGATCGCATAATATAGGAGAAATCAACGAGACAAATCAGTAAACCGTGAAACTACTCAGATTTAATYATGTGAAAGAACAAGCTACTGTACAGAGGCAGGCTGAAAAAAATAAAGTACAAGTAATCTTCTGCTTGCAATAAGTATTTTCCTGRAACTTCCTCAATGGTTATCTCCAAACAGGAATTTGGCGCTTCAAATATATCTTTAGAAACTGGGAAATCCTGCACGTATCCTGGCACCAATGATACATCTTCTCTCTTCCTCATAAACATACCCCTGCAAACCTGGAAATAGTGACGAGTAAGACAACTGTGATCCCCTAACGTTAATGGCAGAAAGGACGGTCATGTTGGACAATTAYTCAGTTTATTCTTCCTAGAGTCTTGGATTTTTGACAAGATCAAAGGCTGCCCAAAGAGAAACAGCTACAGACAAAAAGCGCTATTCTAGAAAAAGTTTCAGCGAARGTTCTACACATTGCCAGTATTCAACACGTAGAGATTGAGTAAGCTAAACTATAACAGCAAGTGACTAGGGCACACGCACCTCGTTCTCACAGGAGTCCTTCTAACAGATGACAACACACTTGAAGAAGGTCCAGACCGTCTGCCTGAAGTAAACTGCGACCCAACAGCCCCACAGCCAGATCCTCRTGCCACCACCCACGCAGCCCCCCAGCTGCCCAAAAGCCTCCAACTTCAGCTTGACTCACCGTCGCGACGTCCGGCGCAGTCCCACGCCGTGCTGGGAGCCGGGCCCTCTGGGCAAATGAAGCTGGGCACGCAAGGCAGCGGCCAAGAGGCTGCACCCCTGCTTACAGGGGGCTCAAGCCGCTGCCTGCACTAAAAAGTGCCCGGGACTCCAGAGCACTG